>JAWZYV010014683.1:0-600000 GCA_038373885.1 Cheiracanthium punctorium | reverse complement strand
GCTGATGATGTTCCTGGTTTGCAGTAAGATTTTTTTCTCTTAATATTCTCGTAAAGAATCCACCTTTCATCTCCAGTAACCAGCTTGCCCAAAAACGGCTCCAGATTGTGTCTAATCAGATGGGATGAACACATTCTTACAAGATCAGATACTGCACTTTACCTACTGACATGTTTTTCATTTTAAATATCACAAGTAAATGATGAACGGTAAAAAAGGGCACCTTTTATATTATACAGCAGCTAAAAAAAAAAAAAAAAAACGATCGACTCACTAGCCAGATTTTTTTTTTTTTTTTTAATTTACAAGAAAAATCACCTGCCTATTTAAAATACGACAGAACTTTCCCTCCAACTCAATATTTTTTAATCTTCTGTGAGTTTTGTAAATATGATATCTTTCAAACTATTCAATTATTGAAAATGTTCACTAATCTCTAAATTTTTTACAGTTTTGAATATATTAGGGAACTGTGAATATCCATAGCTAGTTGCTGTTGTAAAAAATTAGTCCTCTAGTTGAGAATTAATTGAGGAACTGCATTATCCTTATTTTTAAAAAAGAGTGTTTCCTATCATAATCAACAAATGTATAAAATAGTGAATTTTGATGGTTTAGTTCTAAGATGTGTACTAAAGGATTGTCTTAAAAATTAAAGTTAGTGATTCAGAAATGCCTAATTTATTCATATTTAATAATTTTATAATATATTAATTTCATATTTTATAATTTATTCGTTCGTAATAACTTGTTAAAAATACAGAAAAATCAAAATTTGTATGCATGTTTTCACACATTAACAATTATATATATGTATATATCTTTTATGTATATTAATATACTTTTAAAAGTAACCATTTCTCTGTAAAATGTTGTTTTTTGAGTTTAATGTATTCATATATTTTTATAGGAATTTGTCAAGACTTGCCCGTCTGAAAGGCATAGTTTTTCGTATTGATAAAATAGTTTCAAACAGTGCTGCTGCATGTGTTCGTAATAATTTAATGTTATTAATGCAAGATGAAGATCAACCAACTAAGCTTAGAAAGCTTATAATTGATAAACAGTTGCCAAAATTTTTGCAGTCCCTTCCAAAGCAAATTGTACTTCAGGGTCGACCAGTATTGAAATGTCTTAATAAAAATCAACAAAAAGCTGTGTTAAAAGCCCTAATGGCAGAAGATTATTTTCTTATTAAAGGGATGCCTGGAACAGGTATTTATGAAAATATGTATTTCACAATAACAGACTAAAATTCTATAAAAATAATAATTACTATTCTGTCAGCTGACCTACAGTAATAGCCATCCTAGTTTTCTGTACAAAATGTAACATTAAGAATAAAAATGCATTAAATATTATCATTTTGAGTGAACTATTGCCAAGATTTAACCAGCTGTGTAATCATGTTTGTAAAATTTACTCCCTGGGTAGCTCCCCATTTTCCATGTTGGGGAGGAGATAGTTTCTCTCTATTCTAAAAAAAAGTAACGGCAGCTGTCAAGAGCTTGTTGGGCTATCTTCTCCTAAACCGTGGGGATTTGAATTTCGAGAAACATGTCCACGGATTCGGAAAATTCCGAGGAACCTAATAAGCTGACTTAAATTTCAAAAATCGAATTATTTTAGAAAATAGTAATAAAAACTGAAAAAATAAATCATAATGGTTGCTAGATTTGGCATAAAATCACCCATTCCTTTGCAACAAAGCAATTCCAAGTATGTAGAATCTCATGAAATTGACAAATATGAAATAAATAACTTAAGGTGTGTTACACAAAGTTGACAATTTTCAAATAGTATGTTCGCTTAGACAGCAGGAATTTAGAATTAACGATTATTCGTTTTTCCAAAACAGAATAACTAATTGTAACTGATTTTAAAAGCACTATCTTGGCATAAGGTATGATCTGGCAAAATGGTATCTTTTCAAGCAGGGTGAATCTAAACCGAGAGTTCAAAAATGTTAGAACCCAATATTTTGAAAATGAAAAATAATTAAAATGCAGATTATTTTTAATCTGCATTCTGAAGCCAGTTCATTCCAGCTGGAGTATTTGCTACCAGTAAAAATATTTGGTGGCGTTAACTATGCCATTATAGCAGTTATAGTATACTTTGGATATTTGCCAGCTCAGCAAGATGATATAATTTGTGGTTCTAAACTCGCCAATCTGCAAAGGATTATGTATATAAAAATATGGATAACGGTTTTCCGGGAACCTTGAATGAGCAGTAATTATAGTTATGAGCATGTGTAAATAGCCAAATAATGAAAAGTAGTCATTGGTGGCAAACTATCCTAGCTGTTCCGTAATTTTTATCAAAGAAAACATATGAAGTACTGTTTTCTTAGAGCTAATTATTAACTATACATATATGCAAGTCACGAAATTATGAAAATTTACCGTAATTGGCCAATGCGCAAGGTGTTCCATGGGTTTCACATAATTAAAAATGGTGCAAAGTTTAAATTTTTATGTTCCAAGCAACATGCAAGAACCAAGCAATGTGTAGCTCGGTAACATTCTATCTGATCCAACCTTTGGGTTTTGTTTATTGAAATTGTGCCTTTTTTACGATTAAGCCTTATTAAGGGCCGAATGCCTCATACGACAAGCGAGCGTAGCGAGTCTTGGGGCCTTGGCCCCTAGTTATTGTACAAAAATATGGTGTTTATTGGTTAAAAGGGGATTTTTAACATAAAATTTTATTTTCCAATAATTTTCAAAGCATGAGAGTTGGGACTTTAATAATAATACTGCTGTAAAGATTAAATGCAACAGAATCAAATATTTTTGCTTATGATGCATGTTAGTTACATACTTACCTTACTTCAGAGCAAATAAACTCTTGTTGCTCCAATCACGCACATGCAAACTGGTGAGAAAAACAGGCCTTATGCTTGCTGGCAGTCTAATGTAGTGTTATGATATTTTTGAAATAATTCGATAAAAATTAAATATGTCCTATAATTGTACAGCACAGCAGTGTCATCAAGGTCTTTAAAAGATAGGATTTATTCATACTCTTGTACTTCATGTTTTGAAGGAAGGCCTAGGCATGAGAAAAATTGCATCATGATGAGTTTTGAATGATTTGACATAAAAGGCTACAATGTGATGCTACTTATAACCATGCATGCTGTGTGCATCTGTTCATTGATACGTCATTCTCAAGAATTAAATTGCTGATTTGGAAATGATATTTGGAGATACTGCATTAAAAATAAATAAATAAACTATTTATTTGAAATTAATTCAACAATGCAAACTATGATTTTAAAATTTATTTAATTATTTAAACTGAAAGTAACATAAAACAAATTAAAGAAAGATAAGATTTTTTTGCTTCTGGCTGGACTCAAACCTATACTCTTTGGGATACTAATTTGAGGATTTTGCCCATCACACTGTGATTATTCAATAATTATTTATTCAGAAGATTACTTAATTGTATAGGCTAATTTTCAATGTTTAGACTGTGATATCTTGAGAATACCTGTATGTTGAGTCTTATATTTTTGCATCAGTGATTGCATGTCATGAGCTACATTTCTGCAAAATTTCATTTAAGTCATCGATTCCACGATTGTGCCCTCTCCTTGTTAGTACTAATTTCTTATTGTATTATAACTATGCTTTTTCCTTAAGTCATCAGAATTGATCTTGAAAACATTTTGAAACTAAATTTTTTGTTTTATTAGTCTATTTTTGCATTTATTAGGAAAAACTTCAACTATAGTTGCTTTAGTTCAGCTGTTGGTGAAAATGAATATTTCTGTTTTATTAACAAGTTACACACATTCTGCAATTGACAACATACTTCTAAAGCTTAAAGAACATCTAGATTTTGTCAGACTTGGCCCTATGTATCGCATTCATCCTCACATTTTAGAATACAGTTTTGAAAATTTGACTCAAGGTTTTAGTTCAGCTGATCAGTACTCAACATTTATGAAAGAGAAAGTAAGTTTCCTAAATTTACAGGTTTTGTACTTGCTCTTTTCTCCTGCACATCTGTGTTTTGTGCTGTATATTGAATTTTCTAACAAAATTGAAGTATCGATCTGTCATAGGTGTCAACTTCCTATAGGGGCAAGTTCAATGTAATTAACGTGTGTGTGCTATATGCTTAGTTTTATATTTGATAAGTACCAGGTGTATCAATAAATTCCTGACCCTTTAATGAAACTTTCTTTTAAAATCTTTCCCATTGCTTCTAAGTTATCTAAAACTCTTTATTGTGCAAGCTCTGCAAATCTTCATCAAGGTGGTTAAAGATCAGGGAATTTTGCAAAAATACCCAAAGAGGCAAATTGTAACCAGGAGTGGATGCCATTGTTTGTTTGAAAGCTGAATCTCACCAAGTGAACATTTATAAGAACCCCATTGCAGGAAAAAAGCCAGCATTTGCCAGTCTTGCTTTTTTTTTGAGGGGGGGGGGGGCATCTCTCACACCAATGTTCATTTAAGTTTTGTTTTTAAATTTATGAAATTGTGAACTGATATATCATGAATATTGTGCAATTTTTTTTAAAACTTTTTGGGTAAGTGTATTAGGCAAGGATGAATGATGCATGGAAGAATATCACTCATGTACAATTGTTTATGAAAATAATCTAGGGAATTTTTTTTTTCCCCAATTTTTGGTGCTACCCTGTTCATTCAACTATGTTTGCAATTCGGTATCTTCAAACTTCTTCGATTGTCTTAAGCATTGTTTGTCTTTCACATCAAAATACCATCATTTTCAAAGCATTCTTTATGAGTTGTATTCAATGAAACATGTTCACTCTCTACATGTTTCAGCTGATGTTTTCTTTAAAGTTAATTGATCAAAATTTTTGCCAAAACCTCTTGTTCAAAATTCAATATATTTCATGCAAAGCAAATTTGTAGTTTAAGACATTCTGCTGCCAGTAAAATTTTATTGTGAAATGTCGTATATTTCAGAAAAAATAATCACCCATTTTTATTCACATTTGTGCTAAGTGCAATTGAAGGGGATAAATTAACCAGTACATCTGTCAGTTTAAACAAATATTAGAATCCATAGTATTACAAAAGTTATTTTTGCCGTATTTGCTATGACTTTTCTAGAATAAATCTCATATATGGCTACTTGCTTTATTCTGTGAAAATAATTTTGAGAGATAATATATTTTGTGAAGATAGTCATGTATGTGTGCACATGTATCTATTTTGAATTTTAATTTATGGATATACATCTGGACTTATTAAAGCATCAAATTTTAATAAAGTTAATTCTCTGTTTGTAGGAATTTTCTGTTAATTTAATTTCTTGAAAAAGTTGACGCAACACTTAGTGTTTTTTACTTGAGATAAATTGAACTACTCTGAAACTAATCAGCTTATTTTAACAATTTTAAAGGAATAAAATTGATTTACATCTAAAATAATTTAAATTTATGTAATCGAAATTAATGGAGGTACAGATTGCAAAACTTGAATTAGATTATTTTCATTTTAACTCCCTTTTATATATCTTTGTAAAAGTGTATGAACTTTTTTTATTGCTCTTTAAATTTGAATTTTCTATTAATTTTGATTTCCTGAAAAAGTTGGTGCAACACTTTTTTTTTTTTTATATATATATATGTGATAAATTGAACTACTCTGAAACTAATTACTTTATTTTAACAATTTAAAAATAAATATTAAATTAATAAAATTGATTTGTAACTAAAATAATTTAAATTTATGTAATCAAAATGAATGGAGGTGCAGATTGCAGAACTTGAATTAGATTGTTTTCAATTTAAATCCTTTATATATTTTTTTGTAAAATTGGATGAACTTTTTTTAATGCTCTTCAAATTATATTTTTTATAGTGAATTATTCATATACATATTTTTTTCTTTTTTTCTTTTTCAGTTGGTTGTTGCAACTACCAGTTTAGGTATGAATCATCCTATCTTCAAATTAAGACAGTTTGATGTTTGCATTGTGGATGAAGCATCTCAAATTAATCAAATTGCATGTTTGGGACCACTTTTTTTTGCAAAGAAGTTTATTTTAGTTGGTGATGATAAGCAGTTACCACCTCTTGTTCTCAACAATGAAGCACGGTATGTTATACTTTCCTTAGCTTAATATTTAATAGCACAATATTTGTTCGAATAATAAAACAGTTGAAAAATTATTAGGCAAGTTGGAGTGTATAGGCTGATTAATTTTATTTTTCACCAACTATGCGAAAAATTCCAGAGCTGGGATTCGAACCCAGGACTGCCGCATAACGTGCGGGTGCTCTAGGCAAGTTGGAGTGTATAGGCTAGTAGAGCACCCGCGCGTTATGCGGCATTCCTGGGTTCGAATCCCAGCTCTGGAATTTTTCGCATAATGGGTGAAAAATAAAATTAATCAGCCTCCAACTTGCCTAATAACTTGAAAGGTTGATGGAATCACTTTCTAAAAATATACAGTCTAAAAATATACAGTTCTAAAAATATACAGTCACTTTCTAAAAATATACATAAATTATATCAAACAAATGCAAAAGCCAATCATAGCCAGTATAAATCTGTTTAAAATATTGTGAATTTGAATGATAAGTATCAAATATTAAAAATTTTTAACAGTATCTCAGTTCTTCAGTTTACAGCCCCGTATCAATTAACTTTCTAAATCTCAGCATTCTGCTGGTCCCCTAATTTTGTTTTTAGCTGGTAACTTAGATCAGGCCATCCCATCTGCACCCCTTCCCCTTTGCTACACCACTGCATTTAATCAAGATAATTTTTGGGAAACAGGTATTCTTAATCTTTTAAATTATGTACTTTAGTGTAGATCTGCAATTTTATTTTTAAAATAGTTCTGATTTGGAAGAAAATATTTTAGAATTTTGGTTTCATATTAGACTGGAATTATAAATTTTAAAACAAACTACATTTAAATATGTTTAGAATATCTGTATTTAATTTTTAAAAAACTTGGAATATTTTTTTTATTTGTGTACTATGTACAAAAGAAGATTACATGAATATATTAAAGTAGGTGCGACAAGAGAGAGTACCGCACCAAGTTCAGGAATTTTACAGTGAGTAGTTCTGCGACATCCCACTAGCAGATAACACCACCCCCTAATCACCAATTTGACCAGAAATTAATTACAAAACCCTAATTTGTTATAACATATTGAAAGGCGGAGTTCACTGGCAAGACATCAATAGAATAACAGGCTGTGACAGCACATGCTGAAAATGAATATCTTAACCAAGTGCCTATCAATTAAGTTTTAACGAGGCCAACTATGGCTTATATGACATACATATTTATATAAATACACCATAAAGCTAAATATCTTCTCAAAATTTAAATTTTGTATTGGCTCCCTTCAAAATTTTGTAGAGGGCACAGCAGCTTTTATTTTCAAACAAAGGTTTTGTCTCAGGATCTAAATTTAATATAAAAGCAATTGATATTTGCCCCCTTATTTTCCTGTCTCATAGTCCGCACAATTCTCAAGAATTTCCAGAGACAATGAAACCTGGTCATTTTAACAGCCAATAAATGCACCTTTTTTGAAACATGTTATTAGCTTATAAACCATGTGACCCTCGGTAATGAAAGTGAAATACTATTGAGAGAGGGAATTTTGCATGACCTCTGTTTCCACATAAAAATCTGTGTGAAAAGTTATTCAAATAAAGATATGTTCTAAACACAAGTGTGGATTAATTTATGTATGACAGTCACAGCCCCAAGGACTGTTGTTAAGTTCTGTTCTGACTACAACCCAAATGAGTTGCTTCTCATATTTCAATGAGCCCAGCTCAGGGCTCAAAGTGAGCGTCCTACTCGACCTGCTGCCCCATTTATTTCATATATATATATATATATATATATATTATAATTTTATTTTTTACTGTTCTAAACATTTTAATTTCCTGCTAAATGCATATTTTATTCAATTTTAGTGAAAAAGGCATGCAAGAAAGTTTGTTTCAAAGATTACAGAGTCCTACCAACTGTATAACATTAACATTGCAGTACAGAATGAATAGGTATGTTTTTCATATGCAAAACTTTTTTTTTCTCTTACTCTCTTTTTGTACTCCTTCTTTGATATAGTAAAAGAAAAATTGCTTAAAGTAATTATTATCACCTGAAAACACTCCTTTTTCATGCATTTCTAATGTGATAAATATATTGTTCATTTTATCTCATTTTTTAAAATTTTTATTTGATCTGTTCAAAACTAGAACCTTTTATACTAGTTTTGAATCTTAATGATTGTATGTAGAACTTAATACTTTTAAATTGATAATTTTTTATATTTTATCAACAGTAAAGCTTACACAAAGTTAAAGGAATTTTTTCATTACTTGTATCATTTTAAACATGCTTCAAAAACTTCTAGCATTTTACTCATACAATAGAATAAATTTCTTGAAATCAGTTATAAGTTTCTCATTAAATTGAATAGTTTGTAATTATACAGTCAAACTCCACTATAGTAAACTTCCAAGGGACTGAAATTTTGGTTCATTATAACCAGGCATTCATGATACCCGTTCCGTAAACAATTTTAGCTAAATGGTTCCGAGCTCCTCTATCAAAATACACATTATTTAAATAAATGAAATACAAAATGACTGAAAAAGTAATAAAAAACATGTTAACTTTTATTATTTTTTACTTTATGTCTAGTATACATAAAAAAGAAAAATTAGTAATCTTTAATGAGAGGTTGATTAAATAAAAAAAAAATTATCCATTACCACTTCTCTGTCTTCCCACTCTGTCCATCCCACTTCTGTTGAAGGCTCCAAATGTTTCCATTACTCTCAGCTCTATATTTTGTGCACACAAAAACTTGTTGAGTACTTAAATTGGTGCTTTGGCGTCCTTCATGGTGGGGAGTTTGCTTTCAGATTGTTCAATTTCTTCGTCTGAATCAGATGAATAATCTTCAATGTCATCACTTTTTAATTTAATTTCCACAACAATGTCTGTGAGATCTTCAAATATAATGACATCATTATCACAAGTTTCGAAGAGCTCCATATAAAATTCTGAAAATGTTGTAATGCCATGTTTTTCAATGAATTTTGCTGAAAGGAAATTGTCATCGTTGTCATTTTCTTCTGTAACAACTCTCAGAGATTTTTTAAGCATTAGTATGGCATCAGGAAGGGAAACATTGCAATCAACACCTTTTTCATAGTCCTCCGAAGACCTTAAAATCAGTTTTATCAGTAATGGCGTTTTAAGCTCCAAATTACCCCTTAATCCATGGGTTGTACTGTAGGTGTTGTATTTGGTGGCAGGAAAAGAATCTTTATCCATTCCAGATTGTTAACATCTAAATGAACTGTGCGGTTATTAATCAACAGCAAAATTTTTCTTTTTTTGGACCAATAGTTCTTTATCCCACTTTTGAATCTCTTCTTCATATAGATTGGATATCATCCATCCTATACGATTGGCTTTATATGAAACTGGAATGTTTTTAGAATTTTCAAAGCATCTTGGGATTTTGAGATTTTTTCGATTACCAAAAGTTTACGTTTCTCGGATCCATTCATATTAGCACATACCAGGACTGTGAGTCGCACTTTTGAAAGTTTACCACCAGAGCAATTTTCTTTTTTAAACTTTAATGTTTGGTTAGGTGTTTTTTTTTTTTAATATATATATATAAAAAACAATCCAGCTTTATTAGATTTGAATATGTCTTTCTCTTCATAGTGATGAGAGATATCATTCCAAACATTTTTTTCTTTCAGTCCTATCAACACCAGATTCAGAAACACTTCCCTATTCTCCAACAATATTTTCTGAGTTTATGTTGTTCTGCTTTTTAAACTTATCTAACCAGTCATTTGAGCACATAAAAGTAGTCTCATCAAATTGCTTGACAAATTCATTGGCTTTTGCTTGAAACATTTGCCCAAATACTGGGAGATTCTTTGAATGCTGAACCACTTCTGAATTATCTTCAGTATCCTTAGGATCTGCTTTTCTGAATTTTTTTCTGCCATCTAAATATTTTCCATGGGCAGAAATTATTAATTGCCTATTTTTCCATATGTTACGAACTGTAGATTTGGATAATTTATAATCACTGCAGATATCAGCTTTATTGCATCCATTTTCAATTTTTCTTATGCCCATTTTATCTTCAATGGAGAATGTTTTACATTTACTGATTGCCATAGTTTAAATTTGTGACACTTATTTTCAGGCTTCTTTAACTGAACTGAGAGTAAAAACAGGATGAAATGAGGGCTTTTTCAACACCAATCTGTGTCCGTCTTTTTGACCAATAATGAGTACACATTCCTAAGCGTTTCTCCTGAATTTCTGGAAAGGAATATTGCACCCACTGATCTCTTACAGATGCAACACCTGTCGGGAATGGCCTTTGTTTAGGAAGGAGGAAGGGAGATAAGAGGAAAACAAGAAAAAATGCTTATTGCTACATTCCACTCTATGGATGATTTAAAAAATCGGTATATATATTTATTTTGAAGTAGCAATTTCAAAATTATTTGAAAAATGGAAAAAAAAAATCAGTCAAAAAGAGAAAAAAGTTCATTATATCCACAAAATATGATGTTTATGTGTGTTTCACGGCACGGCACAGGACCAAACAATGCGTTCATTATATCCAGGAGTTCATTATAAGCCATGTTCACAATAGCGTGGTTTGACTGTATAAAGTATTAAACTTAACATTTCATTTTATTATTATTTATTTTTATTTTTTTTTTGCCTAAGAGCATTGTTGCAGAAAAAAAGAGAAAATATCAAATCTTAAACAATAATTCACAAAATGTACAAAAGAATATGGATTTTGAAGAAATATGGAATATCAATTTTTTATCCTCCAAAATAATATAGATTTTTTTAAAGGTTTTTGAATATGGATCCCCCCCCCCCTCTTTAAGAGGAAAAAAATGTTCTTGCTGCAAATACAGTAGAACCTCGATTATCCAAAGTAATTGGGATCAAACCTACTTCGGATAATAGAGAATTCATCAATAATCATCTAGTTTGATATGTAGTATCGTCACTGAACTAGTATTATGACTATTAACTGTTAAATAAATTAAAATTATAGATGAAAATAATTAAATAAATTTCTGAAATAAAAACTGACAATGGATTAAATGGAAGCTTCCTCTGGTGTAAATTGGCCATCCTTTTCCGTGCAGCTCTATCCCGAAGTTTTCTTAAAAGCATGAGTTCAGATTAATCACATTGTTACTGATTTTATTTTACTCCAGAATCATTCTCATCTTCTTCTTCCTTTGGAGATTTTCGGACTTGTGCTATTAATTCCTCATCATCGAGCAACTGGAAGCCTGCATCTTCCTCGTCACAATTCAACCAATCTGTGATTTCTTTATCCCCACAATTTTCCAAAACCTTTCATTGTGCTAAAAAGGCTTGAAAACTCAGTAATACTATCTTTCACAATGTCTGTAGCATTTTCATTTGTGCCAGTTGAAAAATTTTTCAAACCTATGACCTTTCAAATTTCAAAATGGGGTGTGTTTTTGTTTAGAACAGGCATGTTTGAAAGTAGGGAAGAGTACACTCATACCGCCAATTGAGTTTACGAGAAAAAAAATCTATAAAAGGGAATTCCAAAATATTTATCTGCACTCGCAGTTTGGAAAGGACGGCTTGCATACAAAAGGAATGTGGGAAAAATAAAAGAAAACTTTAAAAATGCATGTTTGTTAAGAGAAAATTTTGGATGATAGTAGAAAGTGAAAGAAAAAAACAGCGAAGAAGAAACCGACTTCAGTTAACGGAGAGTTTCGGTTAATCGAGGTTCTACTGTAGTTTGATTTATGCCTGTCAAATAACCCCTTCGCAAATTATAATGCATTTTTAGATTTCAGAAAGTTTTTATATTATAAAATGGTACAAATATTGTCTAACATTCATAATTGTCACCTTGTTATATTTAAATCATTTCCCATTGTACTTTAGTATTTATCATGCTGATTCACAAAGTGCTATGTTCAACTACAATATTTAAATTATTTTAATCTAATGTAAAATCATATTGTTAGAATTTGTTGTCTTACAAGTATCTTGGTCTTTTTATTCCATGTTTTCTATATATTATTAAAAATAATAATAATAGAATGTATTGATTATCATTTATTAGGGAAATAATGAGATTATGCAACGAGTTGACTTATAGTGGTGCAATGCAGTGCGGATCAGAAGCAATTGCTAATGCTGTCCTTTATTTGGATCAGAAATCAGAATCTAATCATAAATCATTCCCACATTGGGTTTCATTAGTTTTAGATACTGACATATCTAAATCTGTTTGTTTTCTAAATACTGACAGTTACAAAACTAGTGAGTCAGAAAAGAGCAAACATGATATTGAAGCAGACATGGTTATTCTTCTTGTTCAGTTTTTAAGTCAGGTAAGTAATTTTGTACTGTACTTATTTACCCTTTGTGTGTGTGTGTGGACACTGTACCATATTTTAAAAATTTAACTATGATTTAATTTTAACTGCTAAGTTTAATTTTAAACCTGAACATACATACTTGCACCATGCTTTATTAGTATTGATATAACAAATATTTGCTATATATGTATGATATTTTTGCTTATTTAAGTTTCTCAATAATGCACTTACAGTTATACTAGTAAAATTTAAATATACATATTTTTTCTTATTATAACTTGAATACATTTGAATTTTCTGTTTAATTTTGTTTGCATGATTTGATACATAGATTTTTTTTTTTTTTTTTTTTCAGTACAAAATTCCCAATTCAGAAATTGGAATCATAGCTCCATATAGAAAACAAGTTGATTTGATAGAAGCCAAACTTAAAAAATTGACTTTCTGTGAAATAGAAGTAAATACAGTTGACCAGTATCAAGGTCGAGATAAAGATATCATTATTATATCATGTGTTAGACCAAATGATTCACTCTCAAGACCAGATAAGGTAAACGAAGCCTGATTTTCAATGTATGTTTAATTCTGTTTTGGCTTTGATGAATTTTTCTTTGTTGGGTTAGAAAGTATAACCATCTTGTTGAAAACAATGTCAATCTTTTTTAGTATTTTATAAGTTAATATAAAAGCGACAATATATTAACAATCAATAAATTTAAATCATTCTAAATCTGTTTTAAAATTGTTAGATTAAGATTAAAAAATTTTATAAATTCTTAAGATACCTTTAATTTCAATATTGTCAAATAAAATAGTGATATTTAAAATTCATTAAAGTATTTTGTGCTCTTAAAACTTTTGAATCCCTTTGAGATATTAGAATACTGATTTTAACTAAGAGACAGATGTTATTTCAAAAATACTGTTAACATTAGATCTTAAGACTAAATTTATAATAAAGTTTACATTTTTAGAAGAAATAAGCAAACGAATAGTCTACTGTAAAGTTATTAGCTATTACTAATATTTCTTGAAAATTAGAGCTTGATATGTATTTTATGTCTTTTGATATTTCAATTGTTAAAAGAAGCTTTTATGTTAATTTAGAAGTGTGTTTAGTTAAATATTCTTCTATTAATAAATTAGTCTTTGTTTTACATTTAAAATGGAATTAAAAAATTTTAAAAACAAATAAATTTGTAATGGATCTAGTCTGTTGTGTTATGAATACATATTCCATCCATTATTTATTTTAGGTTGGAATTATCTTGGATGATGAGAGACGTTTGAATGTGGCTATTTCTAGAGCAAGAAAAAAATTGATTTTGATTGGTAGCAAAGTCATCTTATTAAGCTACAAACCTTTTGAAAGGTTAATTAACTGTTTGCAAAAAGATCAGTTTTTAGATATTACTTAATCATTATTTTAGTTGATCATAGTTGTACATAATCCTTGTCAGTATTTCATTTTTATACATCAATAGTAATTGTTCCTATTTAATGATACAAAATAAAATTAAATAAAGAATATGTAACTGTGTACATATATTTTTGTAATTCTTTAAAAGTAAATTTCTGTCACTAGGAGGTTGGTTACTTAAAACCAACACCAAACAATGCACCAGGAAAAAGTTGCAAGATTTAAAGTCACAATCATACATACATTCAAACTATTAATTTGAGCAGATGTACAAGATTCTCACAAGCCCCCCCCCCCTTTTTTTAACCACATATATATATATATATATATATATATATATACAAAATAAATTGTATATATTGCATATATATATATATATATATAAAGCTTGAAATTTACCAAAGTCTTAAAAGACCTATATTTTAAGGATATATAGGGATTTTCAAGAATTGAAATGAAAATTTTGTAATTTATTGATTAAGCCAGAAATCATTGTACTGCCTTTAGCTGAACAGAATAAAGAAAGCTGTTCCATCAACATGATGTGTTGTGATAAAGGTCAAGATCATTTAGCAGATGTAAACTTCCTATAAGAGATTTTCCTTTGTTGAATGTTAGAAAGTGCATGCACAAAAGCAATGTTTTCAACTCTACATTCCATATTATTTTTTATTATTATTGATGTGTAATATCACCTCTCCAAGTTTATCCATGTTCATTTACATCTTGCATATATATAATGTTAATTCAGAAATTTTGGACATTAATAAAAAGCCCATTTAAAAAAACTTACAAAATCCTTTATTTAAAAAAAAAATATTTACAAAAATTCTCTTAAACAAATGGATTGTGATTGGCGTGAAAATTTTTTAAATGTCTCTTCACAGCTTGTACTATAAACTATATAAGAAACAAGCCTATTCACATTTTAAAAAATCAGGATAAAATGCTCAAATTTTTAATATTTTGCTTGATTGTCAATATTTAACTATTATAAAGAGCTCTTTTGTCTATAGGCAACCAAGTGTTGCATTGATTATCGAGCTTTAAAGGCATGAAGCTGTTTTCAGTAGTTGTAGATAAGCTTTAATTAAAGCTATTTTTATTTTTGTCAGAAGATAAATTTTATGCTATGCTCTCCCTCTAATAGAAATAATTAACTGGTGATGGTACTAAATGTATGTAAGCACTCTCCTAAGAGACCAATATTAAAAGTTAAATGAATGCTTTTTTTATTTTTTTTAATTCAATCAAATTTTAAGTGAATCTTCAAGTTTATGGCCTGTAAATGGTGTTTTGTTATAACCCTTCTGAGTGGACATTTTCCCCCTTTTTTTTCTTTGAGTGAACTGTTTTTTTTATATGTGTAAAATTTTTGAATGAATATTATTTTTGTTTAAAAAAACTAAAATATTCTACGATGGAAATATTTTGATGAGAAAAAAACAATGAGAGTTTTTCTAGTTTTTTTTTTTTTTTATATATATAAAAATTTAAGTAATTTTTTTTTGCCCAGTAAATTCTCTACTGTTTTTTCCTAAGTGTCTCTCCCCGTGCTCCTATTTCTCAAAAAAAAAAAAAAAAAAAAACATCCCAAGATACATTAAGAAGACTCTTCGCCATCTTGTTTGCACCCCAATGCATAAAGTGCTGGTACATTGTGGTACAGGACTCATATGTAAAAGTACTCAACATTCCAGAGAACTGTGTCATCATGGGGGTAGGCGAAGATAACAGCGCAAGAATACTGAGATCTGAATTAATTGCAATAATTATTGTTCAATACATCATTATGAAAGGTGATGATACGATGACATAGCTTCACCTCATACACAGAAATAAGATCGTTTACACAAAATGAGAGGTGAAAGATTAAAAAATTAAATTTTTACTGCATGAACTACCTTTCACATCAAAGGAGAGGTGTGATGTGGGGAGCGAAGGAGCCATGGAGAAAAGTTTAGAACGGGACTTCAATCCGGGTGGCAAAAGCTGTCAGTGACTTACTCCTCTTTTCCTGCCTTCATTCTTTTTAGCGTCTCACAATTGGACGATTAATAACTATAAAGTTTTCCTTTCTTTCTTAAGTTTTTATTTTATTTCTCACCGGATCCGAGTATGTAAAGTTGCATCTATTTATTTTATTTTTAATTTTTTTGGTCCACTCAGGATTGGTTACATCTTTTTTAGAAATGAAAAGAAAAATTTTCAGCTCCCTATATTAAGTGTTTCACATTAAGTTAATTTATTTCTATGAGATTGGATACGTGTAGTGATAAGTATTTAACGGTTAAGAATGTATTTTCTGTTAATGAGAATTACTTTGAGTAATGTAAAGCTAATGTTAACAAATAAATTCAATTGGAGCTGAATTCATCGTCTGGTTATTGGAGTCAATCTCTCTGTCTATTAAGTTTTATTTTAGGATGTTTAAGCTTTAATCTTTTTAGGATGAAAATAAAAATTTTCTTTTATAGGTTCGCATAATTTAAATTCCTTTATTCTTCTAGATATCGTTTAACTTGCCTAGTTATTGCACAACGCTAAAGTACTAATTACTTATTATCATGACGGCCCTATCTATTTAAAAAATTTTAACATCTTAATATGAGAAGTTTGGCAGTTTGTTTTAGTAAATTAATCTGAAAATCATGAATCATCCATTTCAATATTAATTAATACCATTGTGTTGTGGCCCCAATAACCCAGTTTCGAATCCTGGTCACTGCACCATTGTAATTGGTGCATGTTGTTAATTAGTATTGAAATCGAAGATTCGTGATTTTCAGATTCATTTACTAAAACAAACGGTACTAAACTTCACATATATTTAGATGTTAAAATTTCTTAAATAAATAGAGCCGTCATGATCATAAGTAGTTAGTACTTTAGCGTTGTGCAATAACTAGGTAAGTTAACTGATATCTAGAAGAATAAATTAAATTAAATTACGCGAACCTATAAAAAAAATTTTTGATCTTCAACCTAAAAAAAAAAAAAAAGTTAAAGCTTGAACATCCTAAAATAAAACTTATTAGACAAAGTGATTGACTTCAATAACCAGACGATTAATTCAGCTCCAATTGAATTTATTCGTTAACATTAGTTTTACAGAACTCAAAGTAATTCTCATTAACAGAAAATACATTCTTAACCGTTAAATACTTATCACTACACATATCCAATCTCATAGAAATAAATTAACTTAATGTGAAACACTTAATATAAAGAGCTGAAAATTTTTCTTTTCATTTCTAAAAAAAGATAATGTTTACTGTAAAAAAGAATATTCTGAGTGGACCGAAAAAATTAAATAAAAATAAAATAAATAGTTACAACTTTACATACCCGGATCCGGTGAGAAATAAAATAAAAAATTAAGAAACAAAGAAAAACTTTATAGTTATTAATCATCCCATAGTGAGACGCTAAAAAGAATGAAGGCAGGAAAATAGGAGTAAGTCACTGGCAGCTTTTGCCACCCGGATTGAAGTCCCGTTCTAAACTTTTCTCTACGGCTCGTTCGCTCCCCACATCACACCTCTCCTCTGATGTGAAAGGTAGTTCGTACAGTAAAAATTTTATTTTTTAATGTTTCATCTCTCATTTTGCATAAACGATCTTATTTCCATGTATGAGGTGAAACTATGTCATCGTATCGTCACCTTTCATGATGATCTATTGAACAATAATTATTGCAATTAATTCAGATCTCAGTATTCTTGCGCTGTTATCTTCACCTACCCCCCATGATGACACAGATCTCTGGAATGTTGATTACTTTTACATATGCATCCTGTACCATGATGTACCAGCATTTTATGCATTGGGTGCAAACAAGATGACGAAGCATCTTCTTGATGTATCTTGGGATGTTTTTTTTTTTTTTTTGAGAAATAAGAACACAGGTAGAGACACTTAGGAAAAAGCAGTAGAGAATTTACTGAGAAAAATTAGTTAAATTTGTATTTAAAAAAAAAAAAAACTAGAAAAATTCCCTTTTTTTCTATTCAAAATTTCCGTTGTAGAATAGTTTAGTTTATTTTTAAAAAAATTATATTTTTTCAAAAAATTTACACATTAAAAAAAAAAAAAAAAAAAAAAAAAAAAACAGTCCACTCGGAGAAAAAAAGGGAAGAAATGTCCACTCAGAAGGGTTATAACAAAACACCATTTACAGGTCATAAACTTGAAGATTCACTTAAAATTTGACTGAACAAAAAAAAAATAAATCATACATTTAACTTTTAATCTGTTACATAAATATTGAGATAAATTATAGATTCTAATAGATTTTAATATTGGTCTCTTAGGAGAGTGCTTATATACATTTAGTACCATCATCACCAGTTAAGTATTTCTATTAGAGGGAGAGCATAGGATAAAATTTATCTTCTGATAAAAATAAAAATAGCTTTAATTAATTAAAGCTTATCTACAACTATTGAAAACAGCTTCATGCCTTTAAAGCTCAATAATCAACACAGCACAAGTGTTGTGTTCGTTTTTCTAGTTCAGGGGTTCCCAACTTAACTTAACCTGCAGACCACTTTTCTACTTCCAATTTACCCAAGGATCACTTAAAAGAATTCTTTCCGGAAGAGAGAAGGGTGGGGGTATAAATACTAAAGAAAAAGAATAAAGGAATTCACAAAATGTAATGATAAAATAAAAAATTCAATTTAATAAAACAGATATGTAAACATTATTTTTTTTAGAAAAATTAATTTATAAGTGTTAAGCTTTGTATTTCTGCCTTTCTAGCATCAATGTGATTTATTAGCACGTGCTTCTTTGACTAGCTGTGGGAGTCTTGGATTCTTCCCTATTTTGCAAGGGTTATGAAGCATTTTTTTTTTTAATTGTCTAAATATGATGTAAACAATTAAGCTTTTTACCTCATGAAGTTGGGAAGACACAATTATTTTTAAAGCACTCATTGTTTTTACTTAGAACTTGTTGAGGAACCACCAGTCGTCCACAGACCACCAGGGACTGATTTACGGCGGAGCATTCGGGGCACGTGCCCTGGGCCCCCGATTTTTAGAGAGCCCCAAACTTCCTTTTATGTAATCATAATAACTATTAAAAATTATCTCTCAAGAGTAAAATTTCTGATTACTTACTTCATTTTATCACAAATATTCAAAATTTTTAATTTAATGTCACTTGCACTGTTAAAAATTATCCATTCGATTCGATATTTGCAAATTTGATAAGACACCTCAGCATGCTCCTCCTCTTATCGTTTCTAAGGTGTGTGACGACTGTAAATACCCATAAAAACATTTCAAAACTGAAAAATTCATAAAAGTGGTATTTGTCGTGACATTTTACTGATTTGTAAATGTTTACACATCGTTAACTTTGGAATGATAATTGGTTTTAACTTAATTTAATTAAGTAATATTCTGCAAAATATTTTTGTGCAGGGGGCCCCAAAAGTATCTGTGCTCTGGGCCCCCAAGTGTCTAAATCGGTCCCTGCAGACCACCATTTGGGAACTAGTGTTCTAGTTTGATCTCCTCAAAGTCAGTTAATTTTCTAGCATTGCAAGCTCTCTTAAACTATAACCTGTTGGGCAGTCTGTATTTGAAATTTATTACCAGTAAATTATATCCAACTGCCGACTGCAGTTTTTGCAATTTAGTGATTTAATTTGTGACTGTTTTTTCCTATCCCTGGTGCTGGTTGGCTTCCTGTGTTCCCGTGCCTTTTTAAGACTTTTTCCTCTGGCGTGAAGCTGTGTTTTCTTTTGCTATGCTACCAGCCACTGTTATAATAACTTTTATTATTTTAAAATGAACTACTTTAAATCAATCTAATAGTTATTTTATTTGGAGTGTCACGTTCTAGGTTAATTGCAAACGCAATGTAAACTGTACAATCATTCTATTTCTACTAAAATTTTAATTTCAACGCATAACTATACATAATAACGATAGTAAAGTTAGTGTGTGGTGCTGTATAAGAATTATATACCCATATCTATTACAAGCTGTGTTCCTGTTGATTTTCTAATTAAAATATTAAATCACAATAAAAAAGCAGTTTATGTAAAGGTGATAAATTATTTTTAAATACTTCACAAGTACTGTGGATTTGTTAAAGTTTTGCTCTCAATAATTTAATTCTTGGCCCTTTTATGTACTCTTCTGCATTTGGGGAAAAAAAAATTCCTTATTAATATCCGTTGAACTGTAAATAACTGTAAAACCAAAAACTGTAAATAATTTCTGTGGGTTCTCATATTAAATCTGCATTCCAAGACATTGATTGCATGGTCTATTGTAAAAAAATAAAATTCTATTTTGAATTTTAATTTAGGATCTTTCACCAAAATATCACATACTTCGTAATCAAATTAATATTTTCTCGTCAGACTCTGTGACATGGCTGAGTAAATTCAAAGTTGGCCGGGATAATGTCTTTGGTGAGTTCTCCTGCATAACAGGAGCATTGTGTTAAATAAAAAGCGATCCAATCAATCCTTAAAAAATGTAGTAAATATTTACAGTTTCTTAAGTTTTATAATAAGTGCTAGACTGTAGTCTTTTGACTGCTTGCTTAACGCATTCATGCAATTTAAGGTTTTGTATCAAATAATAAGTGTACTGGAACTTGAGCTGTTTGAGTGAGTTATTCCCTCAACTGTTATAGAGATGTCTTATTTCAGTATTATTATAAACATTAAATAAAACATCAAAAATACCCGCTAATTTTACAATACAAGTGGTTTTAAGGTTAATCCCTTTAATAGTGTAATATGGCCCATTTTCGAAAATTAATAGTTTTTTGGGTGCCATATTTTAAAGAAAATTACAGGCTTCTAAGGATGCCTTATCTATATTGCTAATGACTAAATTTGAAAAGGGACTACTATAGGGCACATAGATTTTCAAGTTCTAATTCTAGATTGTATCCTATATTTTTCACCTCTCTTGGCCCCGTTATCGTAAGCCTGTCTTGCCTCTCATATCCAGCTAATTTAATCCTAATACTGCAGATTTTAAATTTAAATTTTCTTTTCCTGTCAATCTTTCAAATGGAATAAAACTGCTGAGGAGAGGGGTATCACTTTAAGGCATTTGAAGGTATTACAATAGTTGGCTATTGATCTAAGAAAATTACACTGATTTTTTTCAAGGATTTTTATTGGATTAAAAAAAAAAAAAAAGTAAAAGTTGTGCAAAACTTTTATAGACATAATAATAAAATATCTACAGTTAATCGAATAAAATTTAGTTAGCAACTAGAAGATTGAGAGGAATAATGTTGTTTGAATTCTTTAATTTAAAAAAAAATGATTAAGGAAATTTTGTCTGACCACTAAGTGAAAACATCTAAGCGAATAAGGTGAAATTATTTTAAATAGAATTCAGTTAATGAATTTAAATTACAGGTTTTGAATTTTCTACCAATTTGAATTCTGTTTGAGGTATTATGTAAACTATAATAAAGTTTTTCACGTATCAAGTAAAATAACCTAAATATAACAAAATCAGATGTTGCAGTGTTAAAAATAGACTATTCGCTATTAAAAAACATTTCCCAGATGCTCTCGTTTCAGTTTAATATTTATTACTAGCATCTTCTTCTGAAACTAAATGACTCCTTTGACTTTGAAAACTCATTCCACTAAAAGAAAACCTTCATTTCAAAAATAAAATATTTTCTCTATTGAAAGTACTCACAAGGAGGAGGCACGGCCTCAGGGAAACGGATTTCAATGATCTTTGGCACAGTGGTAGTATATCATGTGAATATACTACGTGTAAAATACTAAGACGCAATACTCAAATACAGTCGAGAAAAATTAATATTAATTTTTGAACCACTTTACCAAAACTTTAAATATAAGTTACGTGCTAATCAGAATGAGCGCCGTGGTGCAATGGTTAGAACGCTGGTCTTTTACCCTGGTGTCCCAGGTTCGAATCTCGTGCTTAACTAGCATTTTTTTTTCGCTCACTCTGATTTTAAATGCAACAATACTGGTAAATAATTCATTTTTTAGTCAAGTAAATAATTTACTTATTTTTTTATTGATTTATTACTTACTTATTTATTTTTAGTACCTACTTATTGATTTTTTTATTATTATTTAAATTTGATCTCTACTTACAAAATCTTACTTTGGAATCAGAATTATACACATTCAAAATAATTCTGTTTTAACACTTGCTAAACTCAATGTTTATTTAAGGTACATTTCTTTTTGTCACAATCGTAAGACAGACTTATTTTCTAATTTTCACCTGTTCATTATGCCACAGCAACAGCATTATTTCTTTTAATCGTCTGTCATCTGTTGATAGGTTGTCAAATTTAAAATATCACTTGTTAAAATTTTGAATAGAGTATTGAAGCAATAAAACTTATTTTGAAGAACTACATTACAGATACAAATATGCCACCAGACCAAGCAAGCTCCAATTGTTGTGATGAAAAAGCTACTGATAGTTCTACGTACACAGTGATGTTTGAAGCAGTGACCAAAAAATGGAGTAGTTAATTGCAATGCCAGTTTCTGATACAATATCTGAAGATGCTATGATGATAGGCACAGAATTGCACAATAATAAATTGGATGTGTTGAATGAAAAGAAGTTTGTAACTGATGAGAAATTGATCCATGATCAAGAAGAAAGTTTCGAATCAGTTAAAGATAACTCATCTGATGACTATGTACCAGATGGGGAGAAAAAAAGAAATTCAATTAATCATAACTATATTATTGATTATAATTATTCTATTCAAATAATCGTAACAATAATCAATTGTAAAAGTAGACTTCGAAAACTAGAAATAAAATTTAAAAATATATGTAAATAAGTAATAAATAATAAATTCAATAAATATATAATATATAATAAATTCAATAAGTAGTAAAAATGAATAAATGAAAGAGTAAATAAATATTTACTGGACTGAAAAAATAATTAATTACCAGTATTGATGTATTTAAAAACAGAGTGAGCAAAAAAAAAAAAAAAAAAAAAATGCTAGTTAAGCACGAGATTCGAACCTGGGACCCCACGGTAGAAGACCAGCGTTCTAACCATTATACCACAGTGCTCATTCTGATTAGCACATAACTTAAAGTTTTAGTGAAGTGGTTCGAAAATTAATATTAATTTTTCTCGGCTGTATTTGAGTACCACATGCAAAAACCCTTAATGGTTAAAAATTTGTGATGCAGCATTTTACTTTATAGCTCTATGAATTTTAAATATGGGTCTTAAAAATAATGATATCAAGTTTTGAGTGACGCCCTGTTGGGAATTTTAAAGACTTGTTTTTAAATTCCATTACAGTTACTTTCGTTTTATTTTCTAAAGAAGATTTACGCATTTAAGCAATGTTTTTAATTATGAAATACACTGTCAAATATATCACACTTTCACTGAGTCTATATAATGTATTCAAATGAATTTATTTCAATAATTTAATTTATCTTTTGCGTCACGCTATCCAAAAGGGCAAGCAAAATTTTCATATACATTGCACTTCGTTTGGTTACTATGACACTAACTAAATATTTACGTAAAGTTTACTTGCCCTTTTGGATAGCGTGACGCAAAAGATAAATTAAATTATTGAAATAAATTCATTTGAATACATTATATAGACTCAGTGAAAGTGTGATATATTTGACAGTGTATTTCACAATTAAAAGCATTGCTTAAATGCGTAAATCTTCTTTAGAAAATAAAACGAAAGTAACTGTAATGGAATTTAAAAACAAGTCTTTAAAATTTCCAGCAGGGCGTCACTCAAAACTTGATATCATTATTTTTAAGACCCATATTTAAAATTCATAGAGCTATAAAGTAAAATGCTGCGTCACAAATTTTTAACCAGTTAAGGGTTTTTGCATGTGGATATCATTACTTTTTAAGGGTATGGTCAGAAGATAATAAATTAGTTTCAAGGGCGAATTTCGGAAGTTTGCTTGACACTAAGTTATGTAAATAAATATACAAACCTGTTTTCATGCAGTATCAGAGTATTTGATTAAAAAAGTCACAGCAAGTTCTTTTGTAACATGTAACAGAAAATTGACATATTTTTGTTAGAATTTTATAATAAGAGACATAATACTGATTATAATCAATAATTTTTTGAGTAATTTTCTATTTATAATTTGGGTCGAGTAAAGATAAGTATCCCTGCCACCATCTTTGATTTTATTTCATAAATTTGCATTAAGTTTAATGCTAAACGTAAGTTAACTTTTTTACTATAATTATATAACTATTGGGCCCCATCAGTGGCCGAGCGCATAGCGCTCTGAAGTGGGAGACGGAAGGTGCCTGGTTCGAAACCAAGTTGCGTCCGCCGACCTAATCGTTCGGAGTTTTACGTGGTTTCCTCCAAAACAGCGTAAATACGGGTTAGGACCCCTTAGAAAGACCCCCATGGAGGGCACCCGACGTCTCGGCTTAGAGCCTACGTGTAGCTATAATCGGCCGTAATTCTAGAATAACAACAACAATATATAGCTATTGGTTCTATTGTTTTAATGCATTGTGATTCATTAATTTGCATTCCGTTTAACGATAACCGTAAGTTAAGTTTCGTTAAAATTATTAATTTAATAATCTCATTCTTAATTAATGTAATCTAGTTACTCATTCTATTATTTTAATGCAATGTAATCTATTAATGCAATGTTTGCTTTCAGTTTAAAGCTATCTCTAAGTTAAATTTTTAACTATATTATGATACACTAAGTTTTTAACTAAGTTAATGATACATCTCAAAATTGTTGATTAAATTAATTAATGACTATAATCATTAATAAAATAGAAAATTACTCAAACTATTGTTTATAATTGGTTTTATGTCGCTTTTTAGAAAACTAACTTCATACTATGTTTGTTTTTTTATCAATTGATAATTTCATTTTTTTAGAGAACGTTTAGATGAACTACCAGTTTAAGAATAAGGGTCTTGCACGGTTGACTTTCTTAGTGCTTCTGAAGCGTATTTACGTTACATCGTGAGAAAAACCGTCCAAAACTCCGAATTTTTAGATTATCAGCCATCCTTTAGACCAGAACCCTGGACATTTATACTTCAGTTATCTACCATCTTCAGTATCTTATCAACTCGGCTCGGGTGGACACAACATCTTGTTTTAGATGCCATCTCCGTCCTTCAAATGTCTAATACAAAATATAGTGCATGTATAAATTTAGATTAATCAAATTTCTATCTGAGAAGTATTGAACAAAATTTTAAATCTGGTTATCTTAATTTAATTAGAAATAGCTATCAAAATACTAGGGAAACGAAATACTTAAAGAAAAAGGTAGGAAGGAGTTTTACCAAAAAATACTTAAATTAATTATTTTTTTAATTCAAAGTATTAACTATTTTTAATTATTAATTATAGCAAAATAAATTACAGAAAAAATAAGTAAAGTATATAATAATCTGTTATTATTTTTTAAAATGAAATAAAACAACAACGACAGTAACATAAAGCTCATCTTGCAAAAGTGCTACATCGGGTACAGAACCTAAGTTTTCTGGACAGAACGCGGAAGCGCTTCGCACCAGCTGTCTACGAGCAAACTGGTTTAGGATATAAAGTAACTTGTACAAATCTTGTCACGGATTTACAGCACTGTATTCCTACTCCCTGCCTTGTTTACCGCCGTTGAAACAAGATCATTTTCCGTATTTCCTTACGCGGGTTAAATACAGTCGAGAGCCAAAAATCCGCTGACCTAAAATCCGCAAACGTCCGAAATCCGCACACCTTCTCTGATGTAAATAATGAAATTCAAAGTCATCTGCCAGTGATGAAATTGTTGAAAAGTGTCTTGAATCCAGATAAACAGGGGAGAGGAGGGAGGGATGGGACAGTGGGAGGAGTGGGACATGTGAATTTGTGACAAAATAAAAAAACTTAATTTTATTTCCGGTTTCACTAGCAGGTGGCATACATATAGCTTCTTGTTGTTTCCTATTTGTAGTTTATCCAGCTTAGATTTTCAGCTTGTATTTGGAAAAAGTTAAATTTCTCATCTCCAGAGTAAGTTTTAAAACTTTCTTTAGTTTTATTTCTCTACTCAAGTATTTTGTAGAACAAACCGAATAGGATGGAATAGAATACTTAAAAGATATAATGTATGTTTATCTGCAGTTTAGTTAAGCCTAAAACCAACATGGTTTATGTGATAAGTTATTTTTTAAAAGCAGTGTGTAGAGGGACGCACTGAAGGAGGGAGGACTGGGATATGTCTGCCCTCACTTCTATTATTAAAATAGCAAACATTTTGCTAGATTTTGTTGTAACAATCATTGGTACTGAAACTATGTTCTCACATTAAAATTTTTGAAAATTTACTAGCGCATGATGCATTGTATAAATGGAGTGCTGCATACAAAGGACACAGTGTTGAAATTAAAGTAATCGCTGCTTCATGAACTATATTTTTAAAGTCAAAAACACTGTGTGCAATTTTTAATAACAATGTAATTTAATGTATATGACATTCAATCAAAAAAAAAAAAAAAAAGAAATAAAGGACAAACAAAGATATTAACAGATACACCCGAGAAGAAGGAAATTGAAGCAGAATCTGCCAGACTTGAAAACAAAAAGCGCGAACTAAAACCTGTATGTGCAAATACTAAAAAAGACAAAAATGAAATTCAAAGATGAATCCAGTGATAGCAATGAGTCATTAATTTCATTACATGACACTTCCCAATAATGAAATATTTGATTATCATGAGCATGATGATATGGAAATAGCACAAGAGATTGACTGGATGGAAGACAAACCAAATATAGGGGAAAATGATTTTGTGCTTGTCAAATTCCTCACCAAACGATTGTTTGTTTACTACGTAGCAAGGGTGGAGAGTATTGACAATGATGCTGAAAGCTACAATGTTAAATTTTTGAGAAAAGACATGAAAGGGAATTTTAATTTTCTTCAACAGGATGACTAGATAGAAAAATGATATCATGAAATTGCTGCCCCCACAATTAGCTGGGGGGACCAGTAGAGCAGTCTTGCTTTTCGTTTAATGTTGACCTTTCTCATTATGATATTCACTGACTTTTTTTAAATTTTCAAATGTGTCCCACTCCTCCCACCCATGAGGGTGGAATGGGACATAATTCTTGTAATTTGTAATTAGTTAAAAGTAATAAAATTATTCAACATTTAAATACTGTGTATTTTTTTAAAATAAGCTATAACATGTAAGTTTATTATCTAATCATTTGCATCTAAATAAGGGAGAATGAATAAAAAAATATCTATGAAAAAATGTCCCAATCCTCCCTCCTCTCCCCTATGATTCTGATGATGAAAACTTGGGTAATAATAATAATAAAATTCATTTGATCAGTTTAAAGTTAGGAGAAGAATACCTTAAATTTTTAGAACAGCAAAGTTCTAAAAATTAAAGAATTAATGATAATATACAATTTGCAAAAATAAAGAAAAGAAAGAAAGAAAAAAACTGAAAGCAGGAAAAAAAAACAAATCACCATAGAACATGCTTTCAAAATTAGAAAAACAAAATTTTTAAACCATTTGCTTTGCTATTCTTCATGTAATTTTTTCTCCTTTTGTATTTAATGTGAAAATATAAGTGAAATACTTTTGACTGTTTTTATTTCATTGACATTGTATTCTACTTTTTTAAAATAAGAAATGTAATGATTTATCTTTTATGGCCCAAAATCCTAAAATCCGCACAAGCCATGCTCCCAAGCTGTGCGGATTTCTGGTTCTCTACTGTAGTTCCCTCTTTGAACTGGATTAAATAAAAAAAACGAGTTTTCCTAGCTTAACCGGCGACGTCACTCATCGAATTTGGCACCGATTAAAATCATATATTAATTGTAAAAAATTCGTTAGAGCGGATTCCGAGATCCAGATGAGACACTTTTGAAAATAGAAAAGTTAGCTGTATATATAAGTGCCGCGAAGTTTTACGGTTGGTTGGTTGGGCTGGCTGCGTCACTCATAGAAACTGCCGTTCTACATGATTGCGTCTTAGCATTTTACACGTAGTATATTCACATGGTATACTACCACTGTGCCAAAGATCATTGAAATCCGTTTCCCCGAGGCTGTGGCTCCTCCTTGTCAGTAAGTTGTTACTTTCTAACCTGTAATCTTATAACAATACACAGGAGTTATATCTTTGTTTTCAATAGTTCTGCTAGAATGCTAATTCCATTCTTTGTACTCCTACAATGCAAACAAAATTCATGCTTTTTGAAAAGTTGCTGAACATAACCTGTCACCAACGAGTACATCACTAATAAAGCTATATACAATGATATTCTTCAAAATATTTTAAACATTTTTCTTTTTTTTTTTGGTAATAAAAAATGTATTTTTAAAACAAAGTCAAAATGTCACCCCTGATACAGACATGTAAAAAAATCAAAATTGAGGGGGGAAACGACAGCCTTCATACTTTTAAATGGCTGTCACTTTTTCTTAATTGTAATAGAATAAAAATTTAAGCACTCTTGAACATGCTAAGGAATGGAGCTTTCTATGCACATGTATAATAAACTCAAATTCTCAAGGTAATAAGTATTTATTGTATGGTTTGCGTCTGTGACTTATCTGCAGACAAGGGCATCAAAAAAGTGAGCGGTCACACCCCCAAATTTTACAACATGGTTGCCACGAACCCTGAAAGTCTATGAAAGTCAAGGAAAATGAAATTGGTCAGGGAAAATTTAAATTTACAGAGTAAAGTCAGGAAAAACTCCAGTTCTGTCAGGGAAAATATATTGAAACTTAACCGTTTGAGTCCAAAGCAGTGCGATTGCGCTGTTGAGATTTTATGTCGAGAAAACTCGGAGCATTGCGGACAACTGATGTGTTACCGATTGTTGAAGTCGTGCGCTCAGATTTGCTGAAGGAAGTATATCACACAGCTCCATTTAATGTAAATAGTACATTTCACTATAGGTAGGTTTACAATTGGGATTCATCGATATAAAATAAACAAAGTGCTATCGTGCTGCTTGGTATTTCTCGACATAAAATAAAACAAGCGCCATCGTGCAGCTTAGGTCTTTTCGTACTCATTTAGAGAAAGCACCATTGCGTTGTTTGGGATTCTTCGACAGTGTTTTTTCAATACCCCCTGGGACTCAAATGGTTAAGAAAGTAAAATTTACTTATTTATGAATGTATTTTCATTGTAAATGTAAAAGAACAAAAAAAAAGGAGGGCATTGGACAACTATGGGGATGGTGGAGGCCATAATGAAAAGTTTTTAAAAATATTTTATCATATAATTAATAGTACTTACTACAATTTAAGTATTATTTTTAATCCATTAAGACAGAGAGAGATATACACTTATATTTTAGAAACATGCATAAAAACTTTTTTAATTTGTAAATTATTATAGTACCATAAATGTATGTAAAATGTATTATTTTAATAACTATAGCCTGCTATTGCGAAGGGGAATGGGTATGTTGGCATTGTAACGTGTATTTTTTAGATCATTCCTAATATTTGGGTACATGGGTAGAAGAATATTATGACAATAAAATATATTTTTTTCAAAATTTTCTGAGATGGCATGTTTTGAGATATTCAAGGAAAGCACTATACCTTAGCTTTTCAAGGGTGTTTGATTTTTCATTCTACTACAGTATGGAACCTGTTATCCGGAATGGTTGGGACTGGGTGTATTCTGGATAACTGGTTGAGGATTAACAAGACCTACGGATTTGATTGGTAGCATAAATGTTACTCTCTATTTTTCATTAGAATTAAACATTTATTGTTAATATACTAGAAAAATAATATAAAAAAATGAATATGATCAAGATAAATAATAATCATTTAGAGAGGAAGTAGTAAATATATGATAACTTCTTGAAAACTTAGTCACACACTAAAAAAATAAATAAAATACCTTACCAGATTGCTTACTTTATAAATTCTAGCTGTAGTACTCAAAATAAAAAAACTAAAACGTAAGAAATATTTTTAAAAACTCATTTTTTGCTTTTCTTTCAGAAAAATAAGGAATTTAATCAATTGAAAAATAATTCTGAATAACTGGTTTCCAGATAAGAGGTTCCATACTGTACTATTAGAGAAAAAAATAGCAGCCATTTGAAAGTATGAAGGTTTTCATTTTTTTTTTTCTCAATTTTGATTTTTTTACATGTCTGTATCTTGGACAGTTTTCAAAATAAAACTCTGAAAATCTACTTATATAATACTCTAACGTATGCAGTACCAAAATCAATGATATTTCCACGCTGAAAGTGGTAACAGCTAGATGTAAACATTAGTGCAATGACAATAACGCATGTGCAGAGATCCAAATTAGCAGTTCAATGACGTGAAATGGAGCAAGCATATGTCACACAGTAGCTAGATTACAAAATAACAATAATGAATACACAAAAATGCAAGATCTTTTGGACTTTTTCACGCTTTAAAATATTGAATTTACAATACTTGGGACATTAATCACTCATTTAAAAAATGTCACCATGCATTGAGCTAAAGCACATGTTAGCCATTTGCTGTTTCAACATTGGCTTTTATGATGACACCCAAAATGTGTAGAAACCCTAACCTAAATAAATTTAGTGACAAATACTGTTAAAGCAGTGCAATATAATAGGATAAGAAGCCATTGGTTAAAACAAAGAATTTGTACTTTTTTAATTGGGGGTAATTTACCTTTTTTTTTTTTTTTTCAACCAAAACAAAATTTATTTAGCAAGAGGTGGCCAATGGGGCTAGGGCCTTTAGCTTCTCCTTAGATAGGAAGTTCCATTAATTGACTCGAAAATCAAGCCTTTTTTGAGAAATTCTGCCTTAAACTTTTAGAAAAAAAATTCAGAGTGAGTAATTTTTTTTCTTTCTTTTCTCTCTATTCTAAAAAAAAAAGTAACATACGCTGCCGCCGCTGTCAAGAGCTTGTTCTCCTCCTAAACCCCGGGGATTTGAGTTTCGACCAAGGTGTTCACGGATTTGGAAAATTCTGAGGAATCCGATAAACTGACTTAAATTTCAAAATTCGAATTATTTTAGAAGATATTAATAAAAAACTGAAAAAATAAGCTTAATGGTTGCCAAATTTGGCAATTTTTGCCAGCATAAAATCATTCATGCTTTGCAAGAAAGCAATTCCAAGTATTTAGAATCGCATGAAAGTGACAAATATGAAGTAGAAATACACCAATTTTATGCCAAATTAAAAAGTATGTGAAAAAAGTCAAAGTGTGTTACACAAAGTTGACGATTTTCAAATAAGTTCTCTTAAATAACAGGAGTTCAGAATTACCGATTATTCGTTTTTCCAAAACAGAATAACTAATTGCAACTGATTTGAAAAATGTCATTTTGGCATCAGGCACAATCTAGCAAAAGGATATCTCTCCAAGCAGGGGGAATCTAAACTGCGTGTTCTAAATGTTAGCACCCAGTATTTTGAAAATGCAAAATAATTAAAATGCAGATTATAGTACAGCCGGTTAGGTTTAGCTTGGGTATTTGCTACCAGTAGAAATATTTGGCAGTGTTAACTATGCCATTATACAAGTTATAGTACAATTTGGATATTTGCGAGCACGGCATGATATATTTCGTGATGCTAAATACGCCAATCTGCAAAGGATTATGTATATAAATATATTGATAACGGTTTTTCCAGTTTTAAAAAAAGCTTCTTTGCATGAGGCAGGCTCTAATATGAGTGACAATGACACAAAAGATTTTAAAGAAAAAGTTTGGTAAGATTTTAAAGAATATTTTGATAAGGAAAGAAATATTTATGAAAGCAAAAAATATTGCAACTTAATCATACTTTTTTCCTTTTAATTGCTTTCCAGAACAATCTATTACAGTACACTCTTTATTTTGTGCTACAAAACATCATTTTTTTACATTATGTACCTAGAATTGCATAAGTGTTGTGCTTAGTACATATATAATATACATGTATAAATATAATGAAAATTGCTACTTTAAATTTCAATTAAGTATTTTTTTATCATTTATTTTAGAAAACATATTATTTAAGTGCGTTTATTTTTTGTTTGTTTGTGTCGTGAGTTATTTTCTATTGTTTTCCAAATTTCACGTTATTTCCTTATTCCTGGTATCAATATTTTCAGATTTTCCATATTTGAAAATATTTTCAAATCATTCACGATTACTGATAAGATTTTTCTTCAATCACGTTTAAAATTAAGTACTTCCTTAGCCAACAAACTATGCCTAGATCTAATGAAATTGGAACCCTGTAATTTGAAAGAAAATGAGCCCTTTACAAAAAATGGATAAAAGTAGCTCAGCACGTCCCTGCTGTAATGAAATTTCGTTTTAGCAAAATGATTTCGCTGTTCCCTTGAATTTCATTAAAACAGGATTCGACTGTACATATATTTACCTAGATATATAGTCCATAAGACACATTCAGAATGTAAAATAAATTACAGGTTTTTTTTTAACAATTTTCACCGAGTCACACTGCTGAGATGACTAAGTGAGCCAAACTGAATCATACAGCTAATTTTATTGAGACAAACTGAGCCAAAAAGCAATTCTAGTGGAGACAAACTGAGTCAAAAAGTAATTTTGGCTGAGCTGAAATGGCGAAGCTAAAATGGTATTCCTGCTGCAAGAGTCTGGATAGTAGTGATTGGTCATGTCATTGAGGAATAATCACTGAAAACATTTCTCCCATAGACTTAATATTGTGTCAACATGTTTTGCAATATTGAGGCCTCACATTGGATTTTATTTTTCCCTGTCATTTTGTGAAAATAATGCTGTTTCATCTAAGGGAATATACAAGTAACGTAGTTATGTTGAGCTATGGTTGACTTCTGCCCGGTGTTGTGTCATCCCTAACAATCTACTTCAGTCATTGTATCGCAGACTTGATAAAGTATTGCTAATTTTGGATCCTCTTTGGAAAAAAGGAGTAAAATATGTGCCATACCAGCTTTCCTACATACATTAAATTAAGGCTTTTTATAGTTATAAGAAAATACAGGGATATTCTAGACCAGGGATGGGCAAACTTTTTCGGCCGCAGGCCAAAAATTGAAAAAAAAAAGTTTGGCGGGCCAAGATAAATTTTTTTAAAATTTTAAGAACAATATACAAGTATTACAATTTAAATATGTTAATGAGATGAATGAAATTGCGATTTCATTTAAAAAGTTCCTTATATTGAGGTTCGAAGTGATATGTACTGATTCTAAGGAACGAGGCTAAATGCTCATCTGTCAGTCTATTTCTGAAAGAATTCTCTCTAAGGTTCATAGATGAAAACACTTGTTTACATATATAAGATGAAGCAAACATAGCACTGATTTTCTGGGCGTGAGGTATTAAATTTGGGAAACTTACTTTTGATAATGATTTGTAAAACTCTAGCATATTTAGAAACAACTGCTTGAGATGATTGCTAGATTGCAATTCAATTAATTCAAGCTGCAAATCTGATCTCACTGCTTCACAATTTACGTTGAAAGGCATGGGAAAATATCCAATTCTATTTGAATGGCACTGAAATCTTGAAATATGCATTCGAACTCAAAATGCACTTTTTTCAAGCCATCTTCATAATTCTTAATATGGATTTATAATATATAAACATATATATTCTTTCAATTTCCGTCGGACCGGCTAATTAAAATTCCATCCGCGGGCCAGATACTATAGCACATATTTTATTCATTTTTCTTTCAAGTTAGTGGGTCCATGGGCTCCACTTTTTCAAAATTCTGCCCATACTTAAATACCCACCTTTATGCTATACTTATTGGTGTTTCCATTACTTACTAATTTTTCAAAACGACCCAGAAAATTCAACAGTGGATCCCAAATAGTTAGTGTTTACTCCCGTAATAGTCGCCCTCGCATAATAGTCACACCCCTATTTTGAAGCAGAAAAAATCATCAAAATATTTTCCCTGCATAAAAGTTGAAGTCACGTATTTGACCTTCATTTATGTCTGTACTATAAAAAGAAAAATGCTTCATTTTTGTGTGCAATTGACGAAAAGAATATTTAATATATGACAGATAATTAGGAAATATTTGGTAAATTAGTAATTTTACTGTAATTTTAATAATGTTTTAGCATTAGAGTGTACAATATTATGTTGTAGATTTCCCCGCATAATAGTCACACCTAGACCTTTCACCTTGAAAACAAAGTTGCGACTATTACGTGAGTAAACATAGTAGTTTTATTGCTCCTTTTGACACAAATTTGAGAAGCCAACATAACCCTGAAAAGTATATTCATTGGTAATCTCGAATCACAACCGCCACTAAAACCAAGCAACTGTGATATAATGCCAAGGTGAAATCTCTTGAAAACTTTTGCATTCCTCTAGATGTTTGTAGTCCTAAAGCATTACTGCAACTTGGAAGAATCGTAAAGTTATATGCTAAATTTAAAGCAAAATTTATCTGTAAGCGGGGCCCCATCATTACAATATTAAGCCCAGGTCAAATACAAATTTTTGGGCCTTTGCACTTACAAGAACTTGCATATTACACATTTAAGTAGTTTGGGGTAGATACAGAAATATATTAAATGCTAAAACTAAATATGCAAGTACATTGCATTAAAGAATTTTTGTTACACAAATAACCTTTATTTTCACGAATAATAAATATCTATACACATTCTAACATAAATAAACTTCTTTAAAAAACAAACGAAAAGAATTGCAAAACTTACCATACGTATCTTAAAACCGATGAGATATTTTTACTTCCTTGTACGTAGTATAAGGAAGTAATGTGATCCCGAAAAATTTTGGGGGCCAAATTTCGACAAAAAATCTGATTTTGACTACCTCTAAATTTAATTTTAAGAATTTTTTCGATGCATCTCATCGTAGGTTAGCATGCACGATCATATTAACGCGTCTGCAACTCATTTTGACCAGCGGCGAGTTTATTGTGGTCAGTTTTTCCATGCCGTCTGTACGTACGTACGTATGTATGTAACTCGCATATCTCAAAAACTATGGGTCGTAGAATGTTGAGGTTTGATATTCAGGATTGTTCTATGATCTAGTTGTGCACCTCCCCTTTTGGTCGCAATCGAATGAATAGTTTATGTACAGGACCGCACAAAAGATTCGAAATACATTACGCTCTATGGGCCGAAATTCATTAAACTCGCATATCTCAAAAACTATTAGGCGTAGAATGTCGAAACTTCATATTTTGGATAGTTGTAACATCTAGTTGTGCACCTCCCCTTTTGGTTCCATTCGATTGGATAGTTTATCTACAGCACCGCCCAAAACATTCGAAATACATTACGCTCAATGGGCCGAAATTCATTAAACTCTCATATCTAAAAAACTATGAGGCGTAGAATGTTGAAACTTTATATTTAGGATTGTTGTAACATCTAGTTGTGCACCTCCCCTTTCGGTTCCATTCGACTGGATAGTTTATCTATAGAACCGCCTAAAAGATTCGAAATACATTACGCTCTATGGGCCGAAATTCATCAAAGCGTTTTTTAGAGGTATTGGGCTATTTTACACGACTCAGAAGTGATATGTGCTGTAAAGATTAAGAAAATGAATTTCTCCATTAAAAAAAGTGTCTTTATCATTTACAGTTCTGCTACAGGAACACTCAAAAGATTTCCAATACATTACGGTCAATGGCAATTTTAGGAGATTCATCCATTTCAAGCACAATACCGTCCTACCACATAAGTTAGGTAATGGTCCGACCACGGTCACGTGCCTCACTCAAGAACTATGCCAAAAGTCGCCAAGCTTGGCGACTTTTTTGTGTACGTGTGTGCATATTTAACTCTCAAATCTCAAAAACTATTATGAAATTTCATATATAAGATTGTTGTAACATCTAGTTGTGCATCTCGATTTTTGGTTAAAATCTACTGGAGAGTTTATTTACAGGACCACCGAAAAGAATTTCAGTACTTTAATGTCTATGGACATCTTCAATATAATACAATTGTAGACAGTCATTGTTTGGTACATGCCCAAAATCTCGCCGTCTGTCCTCGACCTTGGCGAGTTTTGCCGAAATGTCGCCAAATTTGGCGATAGTTAGTCATTTGGTCCATGCCCAAAGTATCGCCATTTGTCATCGTTCTTGGCAAGTTTTGGCGATAATCTGTCATTGTTGGTCTATGCTTAATATCTCGCCAAATGTCGTCGACACTGACGAGTTTCGCCAAAATATCGCCAAAAATTATTTCGTATTTTGTATAACTCTAAAACTTTAACCCGTAGAATTTTGAACTTTTGTATTTAGAACTATATTATAATATCTAACGGTTTTCAATATCTTTTTTGACAGCAATCGACTGGGAATTTATTTACAGGGTGAGCCAAATGACTTTAAATACATTAAGGTGTATGGATGCATTCAATTCATTGAAAGTCTGTGGTCAATGACTACTTTGGCTATCCCCAAAATCTCGCAAACTATTTCAAGTTTGTCGGCTTTTGGTGAAATATCGCCAAATAAAGTGTCAGAAAGAAATCTTTCAAATTGAACTCAGCTTGGCGATATCGAGATGTTTGGCTAGAAATCGCTATATCTTACTATTATTGATATTTTATATCTTTCAAACAAATAAGTTTAGAGGAAGTGCGTAAAAAACATTTTTGATTTAATAGACGTGCAAGGAAGTCATGTGTTGGACACATCAGATTTTTTTTATAATGGGAGAGGCTCAGGCATTGGGTTCACGGATTTTGACCAAATGCTGATAGGTTTTAGAGGACATTCAGTGGAGTAAACTGCCAGTGAATTAGCCACCAACTTGTGAGTATTTTTAAAAAAATGGCAATTAAATGTTTGATACCAGGTTTTTTTTTTCAAGAATTTAATTTTGTTAACAAATAAAAAATTGCTGAAAAATGCAAAATTTTTGGGCCTTTGAAGTTAGTGGGCCCAGGGCAAGTGCCCTACCAATAAACAGGCTCTGTCTGTAAGGTGATATTAGAAATCACAATTAAAAACTAGATGTAATCAGGGCCTAACACTTTTGTATTCTTATATATCACTCTAGACTTTTTTTGGCCTATTTATGTGTGCCCAGGTTATGTAAGCAACATGTAATCAAGCATGACAACTCCCTTTCAGATACGACAGTAAATGTTCACCATTTTGTCCATTCATAAACTCATTCCTACTTAAATAATCTCAGTAAAAGTTGTAACACAACAAACAAACAAAAGAAAAGAAACAAGTTTATTCTACCAAAAAATAATAACCTTATACAACTATTTCCACTCAAAGCAACACTAAAGGGAAAATAAAAATTACACTAGTTGAATGCATATGAGCAATGCTATACTTAACATACTCCCACCTTTTGATAACAGGACTTTTATTAAAACAAACATTTATCTAATCTAAAATTTAATCGAAAGTCCATTTTAAAGTTCAAAGTCCTTGAATCTAGAAGGCACTTTTGTAGCTCAACCACTTCTGGTAACTCTCTCTTTTAACATCTCGTGAAGACATGTAGGGATATTTTCTTGTTCAGTATCTGCCTTTTCAGGACTTGATATATTTCAAGATTCTGGATATATTTCCAATGGATATAAGCGTTTAATTGGTCTTAGAATCTCTCCATTCGATGTCTTAACTTGAAACAGTCTGACATTATTGTCTTTACTGGGATACAATTTGACTATTCGTCCCAAAGGCCAAAATGCTCGCTTCTCATCTTCGTTTTCGATTAAAACTATGTCCCCAACTTTTAATTCATAAGATGACTTCTTATTTGTTTGCTTGAGCATGAGTTTCCTAGATATTCTATTCTAAAACGTTTTCTCAACTCTTCCCGAAGTCTTTGCTGGTACCATAACCTTCTAGTCAAATTTATTTTGTCTATATGGTCAAGATCTGGCACACCAACTTCCGGAATTTCTTGCAGGAACATTGCAGAAGTAATTGATTTTAACTCATCTGAATCTTCGGATACATGAGTTAATGGTCTCAAATTAACTATAGCTTCACATTCACAAAGTAAGCTATACATTTCTTCATAAGTTAGTGAAGTATTCTTCAAGACTCTTAGCATTTTCTTAATACTTTGGTCAAACATTCCCAGAAACCACCCCACCAGCAAGCTGAGGGTGGATTAAACTTCCATATTATTCTTCTATTAGTTGCTTCAATCATTTTCCAATCAATAGCATTAAAAAGATTATTAGCTCGTGTGAAGTTTGTCCTATTATCACTATACATTACATGAGGACATCTACATCTGGCAATAAATCTTCGTAAAACTTAAGAGAAAGCAATTCGTAGACAGAGAAGTTAGCAATTCCAGATGAATAGCTCTGAATAGAGTGCATGTATACAAAGCAAACCAAGCTTTTGTTCCATCTTTCAGAATAAGAGGGCCAGCTAAGGCTATTCCAATGACTTCAAAAATGGATGCTTCTCATAATTCTGTCTTCTGGAAGTGGCACAGAAACTGTTCTCATTGCTTTTGCACTGTGTCTTCTACAAATAATGCATTTAGAAATAGCTGCTCTTATTGTTTTTCTACAGTGTATAATGCAAAATTTCTCTCGAAGATTGGTTAAGAGCATATGAAGTCCAGCATAATGTAAATTCAAATGATAATCTAGGATGAGTAGTTTAACTAATTTATGTGTACTTGGCAATAAAATTGGATACTTAAAATTTTCTAAATCTTTCCTCTCTGTTAATTTTGTCTTGACTTGCAAAATTCCTTCATCCTTTAACACACTGATGGACTTTAATTTTTTAATATCTTCAGATGAAAAGTAATCAAGTTGTATGAGCTTTACTATAAATTTTTCTGCCTTTTCTAGCTCATGAACTTTAAGCTCTCCATGCTTTTTTTTTTTTCTGGAATTTTCTACAAACCTGTACATCCACCCGATCATTCTTAAAATTTTAGCGTATTTCAAAAAGTAGCTAACAACTTTTGAAGACAAGTCGTTGACATTATTCAGTGCTGTTAGAACTATCTTTCGCCTTTCCATGCCGCTCTCTTCATCATCATTTGGAGTATAATGGACCATTCTTTTTCCGACAACTTCAGCCACTGAGGACCCTCCCACCAATGTGATTCTATTAGTTTCTTTGCTGAACAACCTCTTGATGGCAAGTCAGCAGGATTCTCAGTGCTTGGTACATGTCGCCACTTTCTTCGATCTGTGAGATTCCTTAACTCGGTTTTTTATAAACGCAGTCCATGTATCATCATGAGTTATCCAATACAACACTGAAGTTGAATCTGTCCAATAATATTCTTCAATATCTTGGATACTTGAAGCCTTTTTCATGTCAGATATCACACTTATTCTTTTTTCTCTAAATCTTACTAACAATGACGGTATTAATTCTAAGTTGTTGGTCCTTTTTCAAGGCAATCATTGAGTGAAGGAAATTCTTTATTTGATGCGTCGAAAAATGGTCTAACCTTAGTTGTTCAATTTTCCTTGAAAATTCCTTTATATGGCAAGTAGCAACCAGATTTAGATAGTTCTTCAAGTGGTACCTTTTCAATTATATCTTTTTTTAACCACTCCTCGAACATATTGTTATATGCATCATATTTTCCTTCCATTTTTAACTTAGTTGTTGTTTTTTCTAGTCTTCTTTCAGCTATATCTCTGTACTCAAGAAAATTTTTGTCATGCCCATGGCAATTTCACTTCATATCTTCCCTCAGCATCTTTTCTTAAATTTGCGATAAAATGATTGTTTATGACCTTATCAATCTCACTTCTAGATTTCAATTCAAAGGGATCTGTAATGCCAATGGCTTCTAATTCCCAGAGCTTTCTGATATCTTGATTGTGAATTAAGAGGGAGGTAATTACAGCAGCAATAGAATTTTTACCCATCAAAACCCATCCGAGCAGTGTTTCCATGGCAAAAATGCCTGTTTTTTATTTTTCCAGTATAAATATTTTCAGCAAAGTCTGTGAGAAAGCCTATCAAAAGATCAATCTGCAGGTTCACACAATCAACATCTGTCATATGAATTCCCTTTTCCAGCTAATTCTGATATCCAAGGTCCTTTCTGTAGACTAGGAACAGATCCACAAATTATAGGCCGATCTAAAACAGAAATCTTGCAGCTATAACCAGTATACAGATTCTCAACATTTATGATTCATATCAGATGTCCTTCCTCCAAACGCAGAGTGTGTTAATTTTTTATGAGTTTCTGATCTTATTCCTAAGGATTCTACTGTTGATTTTAAAACATAGGAGTATTCAGATCCAGTATCGATTAAAGCTCGAAGGGGAAGTTTCTTTCCTTTATGTTGAGTAGCAACTACTAAAGTTTGAAGCAAAACTCTTCCTGAAGTACATGTTGACAAAAGAGTGCTAATTTTGCAATTTTCTTGATTGCACTCAACAGGAACTTTTGATTTCTGCTTAAATTCTGGAGAATAAACAAGGTAGTGCTTTTTACCACAAAACATACACAGAACTTTGCTTTTACAATTTTTAGCTCGATGTTGGTTTGTTTTCAAACACGCAAAGCAACAGTTTTTCTCTTTCATAATTTTCAACATGACTTAAATTTTGTGCTTTGTAGCAATCTTTACTTTGATGAAAATTTCCACAGAATATGCAATTTATTGCATTATTCTTATTTATTTATTTATTTATTTTTTGCTCCCGAAAACAAGTTGCTTGCAATAGGTATAGTAATATCTTCCCTATCCTTATGAGTTTTGCTGTAGGGATCACTTTGCTTAATACCTGACTTCGCTAGAGTTATTCTTTCTTTGCCTACGACCTCAGCCCTTAGAAAATTTAAAAGCTGGGTCAGTCTTGCACTATATGATTTCTCTTCATTTGCTGAATTTCCGATCCAAACTCTCAACACGTCTTCTAGAATACATGACTCCACAAGTGGAAAGAGCATTGCAGAATATTTGTCTATGGTCATCCCAATGGATTCTAATGATCTGAGGTGGGATTCAAGTTTATCATATAACTGAGTGATACTAAGTGTTGATTTGGTAGCATTTTTAACAACTAAAGTTAATAGTTCACGAACATAGTATTCTACTAACAATGGCTCACGGCCAAATCTTGTTTTGAGGCTTTCAATCGCTTTTGTATAATTTTCTGCCATAGGTAGCTATCGATGATCTCTTTCGCTCTTGTACCTAGCGACATACTCTATATTAAATATTGGAATTTATCTTCTAAATCCATTTCTTTATGCTCGTGAATTCGTTTAAACTGACTCCAGAAACACAACCATTCTTTAACTTCTCGGCCAAATTTCATTAGTTTAAGTTTGGGAAGTTCTTTTTTTGATTTCTCATTATTTAATATATTCCTGTTTGGCTGTGATTTACTTTCTATAAAAGAATTGATGCAAACTATAGCTTCATCATATTTGACTTTATATTTTTCGACAGATTCAAATTCATCAGAATAACTTTTACCATTGTCGTCAGCACTTTAAGAAAGTTCTAAAATTTCACTGTCAAGAGTCATTAAACCAGCACTAATGCATTCTAAAGTAGCTAATTTAATCTTAGCATCCCTTATTTCTATATTTTCATCATCAAACAGAGACATTAAACTTTTATATGTCTTACTAAAATATGTTCTTAATGGAGATCGCTTCCTAACAAGATGCTTCATTGCGAACCAAGAACCAAAAATTCAATTAAGTATTTCTTAAATAAAGTACTGAGCTCATATTTAATCGCGTGCAAGTCGCCAAATTTCAGATACGACAGTAAATGTTCACCATTTTGTCCATTCATAAACTCATTTCTACTTAAATAATCTCAGTAAAAGTTTTAACACAAAAAAAAAAAAAAGTTTATTCTAACAAAAAATAATAATAACCTTATACAACTGTTGCCACTCAAAGCAAAACTAAAGGGAAAATAAAAATTACACTGGTTGAATGCATATGAACAATGCTATACTTAATACTCCCTCTGAAGAGAAAACCGATCACAGATATTAAACAAACTTAAAAAGCCCGAGATCTGCTTTTTAAAGTGGAACAGCCAAGAGATTTCTTTTCTTATGCATATCTTTTCAACATAAAAATGCCCACATATTTGATACTTTTCTTAACTGTCATTTGTGTCTATTCAAACTTAGTACCATATTACTTGAGTTGTATAATATAAGTTTAATTCTAAAAATTTATTAAACAAATAATTAGAAAATATAAAACAACAATCAAAACACAAGAGATAAACTATCTATAATATAAAATTAATAAAGAAATCTTCATAAAACTTAATTTGAAATATCTAATTTGTTAACAAAAATACTTTTACTAATTTCATATAGGTTTTAAATTTCTAGATAAATACTGAGTATTCATTTATGTAATAGTTAATACAATTGCTTAGAATAACTTCAGATACATTCTTTCTAATCAAATGCTCTCAGGTTGTTGAGCCTAATCAACATAAAGGAACAAGAACCTGATGAATAAAATTGTGAAAAGTACCAATTTCTGAATAAACTCTTAAAAAGCCTGAGAAAATTAAGAAAAATCCTGAGGCCCAAAATAAGATTAAAAAAAAAAAAAAAAAGCCTGAAACTTTGCATGTCTGTGATCACCTTATCAGAGAATTCTCTTCAGATCCGTTATTCTTTTTTCAGTTTAAGTTTGTATTGTTTTTACCATGATGTACATGTTCATGTATTAATGTTTTTTTTTTTTTTTTTTTTTTTCCTTAGTTATTACAAGATTCATTTTTAGGCAAGACCCTGATATTATTTTTCCCAGATCAAGATATATACACTTAAGCTTGGATTTAATAGATTTCAGTTAATATTAAAGCCATGAACCACTCAAATCCCTTTTTTTAATCTATTTAATAGCATAAACAACAAATAACGCAATACAGGTAAACTAAAATAAGATACTTGAGGATAAGAAGTTTAAAGCAAACTCGGCAAGATAAATGACCATCATTTATCACCAAAATTGACAGTAGAACAAAAAATGCAGTTAGAGCAAAATTTTTAAAGGTACTTTATAGTAGTGAAAAAAATCTATTATTAATAACAAGAATATTTAAAAAAAAAAGTGTTGCAAAATAATTTTTGATAGATAGAGCAAATATAAAAAACGAAGTACATCAATAAAACAAAAAATAGTAAATCATTCTACTTTATTAATACAATGATTTTTATTAAGACTGAGGCTCAATTAATCTATTTTAAGAAAATTAGTTTAAGCTTTCACAGTATCATGAATAGGTGCATCTTCTGAATGGCCTTCACATGCTTCTTTAGCATTCTCGCAACCTTTTGCGATTTTTAAAAGTTGTTCTGTGGCAGAAGGAAAAAATGTTTCAGCTTTGGATAGTTCTTCGTTTGGAAATTGAGTAATATTATACCACGTAGGTTTATGAGTAAATGGATTCCATACACCTTGGATGCTCGGTGTATCTGTGTGAATGTTCTTAATAATTCGTGAAATTGGGTAACCTGATTGCGTTCTGGCAAATTCAACATATTTGATAATCTCGTCTCTTGGTTTATTCGGAAAAGCTTTATACTGAATATGACCATTCAAATATTCTGAAGTTACGCTTGGCGGGCCGATACGTCGAGGTTTCAAGTAGATTACTACACCAGGATTCGTTCTGGCAAAGTCCATAAGATCTTTTTCTATAAATTCTCTTAAGCCTTTACTGCCTCCGTGTGACTTAGAAAATCTAAATGTAATACGCTGTAGTTGACAGACATATCGTCCGATCCCATTATGCAATACACTTTTTAAATAAGTACTAGGATTAACAATATTTGACATTTTATGCTCAAAAATAAAACACGACAAACTTGCGAAGTGTAAACTCGTAAATTATAAACAACAATCAACACAGAGAGGTAATAGGTAATCCGGTAAATAAAACTAACAAAGTGACCTCACCAATCACTAATGAATACTGCAGATGTGAACGAATCACTCTAATAATTCTGAAGAATTATTCAGTTTTTGAAAATTAATAGACAGAAAAATCAAAATATTAGCAAAGAAAAAAAAATTAAATTAAATAGAAGAGTGATAAACAATTGATGCTACTTTAAATAGAAAATATCTGTCATATCCACGATCCATTGACACTGAGTATATAAAACTATTTTTTGGAGTGGCAACTAGTTATAGGCGGGAAACATCACTTTCTTTTTCTGGTATTGTGTTTATGCGGTTTCTGCTGTATTGCGCGAGTAGTTATTAAATATAAATTTTCTAATTATTTTTTTCTTTTAAACACACTGAGTAAAATATGGATGTTGGAGCTCATCAAGTTGCACCGCAGCGGAAGAAAGATATTGTTGGAGATCGTGTTCAAAAACTTTTCCAAGATTTTTTATCAGAGTTAGTATTTTTCTCTAACGTTGTTTACATATGAAAATCACCACTTTAAATCATACTATTTAATGCTCGCAGTCGGTTTCGATATAATTTAATTGAACTTTTAGAAATGAATTTAGCACTGTTTTTACATAATATGTTTATATAAATGCTTTTTTTTTTTTTTTTTTTTTTTGTCTAATATGTTCATGAACAAGGAGTTTTTTTTTTTCTTTCACGCTTTCCTGTTTCTCTTTTATTGAAAGGGATATTAACCCTTTAAACATAAAGTATTTTCTTTAAGAAGGATGAACTGCGTAGGAATCTATTACTCCGGAAATAGATAAAATACTATTCTTTTCAAATGCAATAAATTTCTTTTGATTTCACCGCAATAGAGGAAATGTGAAAGGTTGCTTTAAATTTGGAACATGTATTTAGAAAAACGTTAATACAAGTGTTTTAAACGGATTATTATTTTGGTACTTGCGTATTATCTCGGCGGTCATTCCCGCCAAACTATTTTTTCGTCAAATGTGCTGGCAAACTGTTTTCAAACCATCAATAATTTCATGTGTCCGACATTTATCTAGCCGAAAAGTAGCTTGTCTTGGCGCACTGCCGGGTCAATACGTAAGTACCTTTTTTTTATTCTTTATTTGATAGAATGCAAAAGCGTTATACAAGAACTGATTTTTTGCCTCATACAAATACAACTATATTTAATACAATATCGGTGAAATAACAGACCCGGTGAAATCATACAAGCCGGTGCGCACCCCATGTAAACACGGCGACAGTCGCTGCAGCTTGGCGGTTGCCAAGCCCCAACGACTGTCGCCAACCATTTTGCACGATCAGCAAAGTATTTTAACACATTAAAATTGCACATATATTCCACTTACAAAAACATTAAAACAAAATACACCGTGCATATTTAACCAAAAGAACGTCTGCAAATTCAGTAACAGGCAATTTAAAATGAGCAAACAGTGGACCGTTTTTAACTAAAAAAAAATGCAGTGGATTCAGCAACCTAGTTGTACAGCTATGTAAACTATGCAACCAGTGGACCGTTTTTAACTAAAAAAACCTCAGTGGATTCAGCAACCTAGTTGTACAGCTATGTAAACTATGCAACCAGTGGACCGTTTTTTTGCAAAAAAAAAACCTCAGTGGATTCAGCAACCTAGTTGCACAGCTATATAAACTATGCAACCAGTGGACTAAAGCTTAAAATTCCCATTTTTGGTTAGTAGCCACCGGCTGGTAGAATCATTAACTTTAATGGCCAGTTGTTTAGGAACGCAGTCAAGAATGGTGGTCGATTCCAATGACCCCCTAGTTAGAGGTACACTTGTAGTTGGTTACTTATTTACAAAGATATATTATGCAATCAATTATTTATTTGCAGAGATTCATTATTACAATACAATTTTAATCAGGTTCTTCTTCCAATTGAATCTCTCCACCACAATTCAATTGCTGCAGTTGGATCAAAAGTGTCTAATAATTTTATATTAGAGCATTTTATGCGTAGTCTGTTTTCTAACATACTTTTTTTCATCGACATGTTCTGGTTGTGTAGAATGTTTACAGCACTATTCCAAATCCTCTCAACTTCTGCATTGCTGGGAGAGAGAGTGAGGATTATTCTTATCACTTGGGTGATTACTTGCGTATTGTTAAAACTATCAGCCTGTAGTTTGTCAAGCAATGCAGTAAGTGAGATTTGCTTAAATTTTTCGAACATTATGGTCCACAGTGCCACTCAGAAAGTGCTCTTTCTTTCTGAAGCTTAAAAACTGTACAGAATTCTGCAAGTTCTTTTTCTCCATACTCATTTAACTACTCGGAAAAAGATGGAAAGAAAGCTGTATCTAAAATGTCAGCAGTGCGAACACATAGTCGACTTTCCATATCCATCTTCACCAAAGAAACGTCTCATTATATTTGCACTAGCACTTTTGCTAGCATACTTCATGACAAGGAGACACAGGGTCTGTTACATTGCTTGTGTACTTACGTACACAAGACTTCTGAGCATTTGGTTGTGGGGAGGGGGAGGCGGTAAGATTACAAAGGAAGGGAAACGATTTTAAATATAAAATGCCCAGAAGTCTTAAGGAACAAAGTCTTTTTATTGAGAAAATTATTTTACTTTTATTTGGATGTTCTGTTTTGCAAAGTTCATTCATACTTGTCAACAGTCAAAGAAAAAAATCCAGGAGATTTTTAGGAAATATATGTGCTTTTTTAAAATTTAATTCTGAGATTACTTAGTGTAAGGTAAAACTATTATGAAAACTCCATAATACATACCTGTTAACAGTCCTAGGCAGAAAACAGGAAATTTTGTTTAAAAAAATTCAGAAATTTTTTGAAAATAAGAAGTGAAAAAAATATCCTTCCCCCTTCCCCCCCCTCCGGGACGACAATTATCATTTCTTGACATTTTTTTTATAACATTATATTTTTACTTACTCCTATTTTATTTTGATTACTTAAAAAAAAAAGAAAAGAAAGAAAACTTAATTGTATGGCATGCAGTTAGTAATAATTTATTTCCCCCAAATCATGCAAGTATTTTGAGTTTCTGCTCCATGCACGCTTGTTTAAATAATGATTAACTTTTCTTCTTGAATGTCTCTTGTAACATAAATAAATTGTTAATGAAGATTGCAAACAGAGCATATTTTGTTCTCCTCCTTCTACCGCCCTTCCTCCTCTATTAAGAGCCAGTGAGAAACGCATTCCTCTCAGCTGAGCTGGGTTTGTTGTTTTTTCTCCCCTCCCTTTTGCTAGCACTTGTTTAGGTTCTTTTTTTTTTTTCTTTCTTTCTTTTTCTTAAACATTACGATGATTAGAAATACTATTGATATCGTCTTGCAGTTAGAAATTTGCATTCCATTCTAAGTTTTGGATAGCTGTGCGGTCTCTGTACCAGTTAATCCATCTTTTTTTCTAGTTTTATTGTCTATATTGCTACTTTTGTTTAATTTAGCTTTTAATGATACAAGAGATTTTCTCTTCTGGCCGGAAGACCGGAAGTCTTCCGTCAAAATCAGAAGCGTATGAAATTAAGTATGAAAATTTGCCGGACTCTAAGGAGAAACGGAGTAAGTGGTAGAAGATTCGGTTCGCTCGATTGGGGGGGACACAGTAGAAGGGGATGAAATCGGTGCGATCTGTTGACGAATTTTGCAGGTGGGTATGTGCGATCTGTTGATAGATTTTGCCGGTGCGATTTGTGGACAGATTTTCTAGCTCCGCCATTATATTTGGCCTGGCCGGTAGTCAGAATTTCGTAAATCGCCACCTGGCGACCGGGAATTTTAAGCTTTACAGTGGACCGTTTTTAGCTAAAAAAACCTCAGTGGATTCAGCAACCTAGTTATGCAGGTAATGTAAACTGGGTAAACACTGGACCATTTTCAACTCAAAAAAACATCGGTGGATTAAACAACCTAGTTGTACACCTCTTATAAAGTCAGTATGATTAGAATAGCACTTACGAAAACATAAACACATCAAATATCAATTTAAAATTCACATTAAAAACCTTAAACATTGCAAAGATTCATTTAAAAAGAGCACTGACCTCTATTTTTTTTTTTTTTAAATAACCGCTCAGAAATGTCCTCCAACACCCACCGGCTTATAACGTTACACCAGCATGCTTTCTTTTATTTAGCTTTATATTCACACCCTATTTCTAACAAACACACAAATTCTTTTCATATATTAACGTAACACATTTCATTCTCTTCCATCAATAACAAAAACAATTTCAAATTCCCAAACCTGATGAAACACGTATTCTTTATGGTTGCCAGTCACAACTACCACCAGCAGGTAACTTCACTTTGGCGGTGCATCGCCCACTCTCGCGCCAACTTACAGATTGTTCGCCAATGATTTGTAAACAAAAACATTGATATGTAAACAAAGCACCGTATACGGAATATAGTCCAAAGAATTCTTTCACAAAATTTCAATCCTTCACCAAATTTTTACCTATATTTTAATTGGTCTTGCAAATTATTTTAAGAAAAAAGATTTTTACAATAATTGGATAAAAATTAAGGGTAAAATCATATAAGACGGTGCGCACCTCATGTAAACACGGCGACAGTCATTAGAGCTTGGCAGTTGCCAAGCCCCAGCAACTGTCCCCAACCATTTTGCACGATCAGCAAAATATTTTAACACATTAAAATTGCACATATATTCCACTAACAAAAACATTAAAACAAAATACACTGTCCACATGTAACCTAAAAAACGTCTGTAAATTCAGTAACAGGCAATTTAAAATGAGCAAACAGTGGACCGTTTTTAACTTAAAAAAAAACTGCAGTGGATTAAGCAACCTAGTTGTACAGTTAATGTAAACTGGGCAAACACTGGCACGTTTTCAACTCAAAAAAAACATCGGTGGATTAAACAGCCTAGTTGTACACCTCATATAAAGTCAGTATAACACTTATGAAAACATAAAAACATCAAATATCAATTTAAAATGCACATTAAAGACCTTAAACAAAGATTCCTTTTAAAAAAAATAGCACTTACCTTTATATATATTTTTTTTTTATTAACCACTCAGAAATGTCCCTAACACCCACTGGCTTATAACATTAAACCAGCAGGCTTTCTTTTATTTAGTTCTATATTGACACTACATTTCTAACAAACACACACACCAGCTGATAACATAAAACCAACATGCTTTCTCTTATTTAGCTTTATATTCACACCATATTTCTAACAAACACACACTTTCTTTTCATACAGTAACATAACATATTTCATGCCTTCCATCCATAACATGAAACAATTTCAAATTCCCAAAGGGGATAATATCGTAAGCGGGTGTCCATCTCCAAGGAAGACACGTCGGCATCTCAGGACTGTGAATGGAGCGATTGTTTTGGAATTCTCTAGCAACCTGGTGGCGAAGTTGAGTTGTTCGACCTTGCTGTGTAGAAAGGAAATTCTGATTGGCTGATTGTTTTAAGCGTTAACCGAATGTATTTTTAGGAATTATTTGATTGGTTTACGGAATGTAACTTTTAACCGTGTAACTGGGGTTATATAAGCGGCGATTTTTGAGTTAATGCGTATTTTTATTAGTTTCGCTGTTGGATACGTGCACGTGTAGGTGTTTCGGGGCGTTCGATTATTTTTTTTTTTTTATTATTTTTTTTTTTTTTGAGTAGCAGGTAACGAAGTCCAGTGTTTTATGGTATTGTGTATGGTTTTAATCTTTTAATTGTTTTTGAGGTTTTAATTGATTGGAAAATGCATCCGTTGCTAGAGCATTTTAGTATTTTTACTATTTTTATTGTTAGAAAATGAAGAAAAAGTTAGTAGAGTTTTTAACTGAAATGGAATTGATACCAGCCCAGACGTATGTTTTTTTTTTTTTTTTTTTTTTTTTTTTTGTGATGACTGTGGGTCAGAGATGGGATGCTGGGTGGATAAAGGAAGGAAGTTGGGGTTCAGGTATGTCTGTAAAGGTAGAAAAAAAAAATAAATGCCCCGGAACTTTAGATCCGCTCACGAATATTTTTTTTTTTTTTTTTTTTTTAAAAACTCGTATAAGTATCAGGGATATCCTAGGTATTATATTTTGTTTTGTTTTGAAATTACCGATTTTGTTTACGTTAAATGAAATAAACGCTTGGAGGGCGAAGAGAAGTGAGAGTAGTATGTTGATGAAGGCGGCTACAGATTATTTTTCATTTTGCAGAGAGGTTTGTGAAGTTATATTTTCTCACGAAAGTAAAAAATTGGGGGACCTGAAAAAACTGTTTGCTTAGATGAAACTTTTTTAACTAGAAGAAAATATTTTTGTTGTTCAGGTGGCATACGTACACGTATCCAACAGCCAAGTTTTTTTTTTTTTTTTTTCTCTCTGGCTTTTAAGAGTCCGTTTTTCTGGAAATGGGAATGTATTTGTGCTGGTAAGTGACTATTTTTCGTTTATTTTGTTGTGTAAAAGCTGTGTATGACGTAAAAAATTTGGCGGGGGGGAAAAACCCCGTCAAACCACAGTTTGGCACGAAGAAAAAGTCGCCAAAAAAAGCAGACACCCGCTTACGGTATTATTCCCTTCCCAAACTAGCAATACACGTTTTTTTATGGATGCTAGTCAAAAATACTACTGGAAGGTTACTTCACTCCCGCTGAACATCAGCCACGATGCTGCCAAAATCAAACATGTAAACAAACATCAAAATGTTAACACCACCACATACGGAATATACCGTAATTTCCTTCGTATAATCCGCGGCACCGTATTATCCGCGGATATTCTGAAGCAGACTATCAATATTTTTCAAAATTACATCAGTATTGTTAACGCACGTCGATTTCGGCATACAACACATTTTGTGCTAAATTGATGAGAAATAAACTATAAAAATTGAAATTGGTACTGAAAAAAAATAAATACAAAGAAAATTTACTGTACACTTAAAAAAAATTAGTGTAAACAAAGGTATAATTTTGTAGCTGTTCCCCTGCTTTGAATCATCGCAGCGCATATTCCTTTCCCATGCTATTCTGCCCGTCATCTAATGACGTAACAGGAGAGAGGAGAGTGAAAGGTATTTTTACAGGGTTCCCGCTAGAGCGCAAAAATCTCGCATAATTTTTTTAAAAGTTTTGTGCAAAAAATATTACTATGCGAGGTATTCTCACGCTGCAAAATATTTACCACCAGTGCGAAATTCTCGCTCGCTGTTTGAAAGTTTAAAAACGTCAGTTTACAAATACGAAAATTTGTTTTCATTCTACTACTGTGGAAATCGAGCTGGAGACAAAACAAAATAAAACTCCGATAACAGCAAAGAAGCTTCCCCTCCCCCACCCTACCTCTCTTGAGTTTCTGTTCAGAGATAACACGGTGTAATCATTGGAATGCAGAAGGGGAATATTAATTAATGCTATCCACACAGAGCTGACATGTTTATTTTTCTCCTGCAGCTGTAAAATGTTTTGTTTTTGTATGTACGTCCGTTGTATGAGTTTTGAGAGCATTTCATCTGCTTGTTTTTTTATATATCACCACAATTCATGGAATTATTGATATCCTCTGGCAGTTTGAAATTTGTAACACCCCCCTTCCGTTCTTAGTTATGGTTCACAGTAAGAGTTAATCAATCTTTTAAGAAGTTTCCCCCCCCCCCCCCCAAAAAAAAAATAAATAAATAAAAGGGAAGCTGAAATTTTCCGGTTAAATACCAGATAATCCAGCTTTTACTGTAGTAAGAATTTGAACTTAACTATATCTGTTTTAACTTTTTCACATATATTTGTATCTTACCAACTTTGTAGTATAATATAATTTAACATTTATATAAATATTAAGTTATATTATATAATTTTATTATACTAGATAAAATATTATAGTTAATAATTCTGTTGCTTATTTAAACTGGATATGATTCTTTGAATATTCATTAACAATTCAAGTGCAAATTTCAGTAAACATTCAGTGCCAATTTAAGCAATCTTATTAGAATAGCTGATGGAAATATCCATTTAAAAGTTTTTCGCATGATCAAGCTGCTAAAATTTTTAATGATGCCCGGTGACGAATGGGAACAGTTGTAGCCCCGTGGTACAACTTTTGACCAATAAAAAGCTACATTGAGATATCACAAGTTGAGAACCATGTGTAGGAAAAAATAATCTAGTCTAGTGTACGCACGTACTCGTGTTGCAGTTGGTTACCAACGCCATCTAGTAGCAAAAAGAGTCCCAATTCTTATTTTCTGATAGAAAAACTAAAGTTACAAGGGCCAAAATTTTCCCCAAGGAAAAAAAAAAATGTCACAGATAATACGCGGCGGCGGATAATCCGCATCGTAATTTTTTAACGTTTTTTAACAGATGATCCACGGATTATCGGCAGGAAATTACGGTAGTCCAAATTAAGTCTTCACAAAAATGGAATCCTGGAAAAAAATTCCTGGTTCGATCCCTATATATCTATTTTAATGAAGATGAATCTGCACCAAAACTTAAAATAATTTGCAGCACGCACTGCCATGTTGCAGTAATTCTGCTAATTGTGAATCTCTTGTTTGGCTAGAAAGGTTTTATAAGTTATTCAAGTCTAATGTTTTCGTAGCCTGATAATGCAGTTGCACCTCTTGCACAGCCTGGATTTAATGAATCTATGCATTTAGCTTTCAATTTGTTAACACTATTTAATATGTAAATTAAAAAAGTTAAATTATACAGCATGACTAGGTATTTTATACGTGTACTAATTATGAATACTTCATAGATATTTAAATGATGAAGGACAGCCAAAGTATTTAAAATATGTCAAAGATCTTTCTCGGCCTGAAAGGAACACCCTTCATGTAAGTTTTGAAGATGTTAAACGATATAATCAAGGACTAGCTACGACAATACAAGAAGAATATTTTCGGTATGTATAATTTGTCTATGAAAAGGCATAAATTTGATGAGTAAGTTATTTTGATTTTAAATATTTGTTCTTTTCCATGTCTTAGTGTTTATCCATATATATGCCAAGCAGTCACTAGTTTTATGAAAGAGAAAACTGTGTATGAAGCTGATAAAGAGTTGTATGTTGGATTTTGTGACATACCAACAAGGCATAAGTAAGCATCTTTTTTCTGTTTACCATTTGTAAGTTTTAATTTGATGTTATCATTTGTCATAGCATGACTATATGTGAAAAAGTGGATAATATGAATTTTCTGTCTACCACTATAATTGGTTATCTTTCTTAAGTCACTTAAATATTTATTTTTACCCAAGTTTTGCAGTGGCAAAAGTATTGTTTAAGAAAAGACAGGCAGTGGCTGCATATCTGATTTAAAATGTCATCTTTATGTATAACAGCCAGGTCAAGAAAAGGTCACATGATAAAGGCATTAAGTCACAGAATTTTTCTTCCCCTTCAAAAATGTGAAATTTAGTTTATTTTTCTACCATCAATATTGTTTTCTGCAGCCAATTTGCAGTTTTATGTGAGAGAAGTCTAAATTATCTATCATATGCAGGTTAAGGAATATTTGCAAAGGTCATCAAAACGTCAAGTAAATATCAAGATATGGTGAATCTGAAGAATGGTAGGCATCCTGGATGAGCTTATGTGAAAGCAAAATTAAATCAAATTTGTGAAAAGTGCAAACTTTATTTAACACATAGAAAAATTGCAAGTTGCATAGCGAGTAAGCTTGTATTGCATAGGGATCCCAAGCGAAACAAGGACCAGGATCCTCTAGTTTTCATAGGTTATCTAGGCATTTAATCAATGTTAAAGAATTTGGAAAAATCATACAAGCCGGTGTGCACCCCATGTAAACACAGCGACAGTCGCCAACCATTTTGCACAATCAGCAAAGTCAAAGTATTTTAACACATTAAAATTGCACATATATTTCACTTACAAAAACATTAAAACAAAATACAACGTCCATATTTAACCAAAAGAAAGTCTGCAAATTCAGTAACGAGCACTTTAAAATGAGCAAACAGTGGACCGTTTTTAACTAAAATAAATACAGTGGATTAAGCAACCTAGTTGTACAGTTATGTAAACTATGCAACCAGTGAACCGTTTTTAACCAAAAAAACCTCAGTGGATTCAGCAACCTAGTTGTACAGCTATGTAAACTACGCAACCAGTGGACCGTTTTTAACTAATAAAACAACAGTGAATTAAGCAACCTGGTTGTACAGCTAATGTAAACTGGGCGAACACTGGCCCATTTTCAACTCAAAAAAAACATCGGTGGATTAAACAACCTAGTTGTACACCTCTTATAAAGTCAGTATGATTAGAATAGCACTTACGAAAACATAACCACATCAAATATCAATTTAAAATTCACATTAAAAACCTTAAAAATTGCAAAGATTGGTTAAAAAAGAGCACTTACCTTTATTTTTTTTTTTAAATAACCGCTCAGAAATGTCCCCAACACCCACCGGCTTATAAGGTAACACCAGCATGCTTTCTTTTATTTAGCTTTATATTCACACCATATTTCTAACCAAACACACACAAATTCTTTTATTTAGCTTTATATTCACACTATATTTCTAACAAACACACACAAATTCTTTTCATATATTAAAATAACACATTTCATTCCCTTCCATCAATAACAGAAACAATTTCAAATTCCCAAACCTAACGAAACACGTATTCTTTATGGTTGCCAGCCTAAACAACCGTCGGCAGGGTACTTCACCCCCACTGAGCATCGCCTACGATGGCGCCAGAACCAACGCCAAATCAAACTTGTAAACAAACATCAAAATGTAAACAGCACTGCATACGGAATATAGTCCAAGAATTTTTACTCGTAGGAAACACAATTTGTAAAAATCAAGTTATATTTTTTCACTAGTAGTAGGTTACATGCCTTAATAATTTTCAGTTACTTCAACAGAGGCGTAGCTAGAGTTTTCAGCGCTCGGGGGCAGTTGAAGATTTTGCACCCCCTCCAGTCTGGCGGAATGGACAACAATTGTAGTTTGAAAATACAATTTGGCGCCCCCTGGATACTGTGACCTCGGACAGATGCTCCCCTCTAGCTATGCCACTGTACTTCAAATGTAAAATAATTTATGATTTAAATAACTAGTTCCATTCTTTAAAAAAAAGAAAAAAAAAACCTAAGGCATTTTTTACCTACAACAAACTTATATTGAGAAATATCGGTAAAAGTTAATGAGAAAGTATAAATTCAAACATGTTCTTTCCAGCTAAAATAAGAGGAAACAATAGTAGATTGTTTAAAACTTAATTCAGATTTTTTAAGAGTATATGTTGTTTGTAGTATTTTTATCACTGTGTGATTTTTTGTCATTTATATATTCTAGAGTACGTGAATTAACTGCTAATAAAATTGGTACCTTACTGCGCATAAGTGGCCAAGTTGTAAGAACTCATCCGGTCCATCCTGAACTTGTCAGTGGTACATTCGTATGCATGGATTGTGGCACTGTTGTAAAAGATGTTGAACAGCAGTTCAAATATTCTGTGGTAATGATTTAAATCCTCCATTCAGTAATTAAATTTTTAAAAAGTGAACAATTAGTTAAAATACTTATAAATGTAAAGACATAAAATACTGTAGAGATGTGCAGGTACCATAATTTCCTGCCTATTATTTGTACCAATGTATCATCTGCATGTGTTTTTTTTTTCGGTCAAGTAAAGAAAAGTTTCCTTCATCTCTGCTTTCGATTAATTGTGACTACTTAACATGGCGTGCTCTATAAAATCCTGTGATGATTGATTATTTTCAATAATGATTTGTATTTTCATAGTTGTATTTTTCCAATTAATTCTTAATTATTTTCTTAATTCAGCTGTGCTATTTATTATTTCTGTAAACCTAAAGCTGTATGTGTTTAACTTGTCATTTTCACCTATAGCCTGCTGGTATTTTTCTGTAATTTTTTCAAATACTTAATCTATTTTTGGTTGTAACAAATGTTGTTTGTTGTTCAGTCTAAATTTTAATTTTCAACCATTTCCCACTGAGATATATGCACCGTATTTTAACCAGTTATGTATCTTATTTTTTCTTCTCCTCTCACCTAAGTTAATTGAATTACGGATCCACTTTTTCTTTTTCATAATTAAATTTTTGTTCATCCATTATGGTGTCACTTGATCGAGAACATTCGGCATGATTCTGCTCATTTCTTCTTCTTTTCCCTTCCTGCCTTATGATGTCATCGCTTGGACCGTGGCTGCCTCTCTGATTGGTGGACTGGCTTGGCGCACATCCCTTGGCTGTAACACTTGGGGAGTTTTCTCATCATTCTGAGACTAGAGACACACAGAGAGAGAGGCTAATGTAGCTTTACTCCCAAGGAGTAGTGAAAGTAGTGATCACTAACTAAGACACCGTAATGGCCTAGAAATTTTCCCACCCCATTTTTTCTTTAACTGAAAGTGTTTATATATATATATATATATTTTTAACCACACATCTGTGGCTGATGAAGCCGGCCTTATCATATGATGTATCAATAGAGCCCAGCATTCCCAAGCCTTTATCCAGCACAACATTGTGGCCCATCAAGCTACTAGAAGTGTACCAGCTTGGGAGATGCTGACCATGCTGCAACCTTTATCCAGCAACATCCATGTGGCTTGTCATGTCAACCAGAAGAAACCTTATCTGGAAAAAACTCCTATGCCCTTGTTATGGGAGTTTTTTCCCGCTGCCCAATCCTCATTCCTGTGAGAAACTGCAGCTCTACCCTGCTGGGTGAGATCAACTCTAATGTATTTTTGTAGTTTAATTTGGCTTGATTGTGTCAGGTAGTTCCGGTTCATCGCAGCTACCATACAATTTCTTTTTGCTTCAATTTTTTTTAATACAAATGATATTTTTGAAAAATCTTTTTAGTTACCTCTCTTTTCATTTAAAAAATTGCCTTAAATGTAATATTTCTGCCAAAATACCTACATGGGAACCCATCAGTTTTTTTTTTTTTTTTTTTTTTTAAATAAGTTTTCTTTTGTGTCTTAATTTGTTCTTATTTTAAAAATTACTGTTTTTCTTAATGTAAGTGATTTGCCATCTGATTTCAATATGAGACCACCTTGAAACTTCTATTTTATTATTTTATGTATCTGGGTGTTTTTTGTATGCTCCCAAACTAGCAAGAATTTTAAACCAGTGGTCTAGTCAAAGGGAGATGCCGTCACCCTACTTTTTCATTTCTGTGTGTACATCTCGCCACTTTTTTCTCAGGAGGGATGCATATTTTCTAAGTTTTTAAAAAACTCTTCGATGAAATTAAAATTTTTGTTTGTTCGCAAGAGCAAATACATTGGCATAAAAATCAAAAGGACACTTTTGGACTGCTTCAATACACTTAGAAATCATTTACAATCCCATTTGTAATCACTTTGATTGTGAAACATATTCTTAAAAATAGAATACATTATAATCTTCCCAAACACACTCTTGGTAAAAAAAATGGTGGGGGAAAGTGACAAAATCAGGGTAGCGAATTGCCAATTCAGAGTACAAATTTAAAAGAAAATCTGTCACTTTGACATTGGATTGTTGACAAACATAGTTGAAAAAATTAAGTAGCTGCACTATTGATCAAAATGACTTCGTTTTTATTATTGACAAATAATTACTAATTTAACAATTAGTTATTTTATTTTATTAATAAACTAATAATAGTTAAATGCTTTTATTTATTGTTTAAGGAATAATTTCTTTTAATTTATCAGATAAGTTTAGGTTAAACTTCTTCAAAAATGAGTGTCCCCCACTTTTCTTTTAGAACTACGCCACTGTTTTAAACCTACTTAGGGCAAAATTTGGGATTGGTTTTTTTTTTTCTTCACAATGTAGTTATTCATACTTTTAAATGTTGAGTTTGGTTGGCTTGTCTAAATTATCATTAATTTTATTTGATTTATTATTTTTGTTGATGATGATCTGACGTGTTTTGCTTTTTATGCTCCCAACTCTAGTGGCACAATACTACAAACAGTTCTGTGACCAGGATCATTTGTAGTATTGAGCCACTACAGTCGATGATAAGCAAAACATATCAGATCAAGGAAAGAAAAAAAAATTAATTTAGACAAGCCAACAAGATTCAACATTTAAAACTATGTACAATTATATTGTGAAGAAAAAAAACAATCCCAAATTTTGCCCCAGGCAAGTTTAAAATTCTTGCTGTCTTTGTAAGTGTGTAAAGAACACCCAGACAAATAAAATCATCAAATAGAACTTTTGTTAAATTGGAAAGTGGTCTCATACCAAAGTTAAGTGGCGAATCACTTACATTAAGTCCTAAAAAACAAATTAAACACACTAATTATCAAAAGGAAAAAAAATTAAGCCTTTTTTTTTAGTTACACACACACACAAAAAAAAAAAAAAAGTATATATGTTGGTCTTTTGGCATAAATATTACATTAAGACAGTTTTTTAAATGAAAGAGGGGAAAACCAAAAGTTAAAAAATTGAAACAAAAAGGAATCGTATAGTAGCTGCATCGAACCTGGACTTTACATGAGATGATCTCATTGAGCAGGCTGCAGCTGGCAACGTCTCACAGGAATAAATGTTGGGCTGCTCAAACAGGTAATGTTTCCGAAATATTTTGTTTCTTCCAGCCGACACGGTGGGCCATTTGAATGTGGCTGGATCAAGACTGCAGCATGGTCAGCATCTCCCAAGAAAGCTAGTACATTTCTAGTTGCTCAGTGGGCCACAATATTATTCTTGATCGATGCATCTCCTTGGGAATGGGCTATAGGTGAAAATGATAAATTAAACGCACATAAATAGCACAATTGAATTAAGAAGACAATTGAAACTTAAAAATTAATTAGTGAAAGTACAAATAGGGAACTGTATATCATTACTAAAAATCAGACAGCTATTTTTTTTTTCTGCTTGTTTGTTCAGCTCTGATTTGAAATCTGAGTAATTCGTTTGATGATCGACCTTGTAAGTCAAAATTCAGAATACTAGTATCTAATCAATTTCCCCTATTGAAATTGCCGAAAGGTGATTAATTTTTACAAGAGCCAAATAAATCCTGCTAATTTTTACTATATAATTATGTATTTATTGTAGAACATATATAGATACAAATTTTTTAAAATATAGGGGAGTTGGGGTACAACGAAACATACTAACTGTTCTTTCTATGACAAATCCTAGTGATTTGTCATAGAAAGTTTTAACTCTCTCACCTATTATACAAATATTTGTGACAGTTGCATTTTTACCACAAGAGATAAAAAAAAAAATTATTGGATTTTCAAGATGAAAGTATTTCTCTGCTAAAAGAAATGTTGCAATACCTCCTTGTTCTCATATGTATAATTATTTATTTTTCAAATATTGTAATCACTATATTATAGTCTTCTTACTTCTAAAACCAGAATTAAAAAAAAAAAAAAAAAAAAAAAAAAAAAAAAAAATTATTTATTAGTAAAAGTTTATATATTTTGTGGCCTCAATGTGAGGTACAATGAAACATGTTTTATTATACCGCGGGTGAATGCATTCACAAGATCTTACTACTAAATATTTAGATTGAAAGCTCCATAAAATGCGTAAAAACACTTTCACAAAAAGGAAGTGGCAACATCAATGCCAAACAGTGGTCATTTTCTTTTTGAACATACAAATTCAAACTTGGGTTATTTTTCTTCTGAGGTTACTCAGATTATAGAAAGTTTGTTTATTTTTATTTTTTTATTTTTTTTTAATCTTCTGAAGTTTTAAAGAATTCTTTGTTTTAATCAAGGAAGGTGGACTTAAACGTGAACAAATGTACTGTGTTGGGGAAATTAACTTAAATCAAACAGAATGCAAAGTTCTATATTTCACACAACAGCACCCAAACTTCAAATTTGTTCATTCTCCAGAAATATAAATTTTTGAAAAAACTCAAATTGTATGAAAACTACCACCTCCTATTTCTTCAGGTGATACAGAAAGGGAAGCACAAATTTTAATTTTTGAGTTTGATTTAAGTAAATTTAATATAAAATGAAAACTATAGGCTAGCCTCTAATAAAAGTATTATATTTTCATCTCAAGCTATAAAAATTTCATGTAATTGGTTTTTATTATCTAAATTTCATATTCATGTCTCACTAATGTTTATTATGAATGTACTTAAAAAAAAACTTATATGCTGAAATTTGAATTTTGACTACTGTTTGTGAAATGTTCAGTGTTTCATTGTACTTAGCAATTTTTTTCAATATGAAAATGCTATTTACAAACTCTTAAAAATTCATTTAGGTGAAGAAACAAGTAGGTTAAAAGCGTCCATAAATTTTATTTTTGTACATGCAAATTTATGTACAGGAAAAAAAATTGTAAATTTTATTTTATTGTATCCCAACTTCCCCTATTTACCAATCACAACATATATTAGTAGCCATGGCCATATAGCAGCTGTAAATTTTTCTTTCACTACACTTGTTTATTAATTTAATAGCTTGTATCCTGAATTTTGACTGATTTACTGATTTGCATCGTAAGTCGGAAAATTAACCTAATGATGGCTTTTATCGCAGGGAACTTGTATGTTAGGCACTCGTATCTCGAGGTACCAATGTACTTCATACAATCATTAAGTAAAAGTTCTACTTATTGGAAGTTCTATATTTGTCATAGAATCGATAAATCTTACTAAAATTATAAATGTGAAAGTTTGTATGCTTGTTAATCTATCATGATGAAACGGCTAGACAGATTTGGATGAAATTTGTAATGGAGATGGCTTATACCCTGAATTAACACACACACACGTCTTTGAAATTCTGAAAATCCCCGATTGACTGACATAAAATAAATGAAAGTACCTCATTTTAATCTAAATCTTTCTTTTTCAGCCTACAATATGCCGAAATGAAGTCTGTAACAACAGATCTCGTTTTCAACTTGATGTTCATAAGTCTAGATTTGTTGATTTTCAAAGAGTTCGAATTCAAGAAACTCAAGCTGAATTACCGAGAGGCAGTATTCCAAGAAGGTATATTATACCAGATGTTGTAATTGTTTACTTTGATTTGCTGGTGTGTACATTAGAGGAGACTGGTGGTTAATGAGACACATTCTACATTTTAGCCTGTAAAAAGTGTAATTCGCAAAATTCCTGAATTTTTTTTTTTTTTTTTTCAGATAATTAATACAAATTGTTTTCTATGATTGGATGAAAAATTCAAGTCTTTGTTTAATTATTAAGAGAGAAATAGTTTTAATTTGTGAAATGAAATTTTGTCCCATCAGACCCAACTCTGGGGTCTAATGGGACATACTAATTAAGCAACTCTACATGCTATCAACTTCACATTTATTGCTTAATTTCAAAATAATAAAACAATAGACACTATTCTATATTGTATCCAGAGAATATAACCAAGGTGCTCCTTGCTCAGTGAAACACTCATTATCTAATGGTGTTAAAATAGTTTCAACATCATCCAAGTCAACCCAAGACCCATCTGCTTTTTCTGGGTATACAAATTTCATACAGTCATTTTTTTTTCTCAAAAAGTTAAGAGGATTTCTTTGTCTGGCAAATTGATCTCATCAACAATGGCAGCGAAAAATTTAGGAGATTGTTTCCTAACAAATCGTATTAGTACTGAGGTGGCTGAAGGTTGACAAAGAAAGAATAAAACAAAAAACTTTTAATTGCGCTACATACAAATAAAATTTATTCACAGCCATTTTTTTCATCTCCAGAAAGAACTACTTATTTTACCGAACACACAATTTTTATACCGTTGCCACAGTCACTTTGTTAATTTAAAAATACATTTTTCTTTTACGCCTCTATGGTAGAAATGCTTTTAATACAGGGTTGCGACAGAGTATCCCCCCAGTGACAAAGAGATAGTCTGAGGAACGATAAAAGGAATGCATGAAAAATAAGAGTTTTAAGTAAAATAAGATACTAATTTTTTTTTTAAATGCACATGTCTGCCGGACCTAGTTACTTTTACAGGAGTTTCTTGACATGGTTGTTTACTCTCTGAATTTGTGATGTTGTTTTCTTCTAATATATAAGCTGGTTTCACTCGGTCTAAAGAGACCGTTTCTTTACGATCATTGCACTCTATTGTCAGCGTTTTAGCCGATCGTGAAAGAACCTTGTGAGGGCCTGTATATGGCTGACACAGTGGAGCATGTACCCGATCCACTCTCAAAAAAACATGAGAGCAAATCCTTAAATCAGGGTGTACATAGCATTTGTCAAATGAATGGCGAGATGTTGCTATTGGGTTTAACTGTCTCATCTTATTTCGAAGCTCCGTGACAAAGTCGTTACTACATGGTTGGATTGGGATAACATCTATCATATCGCAAGGAAGACGAAGATTTGTTCCATATACTAATTCAGAACAAGACGAATTCAAGTCTTCTTTAACAGCTGTTCTGATTCCTAATAGAACTATTGGGAGTATATCAGTCCATCTGTTTCCATGTTCGTGGGCTTTGATAGATGCTTTTAAGTGGCGATGAAAACGTTCGATGATCCCATTGGCAATTGGGTGGTAAGCAGTTGTTCGAATGCGTTGCGTGCCAAGCATATTTGCAAATTCAGCAAACATTGATGACCGCATTTGTGAACCTTGGTCTGTAGTAATCGTAGATGGACAACCAAAACGTGCAATCCAAACATTAAAAATTGCACTGCAGATGGTTTTCGTCTGCGTGTCAGGGATGGGAATAGCTTCAGGCCACCTCGTAAAACGATCTATTAAGGTTAAAATATACGTGTAACCATCAGATAGGGGTAGTGGACCCACAATATCCATATGAATTTGTGAGAATTGTGCGTCAGGTGTAGAAAATGTACCCAGAGGTGCTTTTGTATGCCTTGAATCTTGGAGCATTGACATTGCTGGCACGATCTAACCCATTTCTTTATTTGTTGTTTCATGTTTGGCCAAACATAACGTGAACAAATGAGTTTCATGGTTGCTGTTATCCCGGGATGAGAAAGATTGTGGAGATGTTCAAAAATGATTCTACGGAAAGAATTCGGTACGAATGGTCAAGGAAATCCAGTTGATACATCACACAACAGGTTGCAGTCAGATATATGGCTAGGTTGCCGTTCTAGCTTTAGGGATGTTGTTTTACTGTTTAGACAAGCCTTTACCTCTGGATCGTTGTATTGTGCTTCTTCAAACTCTTTGAGTTTTAACATAGGTGATTTTCTGACAGAATCGATTTCAATTCTCGAAAGAGTGTCTGCAACAACGTTTTTAGAACCTTGTACATGACGAATGTCTGTAGAATACTGAGATATGAAATCTAGATGACGTAGTTGCCTTGGTGAGCATTTATGTGGATTTTGCTTAAAAGCATATATCAATGGCTTTTGATCCGTGTATATTTGAAAAATTCTTCCTTCTAACATATGTTTAAATTTTTTTATAGTACTGTAAATGGAGAATAGTTCTCGATCGTATGTTGACAATTTCTGTTGACTTTTCAGTTTCATGGAGAAAAAGGCTAGGGGTTCCCAGTGTTCTCCGGAAAGTTGCATTAGTGCTCCTCCAACAGCTACATCTGAAGCATCTACCCATGTGCTTTGTTGTGCACCAGGAATCGGATGTCTCAATAAAGTAGCTTTAGCAATTGCGTCTTTCGCATCCATAAAGGCTTTCTCCGCATCCGCGTTCCATTGAAGTTGTTCACTCGAAGTGTAAACAGGAGAACGAGATTTGCATTTTTTCTTATTTTTGTGGCCTTCTAAAAACTGTATGAAAGGAGCAAGCATATGAGCGGCGTTGGGTATAAAACAGCGATAAAAATTGAACATGCCTAAAAATCGACGAAGTTGGGTTAAAGTTGTTGGTCGTGGAAAATCAACGATGCACTTAACTTTATCAGGAAGAGGTTGGATTCCCTTTTCGGATACATTAAAACCTAAAAACTCAATTTCAGGTTTCCCAAATATGCATTTGGCAACGTTGATGCAGAGACCATATTGTTGCAATCTAGAGAAAAGCGCTTTTAAATGTTGATTATGCTCTTCATTGTCCTTTGAAGCTATTAGTATATCATCTACAAAGGCATAGATGCCTTTTAAATTGCGAGTCACTTCGTTGATGAAGCGTTGAAATGTTGCTGCAGCGTTGCACAATCCAAACTGCATGCGCATGCTCTCGAACAAGCCAAATGGAGTACAGATGGCTGTTTTATGTATATCATCGGGGTGAATGGGTATCTGATGATAAGCCTTAACGAGATCTATTCGACTAAAAATTTTGGCACCATCTATTTCAGCAGTAAAATCAGCTATGCATGGAATGGGATATTTATCTTTGATAGTTTGTGCATTTAAGGCACGATAGTCACCGACGGGTCTCCATTCCAATGCTCCCTTTTTCGGCACCATGTGAAGAGGTGATGCGTAACTGCTGTTGGAAGGTCTCATATGCCCCAATTGTAACATATTTTCGAACTCTGCTTTTGCAATTTTCAAACGATCAGGTGCTAACCGACGAGGTTTTGCTACTACAGGTGGACCTTTCATTTGAATATAATGAAACGTGGTATGTTTGACAGGCTGGTTGGGATCAGGTAGTGCTGTTATAGAAGGGAACTGTTTTAAAATATCATGATGTGGATTCTCATGAGAAACAGTTTTCACAGAATTTAGTTTAGCATTTTGAATTTGGCATGGTGTTTGAAAATTTGTTTTCAAATCTCTGAGACGTTTGCCTCGTAGGTCAGGTACCAATTCAAAATAATGGAGGAAATCTGCTCCGATTATAGGTGAATTGACATTAGCCACTAAAAAAGGCCATGTTAGCTTTCTTCTTAAATTAAAATCTAGAGAAAGTGTTTTTTGACCATACACAAATATTTTTGACGAATTGGCTGCAAAAAGTGTTTGCTGGGGTGGGCTTCTTTTTTGTTGATTACTCGCTGGAATTATTGACACGTCACTACCGGTATCGACTAAAAACGAGACATTTGTTTTACAGTCTTTAATGAACAGGTGACGTGACACTTTCGGCAAAGAATAAGTCGCCTCTACTCTTTGCTCTTCTCGTTTCCCCGCCAAGAGCAAGGTTTTAAACATTTATCTTCTCTACATTCACTCCCGAAGCGCCAATGATACCAGCACACAGAATGATCACAATTTGAAGACCTGTTTTTGCTGCGAGATCGATTTCGGTTCCCTCTAAAAGGTGAACGATTTCTCTTGATAGAAAGATTATCAATTCTTTTATTTAATTTTTCAATTTCGCGAAATAATTTATCTTCTGCGCTCTGTTCAACTGAGTGGGAAACTACAAATGATTCAGTTGGCGCCGGATTTATTTCCAAAATGCGATTGGAAATTTCAGCCGCTTTGCTTAAATCGAGATCAGGAAATGCAGCAAGAATTGATTGAACTCTGACTGGTAATCGTTGTAAAATCAATTCCATCATCAGGGTATCTGGTACATTGAGAGTTTCAGCACGGCGTTTCATATTACGTAGCAGTTCAGTTGGCTTACATGAACCTAATTCCTCGCCTGACAACAAATGGCGAATTTCTTGCTGAGAGCTTTCTCCTGAACGATTTATGACCTCTGTTTTCAATTGCGTGTACGGGTCGCTGTCATGTGGTTTCATCAAGATATCTCGAACTAAAGATGCAATATCTGGGGGCAGATGCGAGACTACATAGTTATATTTCATAATTGATTGAGTAATATGCTGTGGTTTTGCCAAAGCAAAAGTGCTTTTACACATAATAAACCACAGGGCAGGATCTGACCGATTAAAATCAGGTATTTGAATCGCATTTATTTCTGTCATTTTAACAGTATTGATTATTTTTCTCAATATAGAAATAAATCTCTCCAAAGAAATAGCACATAAAATTAGCACAGTACCTTTAAATTATGTCCCTGTCCGGGTCACCATTGAGGTGGCTCAAGGTTGACAAAGAAAGAATAAAACAAAACTTTTAATTGCGCTACATACAAATAAAATTTATTCACAGCCATTTTTTTCATCTCCAGAAAGAACTACTTATTTTACAGAACACACAATTTTTATACCGTTGCCACAGTCACTTTGTTAATTTAAAAATACATTTTTCTTTTATGTCTCTATGGTAGAAATGCTTTTAATACAGGGTTGCCACAGCACAAAATCATTCAGTTTAATATTAAAATAGGGTTTCTCTTCCTCTGATGAGTCATGTAGGGACATGATGTCACTGTCTTTTCTCTTTCGCTTCTTACTAGAGATGTAATGGATATCCGGTATCCGGCTGATTTTTCAACATCCGAAATACCGTCGGATATCCAGCTATATGCCACTAAAGTTCTATCTATAATATGCATAGGACAGGATGGAAAATAATATTTGATATGTTTAAACTTCCCCTATAAACAGGTTTCTACCACTAAAACGGGTGAACAGATAGTAAACAAATTTGTTTTAGACTATAAATGAGAAGTGCTTATAAGGAATTCTGATTAAAAAGCTTGAGTAAAAACTGTTCAAAAGTTGCTATTAAACATGAAAAACCAGCAAATTTAAAACTGGGAATGGATCATTCAAAATAAACACACAATTTCAACATTGGTTCAGTGGTTTTTGAGCACATTTATAACTAGTTTGGCTCATATTTAGAGCTGATTTCATGCTGCAAAGTGCCGCTTAGTAGACATTTTCTGAAATAATAATTAAAAAAAAAAAAAAACATAAGCACATCTTATGTAGTGTCCATGTGCAAATTTGGGGGCGATCTTTTCATTCTTTTCAGATGTAGACTGCTGTTTATAGGGGTAGTATAAGCACAGTGTAGTATCATTTGAAAAATATGTGCATTCAGTACGTGTGGTTTCTCTCATGGTAATCCCACAAGTAATGTAATTTTACACTCTCTCCCCATGGAGTTTCTCCAATATTTTTAATTTGCTCCAAAAATCCTATAATTAGCAAAAAAAAACTATAATTATTCTGTCTTCAAAATTTATTTATAGAGGTAGGGAGAAAGTTTCAATCTTTTTGTAAATGACAATCTTTTACTGAGCATTCCTTTCCTGAAGTCTCCAATACCTGACGATTAAAAATTAACCCTTATTTTACAAATTTATTTTTAAATTGAATTTAGTTATTTAAATTCACTTATGATTTTCTTCAAGTTTCAATATTAATTTTTAAAGTTAAGTCTACTTAAAAGATGTATATTTCAAAATGTGTTTGTGAAATATTTATCAATGAAAATTATAATATTCCTGCTAGTGCAGACAGCCATGTTGTAACATGGTATTTTACTAGTTTAAAATAGTTGTTTTGGTTATTACTACAGTATTGTGTATGATTATCGTTCTAGTTACTACTGCAGTGTGTGTCACACGTCGAAATCAAGAGTAAAAAAGTGAATTTGAAATGTGAAATAAATTTGAAATTTTTTAAAATTAATTCCCCCCTTACACTTTCACCTTATGGTGCCATATAAGTTTTTGTATTGTGAAAGAATGCTTGTATATTTTAGAAGCTAAAAAATTAAACATATCTATTTTTATTTATTAACTTCTAGTTTAAAAAAAATTATTTTTGATTAAAGAAATTTAATGCATAACCTTAAAAATTCTGTTCCATACCTGTATAAAACTATAAAAGAAAGATTTATAATTTCATTATAAATATTTAAAAGGGGTTTACTTTTTATTCATCAATCTCTAAAAGTGATTTAACTTAAAATAGAACTAAAAATGACGTTCATATTTTAAGTAGCATTTTTTATGTACATATGTGTAAAGATATTTAGTTTTTGTAAATTATAAGTCAATTATTAAAAAATACTTTAATTATGTGTGACACATGTTTGCAATTTATTGTTCTGATGTCATTATATTAAAAAAATAAAAACACTTAACTAAATACATGTTTAGTGCCAGATATCTGTATCCGGCAACCAAAGGAGCTTCCGGTATCCGGCAAAATCAATATCCATTACATCCCTACTTCTTACGTATTTTCTGAGTTGGTTTCTTTGAACATTTTTTTAAACACTTTTCAAAGTTCCTTTCAATTTCCATTTTTTCCAGTGTATCTGTAAGGATCCTGCACTTCCCCTGCTTTCTACCCGATAAGGATACTTTTCTTGCTGAGGCTTTTGGGTATGGGCGAACTGCTTCAGGTGTAAGCAGAGATGTAGAAGGCTTAGTTGTTTCTATCTCAGTGTTTGAATTATCTGTTTCAAATGTAACAGGTGTCAGCAATGACGTTGAAGTCTCTGTCACTTCAGAATCTGGCTTCGGGCAGTCTGTAACAAATGATGACTAGAAATCTTCATCACTGACTGTGTTTCTATTCAATGGGTAAATGCCAGTTGCAGAAAACCCAGAAAGTATATTTTTAGGTTTGAAAGCTTCAACAAATGCTTTGTTTACTAAACTTGGAATCTGATGGTAAGTAGCTGTTTTCCCTGGATTTGATAAAAGCCAATCATTAAAATCAGTATTAAACTTCTTTTTAAATGGGCCATATACACTAACATCTAGTGGTTAAAGAAGTCTATGTGAGCAGTGGGGAGGGAATGTCAACAAAATCACGCCATTGTCTTTTGCATACTGAATGGTAGCTACAGTGACATGGCTTTCGTGGTTGTCCAATAAAAGAAGAGATGTATTTTCAAGTGAAGTCTTTGAGTGTTTTACAAAGTGACCCATTACTTTATAAAAATTATCACCTGTCATCCAACCAGTTTTGTGCACTAAACCAAGACTTCCTGGTGGAGCTTCATTTAATAGGAAATCAGGTACAGTTGCTCAGGGAGAAACAAAAGCAGGGGGAATAAATGTTCCAGGGGAATTTATGAAGCAGCAAACAGTCACCAATTTCACTCGTTCTGATGAAGTTATCTGCCCACTTGCTTGATTCCTTTTCCTGCTGTAACATTTGGTGGTCTGTAACATTAGGAATAGACCTGGGAACAAAAAAAAAAACTAGTTTTTCCCGCCGTTTATATTTTTCTTAGCAACAGCTAAATGTCTAAATAATGTTGACTTTTTTACATTATATTTTTCTGCTGCAACTCTTATTGGTGTGTTATTATTCAATATGCTTTCTATTGCTTCTTTCATAGCATCATCAGAAAATTTCGACTCTAGGCATCTAAAAAATTATTAGACAATATGAATGAAACTGGATTATTAAAGAAACATTTCATGCAAATCTTTTGACTATATCCAGCAGTTTGGCACATAATTCTGTTTATAAACGGGGGGGGGGGGGAGGATTTTTGCAAAATTTCTCGAAATTAACACTATAAAGTACTGTGATAAAATTTTCATTTATAACAAAGAAATTATTTACAAGCTAACAAAAGCTAATCTGCAGCAAAAGATTTGTTGTATATTTAGACTTTTAGCTCAAATCATCTGAAAGGGCTAATTTAAATTAGTTTTAATTCTATACATGGTTTATAAGTCTTTAATTCCTAAGTTATATCAGTGTTATAAATGAATAACAAAATCTGAATTTAAAAATTTATTTTTCTTTGTAAAACAATTGAACATTAAGATCTTAATTTATCTTGTGCTTTTGCTGAAAGCAAACTTGTAAAATGGTATAAAATTAATAGAAATGAAAGAATAATTCACATTAAATTGCTAGTACATAAAATATATCATTTAAAATAAATATTGTATCAATAATATTACAGCTTTTATATTTAATGTCTTTGGGGTCTAATGGGACATGTCCCATTAGACACCTTATGAAATGTCCCATTGGACCCCATACCATTTTCCATTGGTTTTAGGCTTACTGCAAATTAATTATTGATCACTGACAATAAACAATGGTTTAAAATGAAAAACATTTGTTTGAAGCTTCATAATAACATGAATTGTTATTTGAATGAGTTAATAGGGGATCAAAGCAAGTATTTATTTAATATGAAATAAATCACTTACCTTGATGCTTAGAAAGTTCCTGCTTCTTGTTCTAACAAACTGCTAATGAAAAAAAAAAAATGATTCAGTACATGCTCTGGTGTAAAGCTGGTACTGTCATGTATTGATGAAATTTTGAACACATACTGTTTTTTTTTTTTTTTTTTTTTTTTTCTTCATGCAATAGTTCACTTGTCCCATTAGCCCCCAGTCTCCCCTATATTATTCAGCTGCATGAATTCATTTTAAAAACTAATTTGTTGACTGTTGTTTAAAAAGTTAATCTGAAAGTGTGGGGGGGGAGGTGATAAATAAATTTTTAGTTTTAGCCTAAAATTTCACTTTACCAGAAGTAGGTTTTTCGGGATTTCGGTTCTGATGTAGATGTTGGTTCGAGGTTTTAAAGTTCTGTATTAAATGACTGACACTTATATTGATCAAAGGGAGATTTGTATTTGTGAAAATTGGAGTTTAGGAAAAGGAGGGAAATGTTTCAGTTCATTGCAGTTATTTCAAAGATGAAACATTGAGTGAAAAATTATAAATTTCTAAAAGTATTAGACCACATAGTGTACTTACAAAATATAAAATGTATTTTCAGTATTTTGGAAATACAAATAAAATTTTCAAAATACTTTGCTTTTTACTAGTGAAAATACAAGATACAAATGCATTTCAAATACATGTATTTCTGATACTGCCCAACTCTGGTATATACAAATATTTTAACTAAGTATTCAAAGCATCTTCTTTCTTATTATTATTCCTTGGTGCTTACTTTTTTTTTTTTTTTTAAACTATTGTAAATTGTATTTTTTGGTCTTTTTAAATGTTGAATTGTTTAAACCCAATTTGATGTGTATGATTACATGAACCTTTTTATCATTAAATTATGTGTAAAGATCCTGTGTGTAAATTGTACCTTTGTCTTTTCAAATAGTTGAACTTGTTTAAACTCAAATCAATGTGTACACTTGTACCAACTTTTTTTTTTTTTTTTTTTTTTTTTTTTTTTTTATCATCATTAAATTATGCGAAAAGAATTGTGATAATTAATATATGCATAAAATGTGTTCTAGAAATTTTTAATTAGGCTTTTCAAAAAATTATAAACTTGTTTAAATAATTTTTCATAAATACAAATATATATATATATATTTATTTATTTTTTTAATATAGTGTTGAAGTCATAATGCGAGCAGAAGCTGTAGAAATGGCTCAACCTGGTGATAAAGTTGATTTCATTGGAACATTTATTGTTGTACCTGATGTTAGTCAGTTATCCTTACCTGGTTGGTATATACTTTCAGATTTGCTTATTTAATACATTTAGCTTGAAATTGAATAGTAAACCTAATTTTGCGCTATGTTCCTCCTTGCTGTAGGGGATTATATTTCTTAAATGAGATTTTTATGCAAATTAGTTTTTCCTGTTTATTTTTAGGCAGAACCAAGGAAGGGCTGATGTTGCGATTGCCCTATCACTCCTGACGCCTTTTTAGCACACTTAAATCCACCATTAAACCCATGTTTAACTTGCAAGCTCACAATCTCTCAATATTCTTCATAATTAATGTGTGCCAATTAAAAAGCTTTAATGATCACCTGTAATGATTTTAAGTGGCTATGTTACATTAACAAAATATAGCATTCATTAATTATTTAACTGGAATCTCTGAATTGTGATAATACTGAAATAATTTTTAATATTTTGTTGCCAGGCTGGTGGAGACTAATTTAACACAATCTTTCTTTTAAGACATTAATTTGTTTATGCGTTATTACAATAAAGGCTTGGGGAACATGGGATGCCAGATATGTGAAAATTCAGTCTGGAAGAGCAAAGTTTTATTAAGAACAAAAATCGATTTCAAAAATGTTTAATATTACATATGTGAAAACAGATTTTATCAGTGATTTAAAATCTGGCTATTCCTGTTAACTTTAATTAGTCAGGTAAAGTGTCTCAAGGGAATTTACTTTATAATAAATATTTTTCTAGGATAAAATAATTAAACTGCCCTATTTTGATCATAAACACTTTAACTGGAGCCAATTAAAGTAGATGGAAAGAATAAGCAAACAATAATGAATTTTTTTTTTTTTTTTTTTTTTTTTCTTGATAACTGATTTGATTTTTATACAAGGAAACATCCATCATGCATAAAAATGTGCTATTTATGTTGAACAAACGCCATAGTATTGCTCAATTTTAACAGAATTGAATTGAAATTTTTTGTAGGTGTACGAACTGAGTCCAGTGCCAGGCATAAAGGAATGGAAGGTTTTGAAACAGAGGGTGTTCGTGGTCTTAAAGCTCTAGGTGTAAGAGAATTGTCCTATAAAACTGCATTTTTAGCTACCACTGTTGTACCAACTGATTACAAAGTAAGCATTTTTTTTATCTATATTTTTGTACATTAGAGTGAAGTTTCATAATTTACATTATTAACTAGATTATTTGTGCTTGCAGTTGTCTTAGTATTAAACCAGGTGTTTAAAATTAGAAGAATGATTGGATGCAGTTGATTACCTCCAGAAGTGCTGGATAGATTTTAATGCAGTTTGATATATTGCAAAAAACAAAACAATAATAACTATGTAGCGGTTATACATGATCCTACATAATATTCATTTGGGTCAGTATGAGTTGGGGGGAGCTCCAATTTTCATAGATATACAAGCCTTGCACTGTGATTTTGTGCTGAAAATAAAGCAGTTTATGAGTTACTTTGATCACATATGCTAAGTTTCAGTTAATTCATTAAGTCCCTGTATTGTTCTAGGACTGGGGTGGCGAACCTTAATGGATCAATGTGCCATCAAATAATTTAGTGATTTTGACTTGGTGACCTTTCGATCGTGATACTTCATGGTGAACTTAGTTATTTTTAATTAAAATTCAAACCGTTTTGATCAGTAGCGTGCCCAAAATATCGTGCCGCGTGCCACTAGTTCGCCACCCCTGTTCTAGGAAGAGGGTTGCTGAATCATGAATTAAATGACCTGAATGTTTTCATACATTGAACTGAAATTAGATCCAACTGTATACCCCTCATAAGGTGAACATAGATCATTATGAGAAATTAGACAGACATTTTTTAATTTGCCTTGTTCTGATTGGGCAAAAGTTGTGTAGGAATAAAAGACGCTGCAATATCTAAAGGCAAGATTATAACGCTTCTCCTGTGGTACTAGTGTCAGGAGGAACATGGACTTCTCTGTAAAAAAGCTTGTCAGAGAAGGAAAGTTTTTCAAGAATTTGTCTAAAATTTAGACTTGCAATGCAGAAATGATCTCAGGAGAGACATAGCCATCAAAACCTTGTCCACTTTTTAAAAATAAAATTATAAAGATTTATATATAGAGAGAGAGAGGAGGGGAGGATTTTACACACACACACCCCACCACCACCACTACTTTTTTTTAACTTCTAACCTCACAAATTTTTATTTATTTTATATGCATAAGCCATGGAATCAGTAAGAGATGAAACGAAAGGTAATGCTTTTGAATTCTAATAAAATGAGTCTTATGCACATCAAATAACACAAAATTCAGGAGCATTCCTTTTCTAATTAGATATCAATGCTTATAGAACATTTCAATAAGTTAACAAACTGCATAGAGTTAGCCATGTTTTCATGTGTACCCTTAGAGGCGAAGAAGAGAGGGTGGTATGGCATCCACTGATTCTTCAATGAGATAAAAATGAAATAACTTGAGTAGAAATGGGCTGTGTAACTCAAAATCAAATAGCAGTTTTGCATTCTTCCATCCACAATCTAAGGTGTATACTATGAAAACATGCTAGATTTATCTCAAAGGCAACCTCAAAAATTTTTACTGACTCTTAATAGTCTTAAAATTTCTTAACTAGTAATTAGTAGCTTTTGTTTTAAAATTTTTCCTTTCATTTTTTGTATTGCATAGGGTTTTTAATGTTTAAAAATTTATTTTTATAGCATATCTACATAATTTTCCCATTTTTATACATTTTTATTTTTCAGCTTAGTGCTGTGGAACTTTTATCTGCTGATGCAACGAAAGATGATAACACAGCACAAAAGGAAAGGACACCCCAAGAGTGGCAAAAAATCTATGATATGAGTCTTGATCGAAATCTGTATCAAAACTTAATAAGGAGTCTATTCCCTACTATCCATGGTATGCATTGTTAAATTTTGTGTCTAAAGTAAAATGTTATATAAAGTACTGAATTTTGCTATTTGGAGGTAATATCTTATTATTTTATTTCTCCACAAACATTTAGTGTATTTTTTGGCATTGTGTTTACTAGTATTGTTGCATGCTCAGTATTCCAATACAAGTAAAATGTAATGACGTACACTATTATCATGTTTTGAAAACTATTCTGGAAAATAGTTTACTGACATGAAAATTAAAATGTATGTGTATATTTTAAATTAAATAAATTTGCTTTTTTTTCTGTTTTAGTCTTTTTTCTTTGTTTTACTTTTGTGCTTTTTCTTATTATTTATATATTTTTTTCCAACTATATCCTTTTTACTTTTTATTTTTTATTATTCTTCCATCTCTCTACCTCTTACTTTCTCACTAATTTTCCTATGATAGAATCTTTGGATGGTAACTTCTGTGTATTTCACAAAATGTGGTTGAAATAATTAAAATGCTGTAAAATAATACATATAAAAAGTACTTATCCTTCTGGACTCATGTTTCATATGAAAAAAATTCATCCTTCATTAGCAGTTGTCTAAAAAGTACCTTCTATGTGTGTTATTTTACAAAGTTTTAATTATTTCATCTTTGGAACGCCAGTTTCTTTTGAGTGCTTTTTGTTAAAATGGGGTTATTTTACATAAAGTGTATTGTTTTTGATTATGTGCATGAGCCGTGGAGTGTCATGTGAGTTATAAAATATTTATTGTGTGTTCACTTTTAATAAAGAAACAAAGCTTTGCAGCAAAATAAAGAAAATATTTTTATTATCTTTTAAAAACAGTTGAACTTTTTATCTGAATCATTTTAACACCGGCTGTTTTGAGGAAATCAATTTTTGGATTATAACATAATTGGTTTGGTACCTACTTCATAATCTATTGTAAATAACTTCAATTTTAAAGCATTGTAAACATTCATTTTTTGTAAGCTGTACTTGGTTGTATTTTAATGTTTTAATATGTGTGTGATTGTGTGCTATTACCTGAGCTATTTTTTATTATGATCAAAAGTGCTTTATGAAAATAAAGTTACAGCAAAAAAGAAAAGAGTGAATTAGTTCATTAGTACTGTACATAAAATTTTATTCAGTGGCTTGATAGCCCTTATGAAGACCAGGGCCTTTTATTTCCAGCTAATCCTTCTCAGTCATGGGCCTAGGCATGCAGAAGCATCTGTCATGATATGATAATTACTCCAGTGTTTAGTACTATAAGCAAGTATGATCAAAATTTTATCTGCCCTCTCAAGGAATGAAAGACTGGAGTATTGTGTATAGTTACCTAAATTTTAATTTTGAAATGGCATTTTGCATGCAAGTAATAGTTTCATGAAGCTATAAAGTTAAATTTGGTTTGGTATAGTTTCAATTTTTTATTTTGCAGCCAAATCACAAAATTTCTAATATTATTTCAGTTAACAGAGTATCTGAAAATCAAAGTTCTACTGTAGTTTTTTTTTTTTTACTTAAATGTTAATTTTAAAAGTATATGTCCCTCTCGCTTCCCCAAAGAGGTATATGACTGACAGTGCTACTGTAAATTACTATTTAAGCATTGAAAAATATGTATATCCTGAAATGTAGTTCTGTACTAAAAGTGAATGTCTGAACATATGAATATTGGTTTTTTTTAATTTATTTTCAGCTTTATATCACTTGACTTAACCCCTCATATTTTGTTTTAATTTAAAACATTGGTAAAATATCAAAGTGCATTGATATATATTCAAGTGTGTATATATGTTACAGTTAAAACCCGAATTAACTAGGGAAAACACATTCTAACTGAGAATACCACTTTAGTAGTTGCTGTTAAATGAAAAATATAAACTTTAAGAATTTAAATATTTGACAAACTAAAATTTCCCTTATTAGGTAATGATGAAGTGAAAAGTGGTATATTGTTGATGTTATTTGGAGGTGTGCCAAAAGTAACTGAAGAAGGCACATCATTGAGAGGGGATATTAACATTTGTATTGTTGGAGATCCAAGTACAGCTAAAAGCCAGTTTTTGAAGTAAGTTATCTAATAAATTTCCTCCTAATAAGATATTTGTTTTGTTATTAATACAGCAATAAGTGAAAAGAAATGTAAGCATCCTATAGTTTTTTCCTCCCTCACTCTTTTACAGACAAGTTTCAGAATTCTCACCTCGAGCTGTTTATACTAGTGGAAAAGCTTCTAGTGCTGCTGGTTTAACAGCAGCTGTTGCCAAAGATGAAGAATCTGGTGAATTTGTGATTGAAGCTGGTGCTCTTATGCTTGCTGATAATGTAATTGTTTGTTTACTAATTTGTTGTGCTTGCCTTTTTAAGTGTATCTTTCTGTTTTGCATATCTATTGTAAATGCAGTTTTTAAATTAGAACAGATTTATTCATATTAAGATAGTTTTATCAAATGATTCATGTAAAAAATTCCATCTCAGTAAATTCGTTTTACAATCACCACACTTTACTACCTTCATACGGTGACCATCTTTTGCAGGCTCCACACCGTACTGTGTAAGATTTTTCAGCTAAGTTGCTGCAGTCTGCATCCTAATCCCAATCTTCATAAAGATAGTAAGAGCATAAAGATAAAATTTCAGAAGTAATGCCTTATTTGTTAAATATCGCTAAAATATGATAAATGTAAATTTGACCATGTTTTTTTTGTTTTTTTTTCTTTCTGCAATTTATAGGCACACTTGTACCTAAGAATGTTTTGGCTTGTGTCGACTTTAAATGAACATATCAGAAATGATGTCATGGTTTTGGATGATTAGCTACAGAAATATTTTATACAGGTTTTTTTTTTTTTTTTTTTTTTTTTTTTTTTTTTTTTTTTTTTGCTGACTTGCCAGCTTTACATTTCAACTACATTTTAGGATTTTAGCTATGAGGTGCTGCTTTTTTTGTACACATTTCAAAATATGTTTTCCTTAGTTGTATTAACTTAAAAAATGGATAACTTAAAGAAATTTAGACTGTCTGGACTCTCCAAATGTAATGGAACCACCTTGTGTCCACACTAGCCCTGTGTTGTCATATATTTCTTTAGACTGGTTAATTTAAGCTGTACAAATGCTAAAGAAAAATAAATATTGAAATATGTATTGAACTTATTGCATACTATCTCTTTATTAAATAATGAATTGAGTAGTGTGATCTTGAATCGGGTTTAACCTTTTTACTCTCATCATTGATAAAAGGTACAATCACTGACTTCCACTATAACATTCAAAGACCCAAGTTAGAAAGCAATACTGGTCACACAAAAGGAAAGTCTTTTTCCCCGTCTATTTAATGATGAGTACAAAAATTTTAGACATTTGTTCAGTGATAAGTTAAAACTTTAAAACATCTCTACACATTCTTAGGTACAAGTGTGCCTGTAAATTGTAGAAAAGAAAAACAAAATGTGCAACCATTGGGCATTCAAATTTACATTTATCATATATTATTGATTTTTTACATATAAGGCATTACTTCTGAAATTTTATCTTTGTGCTCTTAAGCAACCTGGTTAATGTTAGCAAATACAGTAAAACTTCTCTAAGGTTACCACCATTGGTTCTTCTGAAAAAGTGGCTGTTTCAAGGGGTGGCCGCAGAATAAGGTTGCTTACATAAAACTTATAAAAATTGCCGAGTTGAACGTCTTCATGTATCTAATACATTAAAAACTAAATATGTACTGTATGTGTATTATGAAATATTAAAAATTTCTATGAATATTTCATTCTCCTACATACAAAAAAATTCCACTTTTCATCATATTAAAAATGTTATCCACTGAATATTCTCTTATAATTGAAAACAATCTTGGCCCCCTCCCAAGAACTACAAATGATTAGTGATTGGGGAGAAAATTTTGTTTTTCTAGTGATAAATGTGTAAAACAGTCTATGACACTTTTTTGAAAAACTGGCCTCTAAGAGAGGTTGGGCGTTATATGTTTTAGACTTTGGGACTGTCCGTGGGGTGGGGTGAGGAGTGGCCGTCGAATAGGGGTGACATTTTTACTTTCCGAACATGTACCATGTAAGGAAAGTATTGTAATCATGAAAAAATTCGACTTCGAGATTTTGGTGTTTTTACACGTTTTGAGGGCTTCTGAATCCATTTATGCTATTTTTACGAGATGTATGTATGTTTGTGTGTATGTGAGTGAACACGATAGCTCCTGAACAGAGCATTCGATTGAGCTCAAATTGGATACATATGTCATAAACCACCGTCGCAAGACCGGTATTGATTTTGGTGTGTATAGGACTTATAGTTTTTCTACAGGGCTACGACAAAGATTTCTTTTACATTATGGCCTATGGTGGGAATTTCTTGAAAGTGCGCTAGCGTTTAAACGGTAGATTCGATTGAGCTCAAATTGGGTATCTATGTTATAAACCACCGTTGCAAGACCGGTATTGATTTTGGTGTGTATAGGACTTATAGTTTTTCTACAGGGCTACGACAAAGATTTCTTTTACATTATGGCCTATGGGGGAAATTTCTTGAAAGTGCGCTAGCGTTTAAACGATACATTCGATTGAGCTCAAATTTGGTATACATGTTATAAACCACCATCCTAAGACCGGTATTGATTTTGGTGTGTATAGGACTTATAGTTCTCCTAAAGGGCTACGACAAAACTTTCTTTTATGTTATGGCATAATGGCATATGGGGAGAAATTCTTGAAAGTGCGCAAGCGTTTTAAACGGTGCATTCGATTGAGTTTCAATTTGGTATATATGTTTGAATTATTCATCGATTAAAATTTATTTAAGTGCTTGGTAATGATCTTAATCGTAAGTGTTCGGAAAGTCGAGTGGAGTCACTCCAGATTTTTGTTATTCCTGGGTCCCTTTGATTTGGTACTTTAAATTTCTGCTCGTTTTGAGAGGTGGCCGTGTAATAAGGGTGTCTGTTTTGAGAAGTTTCACTGTATAGTTATTGCATACGTGTACATCAAAATTAATTTTTGTGCTAAAGACTGGGACTAGGGTGTGGGAGCTAAGGTGGCCACGTACGCAGTAAAGTTTGATGACTGTAAAATGAAATTGTACATAAGTGATCACTGTAGACAGATGTTAACTTTAGCAGTTTTCACTATATTATATTTAATACAAAATATTTTTTAAATAATTTGGTAATGCATTATTTATTTGGTTGATATGTTAAAACTGTTTGGCTGTATAGTTTTTCCATAATGCTTTTGTCAATGCCACTCCCATGCCATGGGGCTAATGGTTGTATAATGTAGTATGACTTGTAAAATCACAATGAAATCTATTTAAATATAAATTATTAATATCTGTTATCCTTTGCAAATTGATATTTATCACTTTTGAAAATTTCTTCTAGAATACGATTTCTGTTTTTTAATTTTCTAATCAATCGATTTAAAATCATGATAAATCAACTGAAATTGTGAAACATTTTTTATAATTGAAATCTGAATGAAATTAGTCTGGACCTTGTGCACAATAACTTTCATCACCATATTTCCACACAAGCCTCATGTTGCCATTTATTTCTTTAGGTTTTGTACTGGTTAATTTAAACTATGCAGATAAATAGAAAAGTAAAATATCAAAATATGTTGAGTGAATATATGAACATATTCATTGCATACTATCTCATTTTGTATAAAATGATTAAAGTAATGTAATCTAGTAATTTAGAGAGACATTAGGTATTTATAGGTTGATTCCTACTTAATGCCTTCACTCTCGCCAAGGTGGCGATAACTATACATGTGAAGCTACCATGATGATTTTTTGTATTTATATGGCTACCATAATTTAGAATTAAAATGGCAGATTTGAACAACATGTCAATACAGCATGACTTATTTATTTGTGTGTCCAATTAATGTTATTTTAATAATTAAATGTCTTCAAATTCCTTAAGTAGTAAGTTGATCGCTATTCGTTCACTTTCGTTTTCATCTAGTTCCTTTCAGAGCTTTAAAATTTGTGCATAACTCCTAGACACCCATGACTGCAAAGATCGCCAAAGGGGGGCGATTTTTTAGGTTGGTGAGAGTGGTAGCATTAAAGTAGGAATCAACCTATTTATATACTTGTCCACTCTGAAAACCTTTATTTATTGCAACTGAAATTAAATGTATCATCTTATAGCTGCACATAGAAATGTATATCAACATAATCAATTTTACATTATATACCTTTGCACAGAATATGCAAAAGACTGAAAAATAACAGACCCAGTCAAGCCCTCCACACTAGCCCCACTCTCCTCCCTTGCTGTGCCTACTTCCTGTATTTTATGAATTAAGAAATCCTTTATAATGGATGCCCCAGATATTTTTCCCCCTAATTTGATATTTTATGTTAATTCAGGCATGAAAATCTTCCGCTTTTCAGCAGATTTCCACTTTTTTTGTTTTTTTTTAGAAGACCTCCGCTTTCTGAAAATGTTTTAAAACCTTTCCGCTTTTTCAAAAAAAGAAAAAAAAAACAGTGATTACCGAACCTAAAGCAAAACAAAGCGGACATAGAGTAACAAGAGGACGATAATGCGCGCCTGGGATGTACGTTTTCACTGCATCTCGCACTGCGCCTAGACTAAAGTCAGCTAGAGTGCAATGTTACTGATTTCCTGAGTTGGTAAATTCAAAACTTAGTTCAGAGGGGCAAATTCTTATTTTAGATCCTCGATGTTTCGAAAGGCATCTGATACATAATTATGTACTTGGCGAACTACTACACAACAATAATTATCTATCGAGACCTTTCGCCACTGGAAAACCGTTGTCGGTGAGCTATTGTTACTCGCGACGTGTTTTTATTGCTGTTTTGCGCACTTGAATCTATAAAAATTTTTTACGGACACGTACCAGCTTAACTGACACTTCTGTTGTGGATTTTTGAGAAAATGGCAGATGTTATCGAATATATTAGAAAATGTGGATTGAAAACGAAATGTTTGTGGTCATTTTCGGATCCAAAAATTTGCTTCGTTTTGGAAAAATCGTCGGCCGAACGAGAACTTCCAGATATTTTATGAATGCTAAACTAGAATTTTTGTTTAAATAAAGCAAACTGACGGTCTACACGACAAATAAAGCTTGTATAAAAGTGCAGCTTTTAGTAATGGTATTTAAAATATAAATCTTGTCGTATTCCTTTAGGTCTTCAACATGCAAAGGAAGTAAAATAATTTATGGTAATTTAAATATACTTTTCTTAAATAAATAAATTATTAACAATAGTTCCAATAAATAAATACTTCGATATTTATAGCTATTAAAACGTATACGTCTTAACTTTATGCTGAATAAAAGAATAATGCTTTTTTAAAATGTGAGTTAATGTTGAGAAATCCGTAAGAAAAAAAAAACCAAAATTTTCAGTTTTTTTTTTTTTTTTTTAATCAGTTATGCGGATTTTACTAAAAATATGTACCGTAACTTCATAAAAAGTTAACTAATGGTAAGACCACTGACGGATTAAAGGGATTGAGGGGGGGAGCGATTACTCCTCCGCTACAGGAAAAAGAAATTCTATTTTACTTCCATAAACTAGACAAATTTCAACTAACCGACCATAAAATTCATTAATCCGTCCTTAGGCAAGACGTATGGCCTCCTTAAATAAATAAAAAGATTACTTTTATTAATCATTTATGAAAATGTACATAACCAAGCAAAAAAGAAAAGAAAAGATCATTACTAATTTTCATGGGTCGATCCACATGATACTTAATTTTAAACAACATTCAATTGATACTCTCTCTGGGTTGAAAGTTAACGAAATATGAAATTTAAAAATGCTCTTTATTAAAAATTCGCGTTCGCAATTGGAAAAAAAAAAAAAAGAAAGAAAGAAATTGAGGCGACTAGGTGGCACAAGTCATGTTTTAACGTCTCAGCAGAATTCGCTCCGCCGAGTGTAGACAAAACAATAACAACCTTCTCGATGTTGACGCGGCGTCGGTACCTCGGTTTGTGAAGGCCCGTTTTCCCCCGTATTACATAAATTATTATTTTTTTTTTAAGCACATTCAAAATTTGGTTCTGCATATCGGACGGAAATATTTCTAAAATGGTTTCACGAAGCTTGTCCGCACCTGTAACTATGTCGATGCTTTAAATGACATAATGGGGGGGGGGGAATTCAAATGCTCCCTGCATGCCGACGTGCTGTCACTTCAAGTGCATCTATGTGCTTTATTTTCTACAGAAATAAATTTGTTAGCATCGGCTTCACTGGAGCTTGCGCGCTAACTACAGATCAAAAAGCAAGATCAATATACTAAATTTTTTTGCAAAAGAAATTTATTTCAGCCAGATAGTCCGTGTTCTGGAAAAAATCCCTTTTTGACATGCATAGTCCGCGGACTATACTAGCGAAATTATGGTAACTAACTATCCCCGATCTCCGGGTTCCATATTTGCCAACTGAACTTCAATCTATTTGCAGCCTTTTGGTAAATGAATAATTTTAAAAACAAGATGTAAAACAGAGTTTTTAATACTCTATTGTTAAATTAAAATTTAAGGCATTTTAGTAACTCAACAGAAAAGTATTATTTTCCCCATAATATGTTTATTGATTTCTGAAACATTTTCACATCAATTTTAAAATCAGGAAAATCGCTATTTCATTTTATTCTCATGTGCAGGTTTTTCTTTGGTAATTATTTTTACAGTTAATTTTAAAAAGCATAATCTTGTGAGTTGGTATTTTGCAGCTAATATAGGAAGGAGCAGAACATATGTCCCTGTCATAAGTTCCACTTCTGTGTGCTGATGTGCTGCAAGACTGCTAAGATTCTAAAATTTTACCTGAGAAAATATTTAGGCATTTATTAAAGAATTATTCTTTTTCCAATAAAACAAGAAAACTTCACTTTTATTCTATCATTTGAATGCTTATTTTAGAAAATGCCAATGCCATATGTATAATTTTTCATTCCATTTCTGATCAAAATTTAAAAAAAAGATAGGTCTTAATTTTTTTTTTTTTTTTTTTTTTTTTTGAGAATCAATTTTTTATTTTATTTTCATATCAAAAGAATAGTCTGAAATTTGGATGTGAGACTTATGATTTGTTTTGATCTAGGATTTTACGATATTGTTTAAGATTATTTAAAATAATTATTATAGCCTGTTTTCTTTTAATAAATATTGTATATCTAAAACTGATTATTAAACATTTACAGTGCATAATTATTTTCTTCGGGGTCACAGTCAATTTGTTTGTGGTTGAAATTTAAATGGTAGAAAGTGTTTAGTACACCATTTAGTTTAACAGTGGTTGAATTTAAGCTCATACATTATTCCCCAGTTCCATGTTTTTGCATTATCAACAGGCGCGTAGCCAGGAAAATTTTTCGGGGGGGGGGGGGGGGGGAGATATGAACTTATATGTGTATAAATAGATGGAATTTCATCACTAATCCAAACATTTCGGGGGGGGGATATATCCCAATATCCCCCCCCCCCTGGCTACGGCCCTGATTATCAACCTTGTTATATATGCCTGAAAATACGTGCACGTAAATTTTTCAATTTTTTGCTGGAAAATATGTCCACGTGTATTTCCTCTTTTTGCTCTTCAGCTGTTTTCATGCCTGTTAATTGTTTATAACAAATTTCCCTAGGGTGTTTGCTGCATTGATGAATTTGACAAAATGGAAATGAGAGATCAAGTTGCTATACATGAAGCTATGGAACAACAAACAATATCAATAACTAAAGCTGGTGTGAAGGTATGTAGAATGTTTGTTGCTTTTAATATTTTAATTTATTGTTTGAAAATGATGGCTGTACTAGTTTTGACTGAAAAATTTCCATATTTATTGAACTTGCTTTTGATTTGCAAGAATGTTTGTGTGTGTCGAGGTGGGGGTGGGGCAGTTTAGTTTGATTTACTAATCTTTATGTTGAAGTCAGACCATGTAAAGTTTTATTTCTTTCACTAACAGCTGTAATTCAACCATTTCTATTAATAGATACAGTAGAATCTCAATTCATAATTTTTCATGGTGTGCATAGGAAAAAACGATGAATGCAGGAAAACAACAAATGCAGGTTAAAGTCAAAATACAAAGAAAGCAATCTTTATGCATACGTGCAATGACTGTATACCAGCAATTACTAATTTGTTGCAAAATTGTAAAACAAATAAATCGAAGATGGAAATTAAGTGATACTTATTTTTAAAAATCAGTAATTTTATGTGGGGTTTTTCATCATTGAAACAGCAAATTTTCAAGATTTACATTATTTTTCAGAACTTTATGTGATTTTATGTTCATACAGTTTCAAATACCGTTATTGCTTCAGACAAACTTCGTACTAGTGTAGGGTCAGCCTCATGGGCATCAACATTATCCTCTGCTATGAAATTAGTTTCATTTTTTGCATCATCGCACTTTTCGGCCATGTTTAGGATAGGGCATGTCTCACCGTCTTGATGAATCAAAATGTAAGCATTAAATTTCACGCTATACACATCATATCAAGAAGCAATTACAGGTTATATGCCATATAGATCCACTTAACGTTCAATTCCATTTTGGTAAGGAGAACATTTTTACAATGATGGAAAGGGAAAGTCACTTTCTGACTAACGATACATGCAGGTTCCTTTAAGTTTATTCAAGTACAATTTGTGCAGGGACCATAGAAATAAAATGATCAATACGTGAAAACGAATGCGGGAACGATAGTTCGGGGTTTCACTGTAATATTTGTAAAGCTGTTTTAAACTGTTAAATTTAAATAACCGTATTAATAAATCATCACTAGTCCTTGATTTGTTATTATTGTATTTTCTGTTTGTGCTAGCTTTCAGGTAACTTATGAAAAATATTTTTTCTAATAATTATGGAGCATAGTATTTCCAAATGTATACATCTAGACTGTGATTTGTTGAAAAGAGCATGAAAAGTGTTAGTGAGGATGTAACAACCTTTGCGGGGGGGGGGAAATAAAATAAATTCAGGAACTCTGTAACAGTATAAGGTTTTTGACCTGACACTTTCAGTGTGCAAAAACAACATAAGGCGACGGGAATTAAAATATGCTGATATTGTTGCAGCACATAAGACACACCCTCTATGTGCATGCATTTGAACAAAAAAAAAAAAAATTTGGAGTGACTCCACTCAACTTTCCAAACACTTACGATTAAGATCATTACCAAGCATATAAATAAATTTTAATCGATGAATAATTCAAATATATATACCAAATTGAATCTCAATCGAATGTACCGTTTAAACGCTAGCGCACTTTCAAGAATTTCTCCCCATAGGCCATAATGTAAAAGAAATCTTTGTCGTAGCCCTGTAGAAAAACTATAAGTACTATACACACCAAAATCAATACAGGTCTTGCGACGGTAGTTTATAACATATATACCCAATTTGAGCTCAATCGAATGTACCATTTAAACGCTAGCGCACTTTCCGGAATTTTCCCCCATAGGCCATAATGTAAAAGAAATCTTTGTTTTAGCCCTGTAGAAAAACTGTGAGTCCTATACACATCAAAATCAATACCTGTCTTACGATGGTAGTTTATAACATCTATACCCAATTTGAGCTCAATCAAATGCACCGTTCAAATGCTAGCGCACTTTCCAGAATTTTCCCCCATAGGCCATAATGTAAAAGAAATCTTTGTGGTAGCCCTGTAGAAAAACTATAAGTCCTATGCACACCAAAATCAATACCGGTCTTGCGACGGTGGTTTATAACATATATACCCAATTTAAGCTCAATCGCATGCCCCGTTCAGGAGCTATCGTGTTCACTCACACACACACACACACATATACATACATACATACATCTCGTAAAAATAGCATAAATGAATTCAGAATACCTCAAAACGTGTAAATACACAAAAATCTCGAGTTCGAATTTTTTCATGATTACAATACTTTCCTTACATGGTACATGTTCGGAAAGTAAAAATGCATGCTACAACTGACACTAGAAGTGTGCCAGATATTCATATTTACAGAGCTCTTTGAACTTGCTGTTCAGATACTAATTTTGTTTAAATTTACTCAGTAGGTGGGACCAAGCGATAACCATGTTAAGTCCAGTTATAATTTTTCATATACAGTGGAACCCTCTAATCCATTACCATTGGGACTGGGGATATGTTCAGAACACAAAAAAGGTCGATTAACTGTAAAACGGACAATCTTTGAACTCCTCAAAAGTAACTCTTTGTATTGTTCTCTACAGTAAAAAAATTGCAATTAATAGAACAAAAGCTGTTATTATTATTGAAAAAGAGCAATACTGTATGTATTTCTGTACATATGTATGTAGTTTAAAAATTGAAGGTAACCTACAGTAAATAATTAGAAAAAAAGTTGGCTTGAACATGGTCAGACTAACCAGAGTGGTGGATTAGCTGAGGGTGGATGAAAGGGATTCTGTAAATATGTATGTATGTGCATATATACAAATTATTTTTTGTTGGGCCCAGTGATGAACGAAGACAATAATTTACACAAAGAAAATGTGTAAAATCTTAATACATATGGATAATAAATTCCATTATTAAATAGTAGACCATATTTATTTTGGAAGTAAACAAAATAAATTGATACTATAAAATCCTATAACTCTGGGTTAAAAATAATAAAATGTTATAATTTTTTTAGCACTTGGGTGCTATTTCGCTCAGTACAAGAATTTTGTCTATGCGATCTTGTCGACAAGTTTTGCAGATATGAACTATCACTGTGAAGATCTTTTCAAATGTGTTTGCCAGATAATATGGAGAGAGAGAAGGGGTGTTAATAAAATGTTGAAAGTTGCACAAGGTTTGCAATTTTTGATAATGGATCGCTAAATTTGGTGCCAAAACGTGACGATTTATTATAAATATATTTCAAGTATAGTTACAAAACGCATGGCAAGTATTGTAAAATAGTTTTAGAAGGCGATTTCAATATAGATTTTAATTCCGAAGAAGTGTTTTATAGAACAGAGAAGACAAATACACTCATAGATTATGATACACTTTCCAAATAGTATTTAAAAAGGTGAAGTACAGTTTGACTGCCTGACGAAAATTGTTGGACAGTTTTGGTAGGCGATTTTAATATAGATTTCTATTCCGAAGAAGTGATGTATGGAACAAGGAAGGAAAAAGCGATACACTCATGGATTATGATGCCCATTCCAAACAGTATTTAAAATGGTAAAGTATAGTTCGAATATGCCTGGCAAAGATTGTAAAACAGTTTCAGTAGGTGATTTTAAGATTTCGATTTCAAAGATGTGTTTTATTATACAAGAAAAAGTTCGTTCCTATTTTAACGCCCCCCACTCTCGCCAACCTAATAAATCCCTGCACTTGAGCAAGCTTTGCAGTCATGGGTCTCTAGGAGTTATACACAAGTTTCAACGCTCCCAAAAGAACTAGATGAAAACTAAAGTGAATAAATTTGTGATAAACACACCAGTTAAGGAATTTGAAGACACTTAATTATTAAAACTACATTAATTGGCAACTCAGAATAAATAAAAATATAATGTAATGCTGTACTTACATGTTGTTCCAAATTGCCATTTTAATTCTAAATTACGATTGCCACATAAATACAAAAAATCATCATGGTAACTGCATATGTTTAATTATCACCACCTTTGTAAGAGTTTGGGCGTTAAAGTAAGAATCAACCCAAGAAAGACATACACGGCACTCTTATGGATTATGATGCACATTCGAAACAATATTTAAAACGGTGAAGTATAGTTGTAATATACTTGGCAAAGATTGTAAAGTAGTTTTAGTAGGCGATTTTAAGATAGATTTTGATTCCAAAGATGGGTTTTATGGGACAAGGAAGAAAAATACGGCACACTCATAAATAATGTAACAATTTCCAACTTAATGGAATACGAAAGAACAATAGGGACGACACATAAAATAGATATGTTTTTAATATATAGCACTTTAGTGCATATTTAAAATCTGAAAATGTTTCAGATTTTCTTCTTTTTTTTTTATTGTTTTACAAAAAGATAGCATTAACATTAAAAAATATACTTGCACAAAGGAAGGAAAATAACTGTAACTGATTTTAACAATTTTTCTAATATAGTCATTAATTACAACATATAAAATGTAAAACTTACTGCAGAACTGAGTATTGTTGTTTACTCTGCCAATAAAACTGGCCCTTATAATGTTAATTATACATCAAGTTTTTAGTAAAATTTGTCATTTAAAAAAATTAAAACAATTAGTTTCTTTATTCCTTAAGCAATATTTATCTGTATTCTTTGGATAGAAACATGACCATCATTAATCAAGGATGTAAATTTATTTCAGAAGAGTATTATTTCTACCAAAAATCAATTTCAAAGAGAGAGAGGTAAAAGTTAAGCATGAGTGTATATTTTTAATTGCTTGTTTAAAGACTTTGCTTTTGTTTTAGGCAACATTACATGCAAGGACCTCAATTTTAGCTGCTGCTAATCCCATTGGGGGTCGTTATGATCGAACAAAATCTTTGAAGCAAAACATTGCTTTGACAGCTCCTATCATGTCAAGATTTGACCTTTTCTTTATACTTGTGGATGAATGCAGTGAGGTGAGTTGTAACAGCATTATCTTTCAGACTAAGACTTTTACAGACCTAAAAAAAAAACAAATAGAGAAATGAATTTTGGTTAGGAATTTACATTGAACACTGGATCCCAAGTAAGACGTTTGTATCGCTTGCAGCTGCTGTTCTAACTGCCCTTTTACAAACTGTTTCATTGGTATAAAAAAAAAAAGTAAAATCGGAATAAAAGGAAAATTAATTTTTAGATGCAGGAAGATCAGGTTGGTTTTTATGGTAAAAGTTTCAATTATATGCCTATTTGTATTATCAAAACAGTTTTAATAATGTAAGTTGGTTGGTTCTGCTTGTGATTTTTTCTTGTCGCCCTTGAAAGTCTTACTACCTTAGTTTGTAATTTTTATGTAAAGATATTGCTAATAGAAATCCTAATATAGTTGTCCCCTGCAATATCATGCTTTGAATTTTGCAGAATTTCAAAAATGTAATAATAATATTCTATATTCAATGCATATATATATTCTGATTCTTGTTTCTGATATCGATAATTTAAACTTAACCATTCAGATATATTTCGTGTGCCCTTAGACAAGCAGTCATGTAATTTTCAATATTTTAATTTTTTTTTTTTTTAGTTTCATTTTAGTTTAATTTAATGTGCTGAATCATTAAGATGTCATTTAATGATAATTAAAAACTAATGTCTCTAATTTAAAAATTATAGTCTGTATTTTAACACCTTCAGTTAAAAACTGTTGCATGAAAAATAGTTAAGGCTGAAAAAGTTTGATTATTGTTAATTGTAAGATATCAACAATAACATACAAATCCATAAAACTCCATGTGAAAGTGAGAGGAATTGAAACTATTTTATCTGTGGAGTCTGAATTTAATGTGAATAACATTTTGCAATGGTTTAATAATTGTTAAATCCTAAGAAAAAAGTTTATTTTTTTTAGGTTACTGATTATGCAATTGCAAGAAGGATTGTGGACCTACATCAGAAATCAGAAGAAAATGTTGAAAGAGTATATTCTTTAGATGAAATTTTAAAATATGTGTCTTTTGCTCGTCAGTTTAAACCAGAGGTATTCATTTATGTGTTATATAAATCTAAACTTCTATATATAAATCTAAACTTCTGGTTTTGTATTTAAATTCTCTACAAATGTTTTATCTTCTCTTCCTGTATTCAGCTTACTGAAGCAGCTCAGAAATGTTTAGCAGAATATTACCATAATCTCAGATTGCGTGATGCTGGTGGTGTTACAAAATCTTCCTGGCGAATAACTGTCCGTCAATTAGAAAGTTTAGTTCGTTTATCAGAAGCAATGGCTAAAATGTATTGTAAGGAAGAGGTAATATATGTATATTAAATGGAGTGTTTTTCATAAACAAGATTTTACATTGTATAAAATTAAGCACATTTTTGGTTGAAAGAAGTAAAAGGTAATTCATTAAGTAGTCTCAAATATGTAGCATAATGTAAAGGAGTAAAAACATATCCCAAGAATAGCAACAGAAAGTAGTTCATGGTGGCGAGAGATCAGGAAAATCATGCAATAAATTGTGATACTTTATCCATCTGGAAATATCGGGGAATTTCATAAAAATATCCAAAAATCAGGGAACTTTCATTTTCACCTAGTGAACGAGACCATTTTTAGCTGTGGATCAGTATCTGACTCACATGTCATAGGCAATGGTGGCTCCAGACTGAATTCTCAGGGGGAGCCATTGGATTTTTTACATAGACATATTGAAAAGTAACGATTTATTTTAGCCCTACTGGTCGATTGGCAATTGCCCTTTTCATCAAGAAGGTGAAATTTCGTGATCATTGTGACACCTGTCCTGTTATTCTTTCTAGAGTTTTCTACTGTCACAGTAATTTTGATCATTGTCGGATGTGTGACAATCAGGGAACTTTTTTATTAATTTCTGTAGCCACCTGAAGAACCATAACCAGCTCAGCATAGTTAACCCCAAGTGATTTTCATATGATTAGTCCATTAAAACAACATCTTGGAGCAAACACTTTGCAGATAATGACAAAATTCAGCAGGAAGTCCTACTGTAGAAGAATGATCAATTTGAAAGTATGGGGTAAATTAGCATTTCCAAGATTATAAAATCGTTAAATTAATTTTTCTTATCTTTTGTGACTTACTTAATGACTTCCCTTCATATATTTATTGTACTTTTGTATTGTCATATCAAGTCATTATCTTCAGTATAATGATTTAATACCGGTAATTTTACATTGTGAATTTAAAGTTTTTGTAGTTTTCTGTTTAAAGGCTCTGTATCGTGGAAACCTCTTATATAGTGGTAGGCATTACAGTTTTTAGTTGCATTATATACTTTTTGAAATAAAAAGTTGAAAGGACTCACCCCATTTGATGACTAAACCCGTATAATGGCTGGAATAAAATAAATCCATGGTGGGTGCACATGCCTTTATATATATATATATGTATATATATATATGTATATATGTATGCACCAAAAACTGCTGTAAAATGTAATTAATGAATGATGCTTTAAGGACCAAATACAATTATATATGTTAATTTCTTCTGCATTTATCATAGCACATATCATTTTATAAAATATTATCTTAGGTTTGCAAATCACAACTCTTGAATAAAGTACAACACTCATTTCAGTATGTTTGACTACCAAGGTAGGTCTACTGAAAATGGCCAGACATCTACATCCTTCGAGTACACTAAAAAAATCAAATTGATGTTGCTTCTCCTAAAAGAAAGGGGGGAAAAAAAAGAAGCAAATTTCTTGAAAATAATTCTGCTCCTGAACTATTCCAAGCTCCCTTGTGAACTGCACACATTATGCCCACAAAAAATCATAAAATGGCCAGTGCAAGTTTGCAGGGAACTGCCATGCCCTAAAAAAAACCCCACAAAATTTACATGTTTTAGCTTTGAAAATGGCGCTCAAATGCCCGCATTGTGGAAGGAGCAAGAAACTGCAACCCTTTGTGTTGAAACTTCCAGCTAATGAGAAATTCCTATTGTTTAGCCATGTGGTTGGCAAACGAATTGTGGTCTGCAAATTTTAGCTTCACTGTCTCTGCCAAGCACTAGCTGTGTGAATCATAGCCAGAATTAGTGCAGATATTTCCGATATGGCAAAAAAGTCTTAAGATGCAAAAGCACACCAAAAATCAAGCAAAACAAAAGAACGTTTTTTAAAGTAATTGGCTCAAAATGCCTTATAGAATTTTTTTGGGGGAGGGGGGGAGCATGAAGTTAATCTGGTCAATAGGAGACACATACTTTCCATATCCTATGTAGAAAAATTCAATTCAAATTAAAAACTTAGAGAGAACATGGAGAGAAAACCCAAAAATAAAAAGTTTGAAACCTAATTAAAATAGGGTCGGAATTTTAATGCCATACAGGCATAAGATTTTTCTATTGTAAAATTTTGTTTTAAAAAGTTTGGATAAAATTATACAGAAATTTTTTCTGGGTTAAGATGTCTTCTATGAAGAATGTATATTACAATCAAAATATTTTTCTGCAATTTGCTGTAGCTAAATCAACTTTAGGGTCGTGCTAACTGGTTAAAAAAGAGAGTGTTGAATATTCAAATCATTTGGAAGTTTAATCAAAAAAAATTGTTAGTTACATGATTATATGTTACTTTAACAAATAAGGTAAACATCAGCAGATTGCAATGAGCAATTTATTATCCAGTGTAATTTAATTCATATATCCCCTGTTAACCAGGGTGTCTACCATCATGCAAAGGTCGCAAAAGTCAAGAAACTGTAAAAAGGTCACGAAAGTCAAGAAATGAAGTACTAGGTCACGATTAGCAGCTCAACTAGTTGATTTGTTTATTATCATATTAATGGTGTGTGTGGAAAGGGGGGGGGGCATCTGCTGAGTGTCCGCTCTTCACCCTTCGGACCTGAGGAGAGGGTTAAAACCGTTCACTGTAGCTTCAGGTCGTAAAATATCTTGTTAGAGAAACAATCTGTCATTCAGAAGAGTAGTCATAACAATAAATTATTTCCTACTGTAAATGACGCTTTATGGTGTTTTATAAATGCTGCAAGTAATTAATAAACACCACTTGGTAATTGTTTATCTTTTCAGATTTTCAAAACGCATTCATCCAAACTTAAGGCTGGCTGCACGGAAAGATTAACACAAAGAAAGTTCTGGAAGTGTGGGGTAAACCTCCCTCCCCCTTTCCTGCCTGTTGATGTACTAAAAAGAATAGAGAAAAATCGATTCATTGACAGGGTGTCTAGCAGTTGGGAAATGTACCTGAATATTTCTCACGGCGGGAAAGTCGGGAAATACTACTTGAAAATATCGAAAATTCCGGTCAGCATCAGAGCCAAATTGATGACAGCTCTGATAAAGAACAATTTTAGGCGGAGAATGGGATGGGAACTGTCAGTACAAAATTTGTGCCTGTTTTGCGGCCGCTTTACAAAAATGAAATCGTCAGTGATTGCGAGAATGTAAGTCTTTTGTCGACTGCACCCGCCCATGGGATGTTCATTTTCAATGTAACTAAGTGCTCAGCAAAAGCCTAATCAACATTGCGAAAATGCACGGTGGGGAGGGCCATTGGAACTATTTTGAATTCATCGATTGGGAAATCAAAAATTTGTGCAAGAGGGTCAAATTCTTTCCAATCCCAGAAGTGTCGGGAGTTCTTTTATAATTATGTAATTATGAATATTATTCAACAATAATTATTAAGACTTCTTGCCTCTTTAGAAAAATCCATTGTCGCCACGCACGATAAGAGATACTATTGTTGTTCCCTCTCTTTCCCCCCCCCCCCCCTTTTTTTTTTTTTTTTTTTTTTTTTTTTTTCACTATGTTGCGCACTTGCTTTTTTTTTTTTCTTCCCCTCCCTCTCGAACACGTCTTAGCTAAACTGGCGTTCCTATAACAGGTTATTTCCAAATATTATGCATATACAGTGCTGCAACCGGAGATCTCGCCACCCGGGACAAACCTTTGTTTTTTTGGCGCTCCCTTTCTTCCATTTCCATTTTCACGTAGCAGCACTATGCTTAGGGCAAGTGTCCCGTTTCCTCCTCTAGTTGCAGACTAGCATATTTAGGGAGAAAAATTGCAGATGATGCCGAATACGATAAAATTGGAATCCAAAACAATGTTTTCGGTCATTTCCCGGTCCGAAAGTTTGTGTGATTATGAAAAATTTGTTGGCAAAACCAAATTCCCATTATTTTTGGATTGCAAAATTTAATTTTTTTTATGTTTGCTGTTGTTGTTTAAATAAAGCATAATGGCGGCCGTACGCAACATCTGTAAAAGTGTAGATTTCAATAAGTGAAAAAATCTGGTAGTTTAAAATACAAATCCCACCACTCTTTTGAATTAATATATTTTGAAGCATTTTTAATAGAATTACGACCCATATTTTGTTTTAAAAAATAATCTCTTAAAATTTACTATAAATGAAAGTACTGTAAAATTGCACCTGAAAAGGATTTAAAAAAAAAAAAAAGCTAAGTTCCTTTTACAAATGTTTTTTTTTTTTTTCTCCCCTAATCAAAACATTCACTCCTTCATTTTCATTATTATACGTAGTTCCGTTATTTTGCAATTACAAAACTCGAAATTTTTTTTTTTTAAATAAAGAATAATGACAGTCTTACACAATATTTGTAAAAGTGTAAATCGTATTAAGTGAAAAAAAAATTTGGTATTTTAAGATACAAATCCCCCACCACACTTGAATTTTCCACACATGAGGAAAGAAGTAAAATCATTAAGACAATTTGAATATACTTGTCCATATTTTACTAATTTTATGCTTTCGTTGTAAAGTTGATGTTTTTTTTTACCAATTTTTACAATTTTATGCGAAGCTTCCGTTTTTTTCATGCTTTTTAATGATTTTTTTAAATTTTTCACTTTAAGATTACTGAATTGCCACCCGCATCGCTTATTTAAATTTGAAATAAGAATAAAATTGATTCTTTTTTCAAATTTAAATTAATTTTTGACTACTTTTTAAAATGTCAAATAGTAAAGAAAAAATTTCATTGAAGATCCAGGGTTCAAATATGAACGTTAATTATACAAAATGATAGTAATGATAATGAAATTGAAACAAAGGCTTTTTTGATTAGGAAAAATAAAATATTTGTGAAAGCGAATGACTTGGCATGTTTATATTTTTTTTAATTCTTCCTTTTCAGGTGTAATTTTATAGTACTTTTTATGTATTACATAATTGCTTTTTGCACCCTTCCCTAATGTGTTTAAAATAATATATATTTTGTGTCCAGTGTGAATTTTTTTCTTTTTTTGTTTAAGAAATATATATTAAGTGTGTTGTGTAAATTTTAATATTTTATACTATTTAAACTATGAAAATAGACAAAACTTAAAAGTCTTCCATGTGTTTATTTCATGGGAAAACATTAAAATACTGTTCGTATGCTATTTATAAAATTCATTTAAAATGTCATTTGCATGTTATTTAGCAGAAATCATCAAAAATGATGTCTGCCAAATAGTTGTATATTAAACTGACAATAGTTCAATTTGTCAATTGCGTGTTGTTTTACACCTTGGGAATTTTCAAAAGTTGGCAAGTATATTATCTTCAAAACTTGAGAAAAGTATATCGCTTAAAAAAAAGTTGTTGTAAACAAGAGTAATTTTTTTTCTTCCTTCATTCCCTTTTAAACTCAATGGTTTGCTTATTTTCTACATTTTCTTTTTTAAAAACAATTACTTGGATTCTACTTCAAAATTATAATTATCACTGATCTCCATATTTTATAGCTAATAACTTCAATATTTTGCATCCTTTTGGTAAATGAATATTTACCCTTAAGTATTTTTATATTTATATCACTAAAATCATGCATCTGAAAGTTTGTATGTAAACTGAAAAGCTATCACATCACACTGATGTGATTTTGAAAGGATACAGATTTGGATTAGACTGATTTTACATGGCTAAATAGTGAAAAAAAAAAAAAAAGAAAATGGCAGATTTTTTTTAAATTCTTCCTTTTTTAAATGCAATTTTTAATGTTTGACTGTAAATTTAAATAGGATATTTTTGGTAATTCAACTCAAAAGCTCGAGTACTCAGAGTATTATTACAGTGTGTACACTGCAATTGAAGTAAAGGAATTTTATTTTAGATAACTGATTTAAAATAAATTTTAATCAAGATGCTTTTTATATAAATCTTTAAAGAAATAAATTTGTTTAAAATATTTTTAAATTTTACCATTGTTGGCACCACTTTTTAAAGTATTACATGTTATCATTAGGTAATACTTTATATTGTTCTCTTTTATTGAGTAACTTATGCTACTATACAAAATTATTTACTAATATATATTAATAGTGTTAAATTTAAAGTATAACTTTCCTTCATTCTATCGGCATCGTGCTGGGGTACATAAAATGTTTTAGCTCTCAACATTTTCCTCAACCCATTTGAAAATTTCCCCAAAATTTCATGGTATGTTATAGACTTGCATGAGTTCTGTATTACCATAAATGTAAAAAGATCTGCAATGTACAAGCTACATGCGTGTTTGCTTTCTGTTAACTTGTACCAATTGCTATTTAGTAAACGGCTGATTGGTGAGCAGATTTGCCAACTTTTACGCTTTACGTGTAAAATTTATGCATTTCGACTGCTGTTTACGCTTTTACGCATACAGCACTTTTTTTACGCATTTCCGGATATTTTCTTCCTAACTTGTGTTTATTTCTTTAAAACTGAAATTGATATTAAAAAGAAATGTATTAGGTTTTAAATTGAAATGATGTTCTATGTTTGGGCTTTTTTGCCTTTTCAATGTGGATTTAAGTGCGCATCATCGGCACCGTGATCGACATCGCACATCCATGTTGATACAATGCCCATCAAAATATTTTTCTTAGTTGACACCGAGGCAAAGAAAAAAAATCTTTTTCCAGATGTGACGCCGAGTATTTCTTAATTGGTTTACCCAGTCATGACATCATAGAGTAGAGCGAATGGGAGAATCGCTTACTAGGGAGTAGGTCTTTCTCCTGTGACTTGTGCATGTCACGTGGTGTTCTTCGTTATCAGCGCGCGTCTGCTTTGCGGTTAAGAGACATGAGACATTGGTAGGCAGTAGTATGAGTATACTTCGATTGATTTTCAGAGGATTATTTTCGATAAATGGCCTGTAATGGCCACTAGAACAGCATAACTTATAAAAAAAAGTTATAGTAAAAAATGGGCATGTATAGTATGGAGCGAAATTTGCTTATTGTGACGTGTGCCGTAGTGATTTCAGCATTTCTCACGGAGGAAAGTATAACATTTCTCGCCACATGAGTTCGTCAAAACACAGTGAAAATGTGAAACGTGCTAACAGCAGCAAAAGTCTACAAACGTATTTCAAAGAGGACGGACAGTCCAGTGGCAGATAAATGCAAGTTTCTCAGTGTGTGTGCGTGGGGGGGGAGCGGTTAGAAGATCGCCATATACATCCATTTTATGGAAGCAATTTAGGATCTTTTACATTAATTTCTTTTTTCTCGGGGGGCGGTCCCCCCCCCTACTCCACCCTTGGGACAGTGGGATGTTATTCATGCAGAACTGTTACTTACATCTTTCTTGATCGAACACAATGTTCCCATTTCAGCAGCTGACCATACTGAATGTGAGAGGGTTTTCAGTATTATTTGGAAAAACAGAATTGAATTCAGGTGCAACTTGTTTAATAAGATTTTGGAAAGCCGACAGCGAAAAATCTTGCTTCCAGAAAACTTTTACTTCATATTTTCTGAATAAAGGCGAAAAAGCTACTGCTGCTTCTTTGAAGTCAGCACAGTCAAAATGAGAGTTTTTTTCAAGTCTGTTAAGTGATTATAATTAATAAATTGTTGCCAGAAATCTGGAAGATGGTGTATTAATTGATTTGCCCTTTATTCAACAACTTCATTTTCTTTTATTGTTCTTAGCTTTATTCAATACTTAAAACAAATAATTGTGATATAAAATGCATTAAAAATAATACTCGTTAATTCTATGGTGAAAGGTAAAAAATAACGGTCACGCGTTGCATAGCAAAAAGTGTCGAAATTTCTGTTCACGCACGGTTTTACACATTTTGATTTTCCCAGGTTGGCAAGTCTGGAATGTTGAAAAAAAAAAGTCCCTTTAAAAATGGTAAGGGGAAAGAAAACCTCGGAAGAATTTTGTAATTCATTGTTAAAATTGAAATCAGTTGTATATTTTTCTACAAAGTTTCCCCCCGATCCTAGATCGCCGGATCGCACATATTCTGCATCCTGGGCGCCATGTATTTCCGATATTAGAATTTTGTATTTGTTATGGTCAAGAAATCAAGCTTACTTTATGTGGTAGACACCCTGTTAACATCCCTCCCCCTCTTTTTAAGCTTTATATATAGATTAAAATGGTCGTACATGTAGTGCAAGTAGCTAATATAAAATGAAATGGAAACAGTTCATTAATAGCTTCTTACTGATACATAAAAATTTTAATTTGTTAATGCTATATTTTATAAACATTTTTGTTTGAAAACCATGGTAAAAGTATTGTTTTGTCTTCTAATTCCTACATATTCATTTTTATTTGCAGGTTGAAGCAAAGCATGTTAAAGAAGCTTTCAGATTATTGAATAAGTCTATCATCAGAGTTGAACAACCTGATATCAATTTGCAAGAAGAAAATGAGGAGGAAGAAATGGAAGTTGATGAAGCTCCTTCTGAAATTGACACTAATAGTAATTTTATTTGAGTATTGAATTCTTTAGTGCTGTGTTGTCTATGATATATATGTTACAGTAAAAGTAATAAACTGGTGGTTATATATAATAACCAGTAATTATGCATAATCACCACTAAATATGGTAAATATGATAAATATCATGACTGATTGGGCCAGTAGAATAGAAAGCAGGTTTTTTTTTTGTGCAGTTACTACTCAGAAGTATATTTTTTCGTTAGACACTATGGCAAAAGAGACCACGAATTACAATATTTTATATTTTACAGTCAAAAAGTCAATAAATGGTTATTTTAAGTCGCATACATTTATTTAGCCTGAATGAAATTTGAATAAGAGACTGACAGGTGTTTGAAATGAAAAAAATACAATTTACATGAAATTTTACAAAACAGTTGCACATAAAAAAACAAACTACAGTTACATATAAAAAACAAAGTCAATATTCAAGGGGGGGAAAAAAAAAAAAAAAAAAAAAAAAAAAAACATTTTTTTCAGATAACATCAAATGCTATTACTACAAATTACTAAATATTTTAAGTTTGCTTATTTAAGCATATTAGACTGTTATGACATTTAGAATTAGAAAGTTTGCCAGATTTTTTACATTTGCACTTATCAGACTCGCATTTTCCCTTACAAACACATGCTGATGTACCTGACCTCCAGAAAGAGATGTCTTTCTAACGCATTCTCAAAATGATATTGCTATATCTGGAACATCATCAAGCAAAATAAGTTTTCTTTCACAAATTGTGAATTGATTTCTGGTAAACAACTGTGATAGTCTTCCTTGTTTCATTCCTAACTGATAAAACTCTTCATTTTTAACTTCTAATATCACCGCTAATAAATTTCGAGAATCACTTCTTGTTCTTCAACGTCTGGTATTTCGTAGTTTCACTGTGTCACCAACTTTACCAGCAGGAAATTTAACATTTGAAACTTTCAACATTTTCTTTGCTTGTAATTCTAAACCTTCTTTAGCTCTCATTCTATGTTTTCTTACTTGCTCTTGCCTGTATAAAATATCTTTCTGGATCAGAGCGACCGCTGCTTCATTCTCCGAGTCTTAAAATTAACTTCAGATGGAGGGTCATTTTGAGATAGATCGTTATTGTCCATATTAGAAACATTTTCTATTTCGCTATTGATGTTTTCGGAAGTATTATTAACTGTCTCGATTAATGCCTGAAGCTCTTCTTCAGTTGTAAGATGTTCGATAGAGTCTTTCGGACATCTATCTGAAAAGGCTTGAAAAGACATTTTCAAGCCAAATTTTGCCGGCGTCCCAAACATTGCTTCATAAGGAGAACACTTGATGCCTTCATGAAATGCTCTATTTTCATAAGTTGCACAAAACTTAACCCTTCGTACCATTTACTGGTGTGGTTGCTTTCCAACCAAGAACTTAGCATATTTTCAATTTCTGGTGTGCACGCTCACCCTAACCTTGAGTTTGGCTGTGCCTAAGTTTTCTGTGCACAATCTTCTTCTATACGATTTTGTTACTAAACTCATGACCATTGTCATTTTGCAGTACACTGGGGGCTCCAAATAAAGTAAAAATATCAATTAGGTGATATGCAACTTCTTCTACATGTTTGCTTTTTAGGGCATGCAAGTGTATGAACTTCGTCAAGTGGTCTTGATAGACAAATATAAACTTAGTCATTATCTGGTTGTGACTGCATGTCAATTGGGTCCACCTGGCATCTTGAGTCCATCTCTTGAAAGACCATTAGCCTAACAACAAGTCCTTTCTTAGGTACCTTGTTCTTTTTTTTTTGTTGTTGTTGTTGTTGTTGTTTACAAATTTAAGTAAATCATGACTTCTTCGGTAGTAATGTTTTTGTACTTTTTTTTTTTTTTTTTTAAGTTCTTTTAACATCCTGTTTCTACCACCATTACTACCATGGCCTGTTGATAAGTGTACCTCATGAATTATGGCAAAAAGTTCTTCTAAGTACACGTAAAATCTAACATTGGAGCTGTCAAGTTTTTCAACATTGCCTACTTTCATTACATCATTTGTTTTTACTATTATTCACTTTTTTTTAAACAAATCATCATATCTTTCTTTCCTGAGAAAACCACTGTTTGCTTCCTTAGTATCCATAATATTCATTAATTTGGAATTAAAGCACTCAAGCATACCAGCCAACCTTATAAAATACGAGAGGGTAGCGAAAAGACGTCTAAATGCAATGAAATGAGTTAGGGATATTTATCACATTTACCATTACGAGTTGGAAATTATGCAAACAAACCAGTTCATTTGATAAATTTTCAAAATTTTATCATATTTACCGAATTTAGTTATGATTATGCATAATTACTGGTTATTATACATAATCACTGGATTAATCACATTTACCGTAACTATATACATGAATGAAGCTTCTCACACTCAAAAAGCTGTGCACAGGGTTCATACACCTCCTGGAAATCCTTAAAAACTCCTGGATTTTACTAATTTTTCTGTAGACTCCTGAAATTTTAGTATCGACTCCTGGAAATATTGTTATTTTAGTTTTCTTTCTAGAATTTAAAGTGCAAAAAAAAATTTTTGCAAGTGCGATCTGCCGAATTTTTTTTTTGACTCGTGTTTCAAGTGTAACAATTCACCGCCATGCTTATTGACGTTCCTGCCACAGACTAGGAGACAAGGATTGTACTAATGACTTCAGTGGGCTGAAAGCTTACCCCAAAAAGTTCAAATGATGGCACGATTCGTGGTAGACATTCGTCCCTGCTCTCCTCATATCCAATAATTTTGTTCCTGAAATGAACCCGTTGGCATTCTCAAACTCTTTTATTGCTAACTGCTAGCTCTTACGTCACTGCGAAAGTATCTCGTGATGGGTATATGAGCTGTATGCTCTTATCTCTTCTTTGGTACACGGGGTACGTGTTTACAAAGCTTGCCATTTGCGGAAGTGTGTTGGAAATAATCTGTACGCCTGTGACAGTAGTAAAATTTTAAACCATCCTGAGATTTTTATCATTTTCAATTTGCCTAAAGATGCCAGGTGGAAAAAGCATTTTCGATGATGCTTGGTTAGGAAAGGTATTTATGTATACTCCTGGAAAAATTATATTTTCTCCTGGAAAACTCCTTAAAAACTCCTGGAATTCATACTGCAAAAAAGTGTGGGAACCCTGTGTGCAAGTTATTGTATGGACCTTAATGACATGAAATTAGGACAGCAGAGACTTAAGATTATGCTCTCAAGATTTATGAAATGAAAAGAAAAGTAATTCAGGAATTGCTAATAAGTTGTGCTGTAAAATCTATTAATCAGAGCTCAAAAAATGTAAAATATTCTGTATACCCAGTCAGGCATCGTGTTAAAAAAATTATACACAGAAGAGGTTTTTAAAAAAAAAAAAAAAAAAGCTTCTTAAATGTGGATTAATAATTAATTTTTTAGGGTTTCAAGTTCCCCTTCCCCAATATCCCTGGAAATGTAAAATAAGGTGACTTCTTTAAATTTTAAACTAATACTTGGCTGGCATTTTGACAAAGAAAATACCCCTTATCATTCCCCTAGAGTAGCTGAAAGGCAACTGTAAAGGAAACTTTTTATATTTGCCCCTGGAGATACGTTTTGGATGCTTACATATGTTTTGATTTTCTGTCTTTTAGAAAGTAAATAAACGTATGTAGTTTGTTCTTTAAGTAAAAGATTTTTCTAAATTTTATATTTCAAAAATCCTCAACATTATTTTTCTTTTAAATAATGATTAAATGTTACAAATCAAGTTTTTATATTGAAACCATGTATTTTTTTTTTTTTTTTTTTTTTTTCCTTTAACTGCAATTTTGAAACCATTTTTGTAAAATGTATGATCATTTACAAAAATGGACCCCAGGGATTACCCTGTCATCATTTTTGTAAAATGAAGACAGGGTGCCCACCAGTAACTAAAACGGGAAGTTATTTTTTTTTAAACTTTTTTACATTTATGAATTTATTAAAGCTGCTGTTTTTGTCTCCTGGCAATGGTGAACACCTTGTTATGTGATCATTAAAAAAAATCCACAGCGATACCACTAAATGTTAATATGGTACTGTAAATGTGAAACGTTTGCATACACAAGGCATCTGCTTAACTGATGCTACTGATCAATGTGGTAGAAGTAAAATATCTGAGCTGCATAAGCAGCTGTTTCTAGCTTCCTGATGGGCAATACTAATCTTTAAACAATAAACTTTTAATGCCAAAATTTACCTACCTGAAAGAGGAAAACTACGACTGCAATAAGAGCATTCTGTCGGTTGAAAAATTTACACTAAAAATCAATGACATTGAGTGTTCTTAGTAACATAATGGAAGTCTACCTTATCCATCATCTCCATGAAGTTAATCAGGACTTAATGCACTCTGCTGCAGATTGCACTGTTTTGTGATCACTAAAGCTTATATATGGAACCTCTGGCAAACCTTTAAGTCATTTTAAAGGCCTACATATCAGCAACTTTTTGTACTTTAAAAATTATTATTTAATGAATCCTGAACACATGTCTAAAGTCTTTTTTGTCCACACACCTCAAAGCTCTCTTGAGTCAAAGAATTAAATTTCAAAAACACTATATATATCAAGTGCTTAAATTTGTTTGATCAGAGAAGCAGCTTTTGCACTATTGGCATGAGCATAACACCTTTAAATTATGAGTTTTCTAGTGACATGTTGTTACTTTATATAGTGACCCTCCATGCAAAAAAGTTAGTCCTATTTTCAAAAAAGGTTTATACTTTTGCATCAGTAACGTACCTTTTAAACAGGTTTTATACAAAGGTCAGATGTCTTGCAAAAAGCTCATCAATATTTTACTAATTTTACAATTTAAATTTTCAACAGATTTATTTTTTCTCACACAACCAGCATAGTTATTCCACTATACAATAACGCAATAAATTTGAAAATGAAATGCTATAGGCATAAAATTTATAGAATAATAGTCAAACCTTAATGTAACATTTAAAAACACGTTCACATATTTAAAAATCATAGAGATTGATAAGAGGAAAAGTAGTGGACCCTGTGCATTGATAATCCATGTAGGCCCCAAAACTTATTAATTATCCTGATTCTTTGCATCTTATTATTTAACTTAATTTGTCAAAATATGTTTAAAACATCTCAGCAGAACTTTTCTTTTTGAACAATACTTATACAGTAAATACATTAGCTGCCTTCCCTAATATCACCATTGTTTTAATTCTGTGATCTATTTACAGTACCAAGCAGTGCTCCTGAACGTAGTTCTCAAGCTGACAGAGCTACTAAGTTGACCTTAAGCTTTGAAGAATACAAAGCTCTCTCGAATGTTCTCATTGCTTGTCTTCAAAAGGAAGAAAGTAAATGTGATGGTAAGCTTTCTGAATATTTTACTTTTCACCTTTTTAAGTTAAAAAAGTCAAACATTGGCACAACAGCCCCTCTGCTGGGCCAAGGCCTGCGCTGCCCAACCGTGCCTTCGCGACCATAGGCTCTGGGGTGCGGATGCATATGCAGGTGGTCAACCTGACGCGAAGCCCCCAGTGTTCGACCCCAAGCAAACTTGGTCCTCATTTTATCGACCCACTCATGGGATGAAAGGCTGAGTCGACCTTGCCCAGCCCGGGATTTGAACCCCGGACCTGTGGGACGGCAGTGCGGTGCACTAACCATTACACCACTGGGCTTCTTTTTAAGTTTAGGCAACTTTTTTTTCAAACAGAATCACTTTTAACATAATTATTTCTATGTAGATGTATCTTTAATGCAGGGTGTCTACTGGTGACTTTAGCTACTAATTTAAAGATTAAGCGACCTTTTTTGTTCAAAAAATACCATTTTCATACTATTTTCAAATTTTTGGTTATTTCTACAAGCTTCTAATAACAATATTTCATTTTATGCTGCCAAAAGGCTAGACAAAATAAGCACTACAGAGACACCTTTTTGAGTGGTCCCTTTCAGGAAAACAAAGGGAAAGGTTGGATTAACAAAATAAGATAACCTGTTATAACCAGGAGAGATATCAGTGGCCATCTACATTGCATTAACATTGACTGAAGCCCCCTTACAAATTGTTCTTTTAGAATAGATAATTAATTATTGTTAATCAGTTCCAAATGACTGGAATTAATTTGGAAATGGTTGGAATTTTACTAAATTTTGTTATAAGTAAAAAAAATACCACTCAAACTCCTTCCTGGACATTAACTTTTTTCTCCCTGTATATTGATATATTAGATATATATGTTGATAATTTAAGTATACTGATAAGTTAAGTTGATGAAACTTTGTAAATGGCCTTATGAAAACCCCTGCTTGTCTATCAAAAAAGTAGTTGACCTCTGGTCAGTTTTTCCCTGAACTGTATATACTATAACAGTATTATATGTTACTGTTCTAATAAATCATGCTTATATTTTGATTACATTTTAATTTTATCTAAAGTTTACATTATGTTATTAGTATGTGTAACCTGTTTTCCTGTAGCAGGCTACTAATGATTATTTGTTTTAACTTACAGTGTATATTTTTTAACGAAATATTTTATTTTGTAGAAGGTAATTATGAAGGTATGAGAAAGAGTCAGTTAGTGAATTGGTATTTGAAAGAAATTGAGAGTGAAATTGAAACTGAAGCTGATTTAATTAGAAGAAAATTATTAGTTGAGAAAGTAATAGAAAGATTAATTCATCATGTAAGTTCTTTTTATTTTTAATTGTTCATATTTGTAATAATGTAATTACATTTTTAATTGTAAAATCAAGGTGTTTCTTTAATGCTTTGAACACGGACATACATGTATAATAAAATGATGCCAATACTGCATGTATTATCATTTTAAAAGTTAGAGATATTCTTTTTCCTCCCTCTCCAAAGCAAAAATTAATTAATTAATTAATTAAAATATAAAATGTAGATATTAATCTAACACTAAAAATTGCTAAAAATGGTTTTTCATGCTAGAAATCTTGTGCAGTATTGCTTGCAGTTAGAAAAGTACCATGTATCCCACCTAAATAAAAGCCCCGTGATTGCGTGCTGAAACCAGACACAGAACACACATATTAGAATGAAAAATATATATTTAAAAAGTACAGTAGACACACACCCGATAACACGGTAGATACATTCCATGTTATAGGAATCTGTGTTGTATGGGTCCTGAGCTATGCTGCACACCTTATTTAAGCAATTTATTTCACATTTCACTTAAATACTGCTTACATGATACTACATATGCACCAGAGATAATTGATATGCACTTCCTTTAATTAAATCAGGTTTAAATTCACAGATTTATTTTAATAAAACATTTTCTTTTCTTAAGTTGCAATAGAGTAAAATTAATCGTACAAAAGTTCTGACAGATACGTTTAATGTACACCATAATTAGAAAAAGCAGACGTTCTCCTGAATTCATCAAATGTTTTTTTGCTTGAGGCATATATTGCAGCCTGCGACATGGTAGCTTGTACTTTTATTAGTCTGGAATAGGCAATGATTTCTTTTTTAGTGTTTGCCATTCAAAAGTTAATTTATTACTGGAGCTAAAACGTAATGAAATCAGAACATCTGTCTCAATTTACAGTGATATGCAAGTCTCTTTTAACGTGTTATGGGGTGGTCTACTGTATACACACAAATACGTATTTACAAGGAAAACCTCCCTGTCCCACCTGGACAGGAGTAAATGTGTAAAAGAAGAGGGGGTAAAATGCCCCACCAAAATAAAGCCAGTACTGTTAATAGACAATATACTCACCCTGTTTACTCGTGTTTGTGAATAATCAATGTCCCTACTAACAATTTTGCTCGGGCCGTCATCGGCTGGCTGTACGGCCGGTGGTAGTCCGAGCAAAATTGCTAGTAGGGTGTGGCATATCATTTACTCATCCCTGGAGAACTGTAACATTGCTGTCCCAGTGTTCAATTATGGCAGCCTTCAATTCTGCCACAGACAAAAACTGTCTGACATTTGCATATCCATCCCTACTAAGGATATACCCTATGCATTTTCTTGGGGATTGAGATCAAGTGAAAAGAGTAGGACATTTCATGACATACAACCCATTACTGAAAAACCATTCTCGGAAGGATTTGCAATGTGAAAGGGTACGTTGTCTGGGTGGAAAAATAAACTTGGCCTTCAATTCTCTCTGCAAATGGCAGTAAATGGGTTTATAACATTTCTTGGTAATCAGTAGCTTTTATATGACCCAAAGGAAAAGTCAAGTTAAGTTTACCTCTAGGTGAAGCCTCTCCAAACTGCATAATGAGCCACCAACTTCTTGTCTTTTGGAGATTTAATCATATCATGTCAGAATGCAATACTGTTAGGGCAATGCAAATTATTATTTTCATGTTGAGACCATAACAACACCACTAGTCTTTCCAGGTTTGATGATGTCTGGCTAAATCTACCATTTGCTTGAGGATAGCTTTCAGAGCTGTTGTTTTTTCTTCCAAAGGCAAGAAGGTAGAAGCTCTGTATACAAAATGGAGTGGCTTTACCTGGTGGTAAACTTTACTTGGCTTTTCTTCCGGCCATATAAAAGCTGTTGAATACCAAGAAATGCTATAAACCCATGTATCACCATTGGCAGGGAGAATTAAAATCCAAAGTTTGAATTCCATTTTTAAGGCCTAGTATAAATATGCCTTAATGAATAATATTTTTGTGTTAATTATTCTGACAGTAGTTAATTGAAAGTAGTTGGTGCATTAATCGTTTAATTTTTAGATACCTTTATCGTGAATAATTAAGCTACAACCTTTTAAATACTGCTTCATGACCTGTTCCTGAAGATCTTTCAAAACTGTGGAGATATTCCCAAGTTGGTGCCAATAAATGTTTTTATATGCTGGCAAGAACGGTCATGAAATGTCTTGCCCTTTTTGCTTGATCTCAATCCCCCAAGAAAATACGTGAGCTATCCTCAGTAGGGATGGATATGCAAATGTCAGACAGTTTTAGTCTGTGGCAGAGTTTAAGGCTGCCATCATTGAACACTGAAATATATTGATGTGTGACTGTCCTCAAGGGATTGGAAAATGGTATGCCACGTCGTGTATTTAAAGTCATGTGTAAACAGAGTGTATTGTCTTTTAATGGTACTGGCTTTATTTCAGCGGGACACTTTTCCTCTTCTTCTTTTGCACATTTGTTTTTTATTGCTGCCCAGGTGGGGCATGAGGTTTTTCTTGTAAATATGTATTTGTGTATGTCCTTTCTTAATATATATGTTTTGCTCTTGGTCTGTTCTGTGTCCAGTTTCGGCACACAATCACAGTGGTTTTATATATATGAGGCATGCTGTATATACATGTTTAGATAGTTCAGATACTTAACCACAATTAACCGACCTCTACTGTCATTGTATAAACAGTTGAAAATGTGCAAAATACTATTTAAAAAGATGTTAACAGAAAATGTTGTCATCTGCAAGAAATGGCTGTCTTGACAACAAGAATTTAATTTTTCAAGCTTCACAATTTTCTGAAAATTAACCTTTATTAAAAAGTGGGGGAGTTGACTCTGTGCCTTGTTATTTTAAAATATTTTTTATGATCTCTTAATTCAAAGCTATTGATTTACAATCATAATTTATTGAATAAATTTTGTCTTTCTTTGTTAAATGTCACTTTAAAAACCTTTCATAATTTTATTGATTTACAGGATCAAGTTATTATCTCTCTATCTGGAGCAACTGCCTCGGGGGGAGAGCAAGATGAAAATGATCCTGTTCTTGTTGTTCATCCTAATTATGGAAATCTCGAAGTATGAGTTCTGTAAAAAAATATATATATATTGATCCGCTAAGTGCCTGAATACTGCGATGGAACTATATTCTATAGAATTTTTTAACTGCTATAGATGCATTGTATCGTTGTCTGTTATCATACAGTTTTCAATCTAATTGACTGTATTATAATCATTTTAAATATACATATGTATTCAATAACAAATTTCCATACTTTATTTTTGTAAATACTTGTATTATGTTTTTTATTGACTACCATTTTTATATGCACTCAATAAATATTTTTAAAAATATATCTTGTGACTTATTTGTTCAACAATCTAACTAAAGCCAAATTCATTTTAATTGTTGGTGTATTATTTTATTTTTTAATAAAAATAGCTTTGATTAACAAAAATTAAGGAAATTTTAAAAAATCTGGGGTGACTCCACTCGACTTTCTGAACACTTGATATTTACCAAGCGTTTATATAAATTTCATTCAACTCAATCGGATCTAGTGTTCCAGTACTAGTGCATTTAAAATGTTTTCAGTCTATGTAGGCTGCAATGTATAAAAATGCTTTTTTGTAGCCCTGTAAAAAAACTGTAGGATGTACACGCTAAAATGTATGCACTATGTAAGACAGTGATTTATAATATATGTACCTAATTTGATGTCAATCGAATGCAACACTCGGACACTACTTCACTTGAACGGATTTGAGTCCTTCGGCCATAATATATATAAGAATTACTTTTTTCAAGCCTGTGAACAAACTATGAGCTCCAGGGCTGTAGCGCTAGGTGTGATGTGGATGATTCAGCCCCCTCCTAGAGCAATTAACAGGCAGCAGGAATACTTTTTAAAAAATTAAGTTTTTACAGTATCTACCCATATATATATAAATGAACTTTGCTGTCAAAAATAGAGGAGTTTTACTAGCCTGCACATTGCAAACTCTTGAAATATCGTAAATTTCAAGAGTTTGCAATGTTTGTAAATTTTTGTCTTTTGTCCATAAACCCAGTAAAAACAACTTCTTAAAAAGAGTGCAAATGGGTTATGTAGTGTCCAGTTTCACTACGTCTGTGAACTTCGTACCAATTAATTTCCTCATAAATTTGAATGCAAGATCAAATGAATTCCAATTTGCAAATAGGAATAACTCTCTCTCGTGTTTCGCACTCCAACGCGCTAGTGCACATTACTATTAGAGTTAGGCAGCGCAAAGGAAGCACCGCACTGTCACTTGCTTGCCTTGCTGCACTAGTATATACACATCCTTGGGAAACTTATATTATATGCCCTAATCAAGATTTTGACTGAGTGTTTAATAATTGATGCCCAATTCATGCAACACTTATTCCACTAGCTTCAATTTAAATTTCTTTTGTTCTTTTTCTTGCTTTAAGTTTTGTCATATTTTTGACCTTACGGCACCCTTTTCTCAGTTTGGGAGCTCTCTATTGCAGGTGTGCAATAAACATCTGTAAGGACAGTTTCTGAATCAGTCTTTTCCAAAATTGAAGGGCGGGAGGAGCTCAACGTAAAATTTACTACATGAATCTTCGACACTCTTAGTACTCTAGACTGTTTTCCGCCTCCTAAAATGTGTAAAAACTAATTTCACAACATTTTTCGTGTTAAAAAAAAAATCTGATGTGTACAACACATGACTTCCTTGCACATCTATTAAATCAAAAATATTTTCGACGCACTTCATCTAAACTTATTTGTTTTAAAGAGATAAAATATTTCGATATTGCCAAGCTGAGTTCAGTTTGAAAGATTTCCTTCTGACACTTCACTTTATTTGGCGATATTTCACCAAAAGCTGACAAGCTTGAGATAGTTTGCGAGATTTTGGGGATAGCCAAAGAAGTCATTTGGCTCACCCTGTAAATAAATTCCCAGTCAATTGCTTTCAAAAAAGATATTGAAAGCAGCTAGATATTACAAAAGTTCAAAATTCTACGGGTTAAAGTTCTAAGAGTTATACAAAATAATTTTTGGCAAAACTCGTCAATATCAACAACATATGGCAAGATTTTAAGCATGGATCAAACAATAACAGATTACTGCCAAACTTGGCAATATTTCGCCAAGAAGGATGGCATATGGCAATACTTTGGGCATGGACCAAATGACTGACTATCACCAAATTTGGCGATATTTTGGCCAAGGTCGCTGACAGACGGCGAGATTTTGGGCATGTACGAAACAATGACTGTCTACAGTCGTATTATATTGAAGATGTCCATAGACATTAAAGTATCGAAATTCTTTTCGGTGGTCCTGTAAATAAACTCTCCAGTAGATTGGAACCAAAAATAGAGATGCACAACTAGATGTTACAACAATCTTATGTATGAAATTTCAACATTCTACAACTAAAATTTTTTGAGATTTGAGAGTTAAATACATACACACGTACAACAAAAGTTGCCAAGCTTAGCGACTTTTGGTGTAGTTCTTAAGGGAGGCACGTGACCGTTGTAGAACGGTATTGTGCTTGAAATGGATGAATGCCACTGACCATAATGTATTGGAAATCTTTAGAGTGTTCCTGTAGCAGAACTATAAATGATAAAGACACTTATTTTAATGGAGAAATTCATTTTTTAAGTCTTAACAGCATATATCACATCTGAGTCGTTTGAAATAGCCCAATACCACTAAAATATTGAATGAATTTCAGCCCATAGAGCGTAATGTATTTAGAATCACTTGGGCGGCCCTGTAGATAAAGTTGAATGGTACCGAAAGGGGAGGTGCACAACTAGATGTTACAACAATCCAAAATATAAAGTTTCAACATTCTACGCCTAATAGTTTTTGAGATATGCAAGTTTAATGAATTTCGGCCCATAGAGCGTAATGTATTTCGAATCTTTTGGGCGGACCTGTACATAAACTATCCATTTGATTGTGAGCAAATGGGGAGGTGCACACCTAGATCATAGAACAATCCTAAATATCAAATTTCAACGTTCTACGAACAATAGTTTTTGAGACATGCGAGTTACATACATACGTACAGATGGTATGGAAAAATTGGCCAAAATAGACTCCTTGACTGTTGTTAGCGAAACCGCGGGCCGTATCATTCGCATTTATATGACAGTTTGAATGTTTTATATGGGGTTTTGACTTGTTCTGCGGGCCAGTCAAAAAGCCCACCCAGCCCGCGGACTTGAGGTTGCCCATATGTGGAAGCTGTAAATTGGGAGGCTGAAATCTGGTTACTAAGATTTTTTTAATTAACTTTCAATTCTCATTTACCCATGGGTTAGACAGTGTTGTTTTGTGTCGTGTACTATTATTAAATTAGGCTCTATCACTATTATTAAACTAGGCTCTGGGTTCCCAGATTTAGTTGAATTCTACATCACCAAGATTGCCCAGCATGCACTGCGGTCTGCTGTATGACCCCTGATTTCAAAATGCGCGTACCAACGACTTTCACAATTTGAATTGCGGGAAGATTAAAGGATTTTTTTTCTGAATGAGCGATCCAGCCGTTACTACAATATGTTTTTTGTTTTTTTTTTTTAATTTTTTTAAGATTTACCATAGGAATTCCATAATTCTAATCTCAATTTAAGAAAATTTATAGAATCAATTAAAGTATGAGCTGATAATTTCAAGTGCAGCCTGGCAGTACTTGCTGTATCCCACAAGCCGCCACTGATCTCTTCCGTTTTACCCATGTTTAGCCTATTTGATGCCATCGTTTAAAAGGAACAACAGCGAATAATGCCTCTACCTGTGTGGATGGTGGTACTTTTTTGTAAGTGCAGAAAGGTGAACCTTTTGTACCACTCAGAATTATCAAAAGTATCTTTTTTATGTGCATTATGTTAGAAAATTTTTAATTATTTTTTTAACTTTTTTTTTTAGTATTATTGGAATTTTTCAAATTTCTTTCTGCACATGCAAGTAGGTACCACTTAATGTGCCATTCAAATGATTTTCAAAATCGATCAACCGAATTCGAATAGTATCAATAATCGATTAATCGAATAGTGAATGCTTGCGATTTTACTATTCGAAGGAAAAATTTGCACGATTAATGGCTTCACAATTTGAAAAGTATGCGAGTTTAATCTTTTCACCATACGAATTGTATTCGCGATTGATCGTTTTCACAAATCGAACTGTATTCGAGATTAATCGCGATTAATCGTTTACACAATTCGAATTGCATTCACGATTAATGGCGAGTAATCGTTTCTCTAACGCGATTCGAATGTTACGTGCTGAGCGTTCGAATAGATTTTTTAGAAATCGATTAATTCGAATGGATTTAATAATCGATTACTTCGAATATTTTCATTCATTCAAGCCTGTCGTTAGTTCAACTATACATAGCAGACTTCTGTAAAAACAATTTTGAATGAATGCAACACTACAGCAAAGAAAAGTCCTCAACATTATTTCCAAGTTTTAAAAATGAAGGTACTTGTGCATTATCCCGGCGGTCTGCCAAGACGAGTAATTTTTCGCCAAGATAAATGCCGGACATATGAAATTAAAGATGGTTTGGAATACGATTGGCGACAGTTTGCCAGCACGTTTGACGAAAATATAGCTCGGAGAGAATGACCGACGGGAAAATACGTAAGTGCCAAAATGAAAAATTGTTCACGTTATGAGAAATTTTCGTACGGAGAAAGTTCGTCTGAAAAAGAAATGGGGTTCAGTCAACAAAATTTTACAACTAAGTCGCTTTAGGCTATGTAGGTCTAAAGCTGCTAATACTCCAAAATCTCACATGGAATGGCAAATATTAAATGTGCTCCATGAAACGATTTCGCTTACTCAGTGAATCTACATTGTTGTCTCTTTTCCACTGTTGACACCGTTTTTCTCCAACAATGGAAGCGTTATATAGATCATTACGAGTAACAAGAGTGGATATTGCGGCACGGCTGAAGACTTGCGCTCTGTCATGTGTCTGGATCACTTGTTGTAGAAACAGAACCCACTCTTCCCCGTTGAGGAGGGTGTGGGAGACTCTGCGGTAGTTTCGCGGCATTCATGAGAGTGTTGTTCTTCCCGACCTGAAAGGGTCCGACTTAGGGATCCAGGCATACGATACTGGGAATGCAAGTATTGGCCGCTGTGCCGTAATATCCTTTTTCCAATAATACCTGTTTTCCGGGAGTAGTTACTAATTTCTATACTATTAAAAGCGGAATATATATATGCTTGTATGTTTGTCTGAGCGATCTCGAAAACTGTTCTAAGGAATTTTTTTAATATCATACCTGGGGGAATTTGGGGGCCCAGGAAACGATTGAGCTAGGTCACGAGACTGAAAAAACACTCTAAAACGCTCAAAATGTAAAATTTTTGTTTCTGACGGTAGCGCCATCTATTGATCGTTTGGGAAACACAGTTGATGCGATCCTTGTAAAAGGAAAGCTCAAATAAGTTTGGGGCGGATTAAAAAATAGACTTCATCGATATATTATAGAAAAAATAAATTTAACAAAGAAACAAAATAAATGGAACTTGATATCAATTACACAGGCAAATAAATGTTTTAATAACTATATATTACAAATTTCAGGTACATGTGTTTTTTAGAATAAAAAATTGTTTTTATATAAAACTGTCGTCCTGGCAACCAGCGAAAGAAAAAGAGAAAACCAATCCCGGTTGCCATTTCCCGCAAGCATCTTGATGGAATATACATAAATAATTTAATTATTCTTAATTCATAGTTATTAATATAAAACTATTCCTAAATCTGTCGAAAATTCCCTGCATTTATTACTTCAACCCATTTATAAATAACGTAGAACTAAATGTATTCTTGCGTAGATATTTAAACAACAAGTACCCTGACGATTTTTTTTTTTTTTTTTGGAGGGGGAGGGGGGACAATTTATAGTGAAACGATCTTTGAAACGCCGATGAAAAATTTTATAATGATATACGGTCGATTCCTAAATTGGGCTCGCAACCGAAATTCAAATTACTTCGGTTGATCTGTTGATGGATTCAGGTGATCAGCCATCCGTTTAGCTTTCATTCACTGCTGTTGATGATTTCAGCTCATTTATTTTATCACCGTATGGACAATCTTTGAAAAGTTGCGGGCAGAACGTTACGATGTTAGCGAACTGATGGGCCTGACTTCAGGATGTTAGCGAAACCGCGGGCCGTATCATTCGCATTTATATGGGAGTTTGAATGTTTTATATAGGTTTTATACGGGGTTTTGACTTGTTCTGCGGGCCGGTCCATAAGCCATCCCGGGCCCCACCCGGCCCGCGGGCTTGAGGCTACCCATATGTGGAAGCTGTAAATTGGGAGGCTGAAATCTGGTTACTAAGGTTTTTTCAATTCTCATTTACCCGTGGGTTAGACTGTGTTGTTTTGTGTTGTGTACTATTATTAAAATAAAGGATAAAGCCCCTTGTGGAGACAATTACAACGGGTTAGAGAATGTCTGCACTCAGAATATTTAATATTTACTCACTGAAAAGCTTTTTCTTTTTTTTGCTTTCAAATAATGCTGTTTCACACCATACATCGGGATCAATATCCAAAATTTGCGTAGTAATATTGTCTCAAAAAAATTTACTGTTTGAGATGAAAAAAAGAAAAATCAATTTCTTTGTCCGATAAATGATGCACGTCGCTTAAACTTACTGTTGCTCTTACATCCCTATCACCATCATCATCATTTTCTTTTCAGATGACATTAATTTTACAGCCATGCTTATTTTGACTTTTTTTGCCAACATGTCATCAAAAATTGGAAATGCAAATTGCTCCAAGTTAAGATACGAAATATGGCTTGTCATTTTATAGTGTTTTGTTTGCAACCTTTTTATAATTTTTTTGTATTGAACAAGTGATTTTAATAATTATAATCACTTGTTCAATACAATGGGGGCTAAAGAGGGAGTGGGAGCATTGAACTATGCCTTTACATAAATATTCATTATAAATAAACAAATGTCTATACCTACTTTTTATAAATCGGTTAATGAGACCATTTCTGAAAAAAAGTATTTTGAGACAAATTGCCTTAGACATCCACTTGGCAAGATAAACAGCACCAGGCACTCTGAAAGAAATGTCGGATTAATTCTTTATAGTTACCCTGAGCTGTTGATTTCTTAAATGTTCTGTGAGACAGCTTGCAATTTCTTCCAAATTATGTATTCTATATATGTAATAATTTCATCTTCAATAGCAGTTTTTTAACATAAAACACCCAATCTGAATTTTAAAAAAAAAAAAATCCGCTTGAGGGGCAGTCGTTTTGCCCACTTTGCAATCAAAAACAGATTTTAGGATGATTTCTTAAGTATGGTGGCGACAAGGTAAATATAGAAGATTTCGATCCAGTAGTAATTGCTGCAGCAAAATGCACGTTCCTCTAAGGCGACCAGTGTTTACTGCAGTGGTATCAAAACACATTGCTCGAATTTTATCAACTGCCTCCCATTCTTCAACTGATGAAAATACAGCTTTTGCTAGTTATTCTCATACTATTTTCAAGCTGAGGAACTTCTATTAACAATTCTTCCAGTGGCGGTTTCCCAATAGGTGCATGCGGTGACAGGAACTTTGTTCATAGTTCCGGAGAAGAAAGCGCTCGTGAACATCTTTCCTTTGGTGTCTTTTCCCTCTTCACAGCATCGGATCATAATCTAAATTAATACTTTAATAACTAATACTTTCAGTTTATAAGTAATTAGTGCTTTAATTCCTTGTTTCACTGTAAAAAAATCCAGAAACGTTCCTTGGAATTAATGAGAAAAGTTAGACTTACAAATACCATACAGAAAGGAAATATTTCCATCTGAAAACTTTACTGTTTCCTTTAACCAGTCCCACAACCGAATATTGCTTGCACGATTCGCCTAAAAAACACGTAATTCACTTAAAAATGACCAGAACTGTAAAAAAAAAAATCTAGGAATGTTCCTTGAAAATACTAGGCAGTGAGGTGCCCTATACTCCAAGGAAATTTACATGAAAATATCAAGAACTTTACTGACCAATATACAATTCAGTGGAGCCTTCCTGAGTTATTCCGTATAGTTCCTGTACAGTAGACCCTGTAGGTAGAGCGTGTGGCGACAGCTGGGTTTGAACCCAGGGACTTATGGGTGGTAGAATGAGGTGCAATCCGGCTAGGCCAAAAGGTACACGTTCGAACGGCCTTCAATTGCCGGGTGTTGTGTGCGCGGAGGTGATCTCGTGCAGCCACACTACTCCTTCCCTAGAGAGTCAGTCGGAGGCTGACGAACGATCCAAGATCGAACGTTCCAAGCGTTTTGGAATGCTGCCACTCGTTGTGGACTTTTGTGAGGCCGCTGCCGCTCGTTGCGGACTTTGAAAGAACCAAGCGAGAGATGGAAGAGGGCGGTGCTGGCACCATCTGTCGCTATAGGTGAGAAGGAGAATGCGTGTTCGTTGTCCGGGGCATCAATGTAGGGAGAGCGTGTGGCGACAGCTGGGTTTGAACCCAGGGACTTATGGGTGGTAGAATGAGGCACAATCCGGCTCGGCCAAAAGGTACCCGTTCTACCGGCCTTCAATTGTCAGGTGTTGTGTACACGAAGGTGATTTCGTGCCGCCACAACCCCCTATAACATGGGTCCATACAACACGGATCCCCAGAACACGACGAAAAAATTGCGATTGGTTTCCCTATAACACATTAAAAGAGACTTCTATATCGTCTGCTTTTTCTAATTGTGGTATACATTAAACGTATCTGAAAGAACTTCTTTATGATTTATTTTATTCTATTTCAACTTAAGAAATAAAACATTTTATTAAAATAAATCTACTAATTAAAACCCGATTTAATTTAGAGGAAGTGCATATCAGTTATCTCTGGTGTATACGTAGTATCAAGCAGCCAGGCACGTATCCAAAAAAACATTTTTTTGGGGGGGGAGGGGTCCAAACAGTAAAAAAGGCAGAATTTCACACAAAAATACTATATCATTACCCTTTTAGTAACAAATATTCAAATTTCGGAGGGGATCCGGACCCCCTGGACCTCCCCCCTAAATTCGTCCTTGCAAGCAGCATTTAAGTGAAATGTGAAATAAATTGGTCAAATAAGGTGTGCAGCAGTTGAACAGCGTGTTTTACACTCCAAGTAGATCATAGCTCAGGACCCGTACAACACGGATCCCTATAACACAAAATGTATCTACCGTGCTATAGGTAAGTCTACTGTATTTTCATGTAACGTTCCTTGGAGTTCTAGGGCACCTCAACTGTCCCAGGGAAAATTCCTAGATATTTTTTTTGTCAGTGTTGTTTTAATTTGTTCACGTATTTCGTCTAAAAAAAAAATGCAGCTGATAGAGTCCCTATGCCTATTTCTTAATCGGAATGAATCAGATTGCGACGTAATCACTTGTATTGTAGCAGAATATTCAAACACACCTGCTTTAAAGATGTCCCCTCCCCCTCTACAACCAAAAAGTGTATAGGCTTATAACAATATTTCTCATATTTTAAAAGGGAAATTCCTAAACTGCGTTTGATTCTAAAACTTCCGATAAAAAAAGTAAAAAATTAAACATTATATTGTTACGAATTTTCGGGGCAACCCGCTGCTCTGGGGCTTAAAATGGTTTAAAATTCGTATTCTACGCTTCAAATAGATAAATTTTGCTTTTTGTTGCATCAAAATCGGCCAATTAGAACCGGAGATACGGAGGTTTCGGTTTCCCATTCAAATATATGGGATTTCTAGAAAACTCGAGAAATATTAGAGCTTAGATCTCTTCACTTTTGAGGACTTATTTTTGGCGCCAAATTTGGCGATATTTCGCCAAAAGTCGCCAAGCTTGGCGACTTTTTGGTCATTTGGCGCAATTTTCCCAATGGGGCCTGGAAGTTTTTTTTCCTGCATTAAAAACGCATAATAACCTAACATTTCTCTTCTATGACGTAATCAAAATTCACGCTTTATGTAGAACCCTCGAGAAATTGACTTTTCTGGAAACCTCTTGTACCTCCTGCGTCGGCTATTTATAGAAGCGGGCTCCCGCCCCGAAGTCAGTCAGTGCGAGTTGAACATTCAATGTGTGAAGAGCTCTCAGTACGCTTGTTTTGTGTGAACTGATAGTGCTATAGAAGCTGTGTTTTAGCTTGCTTTGTGAAGCTGTTTTTAAAGTGCTGTGTGTAAATTCTTCATTACTGTGTCTTAAGGGATAGTGTACTATATCCCTTGAATATTTCCACGGAATTTTAGCCTGTAAAAGTGACTTATTTTGTGTGAGAAATACAGCATTTGTGAGAGCTTCTGATCCAAGCGGATTGTTAAAAGCACGTTACTGCTAGATTGTGCTAGTGAATTGTGTGCAGCTAATTGTTTTACGAAGTTCTAGAAGAAATAAAGTTTGTCTTCCATCCTGACAAGTGACTTTTTACTTGAACTTTTTACACCAACTGGACTTTAGAACGACGAACCCCAGGAGTAGCAGAGTAATTCCGCAACAATATATTTTTCGACCATTCTTCATTTAAATGATTTAGGAAAGTACACTCTGTATTCAGTGAAATTTTTAAATATACCTAGAATGTTTAATTTTTTGGATGTCACGATGTAAAGAAATTGAAAGGAATAATTTATCTTCTTCCGAAAAATTACCAACAATTAAAAATCTGCTACAGATAACAGATTTTTATGTTTATTTAGAATCCAAAATACTTTCCAAGGGTGTAATGATAAAAAAATTGTCCGCCAATAATTAAGCATATACAAGCTGATATGTGTGAGATAACACAATTTTTCAGAAAATAAATATTTGATTGTTAAAAAAGATATTGAAAAATTAAAAAGAGCACTACCCAGTGTCACCGGAATTAAATATGCGTGCTCATTTTCACTTCGATTGGATAGAAAGTTGGTTAGAATTTATAAACAAATTTTGAGTTGGAATGACAAACACACATTTATTTTTTTAATTAAAAACTTGAAAAAAATAAATGATGACTAAATTATTTTTTTGTTTTTAACAAAAAAATATTTATGATAACAATATTATAAACACGGCATGCATTTTATAGTAGCAGATGAAAATGCTAAACATTAATAAGAAACATAGGGCAGGAGCTTAGAGCATATACATTTTCAATACTATAAAGTGGAATTTATTTTTAACTCGGTACTATTTTTTGTATTAACTACTTAAATTAATAACTTTTTGTTATTCTCTTCTACTTTTGTTTCATTCTATTTAAAATATAGAATGATATGAAATTTTTTCTATTTTTTTAACTTATACCTTTTAATTAATCATTTTTAATAGTCCTTTATTGCCAGTTTTTAAATAAACACAATAATTAGACTAAACAGAAAGTTTACTTTCACTATTAAACTGCTTGCAGTTTCCTGTGGGAAATTTATGACTATATTTGAAAATTTATAAATGTTTTTGCGGGAATGTTAAATTTTTTATTCATAATTGCTATTCTCTCTACATTTTCTTTATTTAAAATATGAGGAAGCAGTTTTCCATCCCAGTGAACAATAGCACCCTTTAAATCAGAATTTTTAAATCTGCTTTTGATGAGCTCAGTTCATTGTTCTTGAAATTCTCTCTTGTGTTTGAGGAGCCTTATTGCACAGCAAGGGTCCTGCATCAGAAAGATATATGTTAGTATTGAACCACTTCCATTACACCAGTACATAAATCATAACGAGAATATGGGAGCTAGGGGCGGCCATGGCCCCTCCCTCCCTTACGTATGGGTGCCCATGTTCATTCTAAAAGTAAATAAGGATAACAGATATCAAAAATGCCTTGTAATAAAAATTTGAGAGGTTTGCCTTAGATGTGCTTCAACTGAAATATAAATAAAGATCTTTCTTCTGAAGCACAGAAAAACATACCAAATAAATAAAAAGATTTTACAAATTGTAGTTAAATTTATGTAAATTCTTAGTTGATTTTTTGTTTTTTAAGCAAATACAAAAAATGGTCAAAATTATTTAAAATCCTTAGTTTGCCTTTTTTCAGTAATTTTTCAGATTTTGGTGGTACAATTCACAAACTGACCTAAAAACACTAAATGTCATTCAATATCGGTTTTTTTTAGAGTAAAATTTCAAAGTCACAAAATTTTCTATCAAATAAAACAAGAACCAGGTTTGTAGGACAAAAAGTTTTTACTGAACGAAGGAAAAATTAGATATTTTCGGCAAAAATCTTAATTTTTCAAGCTTTCAATCTTGATGTGGCACGGGTTAATATTATGAAAATGAGCAAAAACTTTAGCAATCTTATTTTCTAGTCAACTGGCAAGTATTAGGGGGTGCACCAAAAGATAACATTAAAAAAAAAAAAAAATTCCCACATAACTTGTGACCACCCTACTGCATATGCTTCTGATTAATATAGTAAATTAGAATGATAACATGAAATTTTTGTCCTAAAACTGATTCTGTAGCAAGACTTAATTCAACGGAGAACTGCTAGGATTCCATTTCAAATTATTTGGTTAAAAGGACTTAAATAATTTCAATATTGATAACTTTTATAATATCATGGTTAAATTAATCGAGGAGGAAATTTAAACAATTATTAAGTTTAAAAGTAAGACAATATTACACAGAGGCAGGATTAACATTAGGGGAACTCTTAAGAGAAATTAAGATATTAAATATTTTTGACCATCTGTGTAACGTAGTAGACTCGCTGATAATGTGTAAATTAAGCATGGTTATCTTTGATTTGTTCAAAATTAGAAAAATCGATAAACATATAGTAATATATACATACTTACTGATTTGTAAGTATTTTAATTAGCAAATAGAAAAGTTGAAGGTAATAATTAGAACAAATTTCATATATAATTTTATTTCATATTAATTTAAAAGTTAGTACTTTTTATACTCAAAAATTATTTAAGAAATAATTTCATGCATACAAAGACATGTTTCTTTCAGATAAATAAATGCTTTATACAAACACATACATACATACATACACAAATAGCAAAAATAAATATAGTAAATTAATCAATGTCTTATGTGATGAAACATTGCGCTCTACACATATCACCATAGACAATGTGTTAGAACTACTAACTTGCTTATTGCTACATTGACATTGTGACACATTTATATTCAAATACATAATAAAAGTATTTAGTACATTTTACAGGTCTTTATAGCTTCTACCAGCATACGATTTGAAATAGGGGTCTTCAACCCATTACTATAACCACAAACTTTGTTTTATTTCTAAAATATAGCCAAAAATAAGTAAAAAAGTAAAGTTCTTATAACTCTCCTTCCTTTTAATTATTTAAAAAGCTAAGACTATTCAAATCATGTAATAATACACTGAATGTAGTATAACTAAATGAAGTATTTTTTATTTCACTCTTGCATACATTTTACCAGATTACAATATATATTTTAATGTAATGGCATTAAATACTGTTATACTTTTTAAATGTTGACATTAGATTTATAAAGCAAATATGCTTTAAAATTAATTTTGTCCAAATAGCAGAAAGCAATCTAATTTTACAAAATGTCAACTGCTCTCCAGAGAGGATGTTATTTCACTTTCAATTTAAGATCTGAGAAATTTTGATACAGTGAAGCACCATTTATATGTTGCTCGTATTTATCATTTATACATTTATCTGAATGGTCCCGGCAAAATCCATTGGTTTCTAACGCTAAATTATTTCATTTATAAATTTTCCTGATATTGAAAACTTCATTTACATGATTTTTTTTTTTAGAATTGAAGAAGAGAGAAAATGTATGATGCATGTTTTCAACTAGGTTAAACAGATTCTAATTTTATGAAAGAATACCTAATTTCCGGCGATTTAAATGGTAATGTTAAACAGGCAATTTAACTATGCACAATAAACTTTTTTCTGTGAATTCCCAAACAGCCATACAGTCAAAAATTACAAAATATTTTGTACAAATGGAGTGAATATGACTATCAGTACTAGCTGTACATTAAATTCAGAAAAAAAAAACTGTTAACATTACATACCTATTGGTGTATTTTCTTTTCATGTAGTAATATAAGATGTAGTATTTTAATTTAAATCTGATTTTTTATTGTTGGTTATTACGAAAATGTAAGTACTTTTGAGAATTTCATTTACACGTTTTTTCCCTCTGTCCCTTGAAAAACATATAAACGGTGCTTTCACTACGACTTGCCCAGTAAACTAATAAAACACACTTTTCCTTTGTATAAAAACTATTAATCCTTTTGTACCCTCTGGAACTTATATAATTGGGAAACAAAATTCCACTTTAAGAAACTATATATGAGAACAGTGTATAATTTTTATGGCTACGATTTCTTTTTGTAGCTATATGTTGCTTTTTTTTTTTTTTTTTTTTTTTTCACTAATGCAAAACTGATAATCACTGAAGAAGAGTTACAGATGCTCCATCACATGAAATAAAACACCTTCTCATGAGGAAGACCTATGAACTGAATTCCCTTACTCTCAAAATGTCACTTTAAGAACTGTTCATTACGAAAATGTGGCAGCACTTCCTTTGGGATAGTGATACTATTCAGGTAATGGTTATTTTTATTTGAATCTATACAAGGAAATGCTACAGGATATTAATCTTTCTTTGTCCATAATGTGGTCATTTTCATTGTTTCTAAAATAGTAATACTTTTTGAAAAAGAAAAACTAATCAATATAAGGTCCGTGAAGCAATGCAATGTTTATACAAGGCAATTGGGCAATTTTATCGCTAAATGATTTTAATATCGCAAAATTAGTTTTTATGCTTTACTGTAAAAGTCTTGTAATACAATTAACTGAAATGCAGCTTCGTTTTTCATTATTTATGTGGTCGATGTTATTTTTTAAATTTACTCGAATGCCCTTAATTATACAAGGTTGAAGACCTCTACATCAAGCTCTTTAAGATAAATATATTAATAAAGAAAACAAATTGTTGTAAGAATCCCATTTCTTTAAAAAAGACAGAAAAACTGGCGGACATATATATATCAGTTATTTACTAATAATTATTACAGGTACTATAGATAATCAAAAAGAAAAAGTAACTCAATAAACTAATATGCTTATATACTTTCATGATAAATTATTTATGGTTCATTTTTAGCAAAAAACAATTATTTTATCTTTTTAAGTCTCATATAAACACACATTAGTTCATTTTTATCATGTATTTTTTTCTAACATCAATAAATTACGTTTATTGATACAGATTTGTATCATACTTTAATATACTAAAAGATTATTTATATCAACATTTTCATCTAAAAATTTCTGCATTTCTGATTTTACTTAACTCACTCTTTTACTGCAAATATTATAAAAAAATAAAGAACAAAAAATAATATGTTAAACTAGCATAAATTCCAAATTGCAATTCTTGCTATTACTAGTTAGTACCTATGGTATAAAAGCAGACTATGTTATTGTTTTCTAGCTAACCAATGGCTAAGTGGATAAGACACCAAATATTAGTAGACTGTTAAAGTGTAAAAGTCCAGGGTTCTGGCTTGCCGTGTGGTTTCTGATCTATAAATGAGCTATATGAGTTTTGAGCTATTTTCTCCAGATGTAATGTGAATACATATTAGAACATCGGAGAAAGACCTCCACTTAATTCATTCCTCCCTTTGATAGATAATGTGCTAGTGTACTTTGCCTAAACAAAACAGCAACAGCATATTGTTTTCAAAATTTAATAACCAGAATTTGATTTAAAGACAGGGTGGGTGGACCCTGGCAAACCTAAATGAAACTTAAAAGACAAACTAATATTGACATGTTTATTTTTAAGACTTCTTAAAAAAAAACATAAATTAATAAGGTTAAATCTATAGACATAAAAGGCAGATAAATGATGTTTTTACTTAGATTATTTTGAGAAAATTTCAGAATGCTAAATCTCACAGTTGTGAGATTATAGAAATAGTTTTTTTTTTTTTTTTCCCTACATATTTTCAGTTTAGTTTCTTTTGGAGTCAGCAGTAAGATCCTATCATATCAGTGTGTAAAAGAAATACATTTCTGTAATTAAATACACAAAGGATATATAAAAAAACTACTAGAAACTCAGAATAATTTTTGTCATATTTTATAAGTTTTCCAAAGCACATTTTAAATATTCACTCACTCACGGTTAAGTCCTAGTTATGCATAGCCCCTATACTTGCTTGTTACAATCATCTGGACCAGTTCATTTAGAAACTACTTTGTACAAAACCTTGAAATTTGGTGAATAGGTATAAAAATGATCATTTAATAAAATGACATAAATTAAAAATACTGAGATAGCTTCTAATGCATTTTATTATTCAATGAAAAAATGAATCAGGTGCTATCTTCATGTTTTTAATTTATGTCATTTTATTAAATGATCATCCTGTACCCATTCACCAAATTTCAAGACTTTATACAAAATAGTTTGTAAACGAACTGGTCCAAATGATTGAAACATAGAATATATAGGGGCTGTTCCATACTAGGACTTCACTTTAATAAGTTTGTTGTGGCTCAGCACATCTAGATCATTAGCTTACATAAATGAGTGATAGTTTTGCTATTGTAATAAGAAGCATATATCATAAAATACAAAAACTAACTTTCACTTACAAAAACAGTCAGAAAATCTGTTGCAAATGAATCCCCGGATTATGGCATTCTAAAACGGCAGATAATTTATCATTAAGGCTCTTTATAGCAAGACATAGTCTGCATACCTTAGTAGTATGCAGACTCCATAAGCATTGCTGCCTACTGATTACTGAGACCAAAATATGCTCCTTATTTATCTTTATTAACTCACCGCCTCCAGTGACCAGTTGGTTTGCCATCTTAATAAATCTTGCTTGAGGAGAATCCTGCTTCTCACCGGCTTCCTTGGCACTGAAATCTCTCAGATTTTGATGGAATTTAAAATTAAGATGGTTACAAACAAGGGCGGCCCTAGGGTAAGTGGCATCTCCTGCCAACATAAAAAAGATGCCCCTTTTATGCTCTACTTAGTTTTTTAGTTTGAAATGACGTCCCTTAGAAGCCGGCGCCCTGATGCGATGCTTACTGCGTCGGGCTGCCCCTGGTTTCAAAAATAAGATGGTTTAATGAGAAACACCTACAAAAAGGTACAAAATATTTTTGCCCTATATTAATTTTGAAGAGCTTCTAGATATATTGGCCGTAATCAAAAAACAGAAAGGAAAAAAAAAAAAAGGAAGAAAACCTGAAACATTTTCAGATGTTAAATACGTATTAAAGTGCTATTAAAAGCGTACCATAATCCATGCCTCTTCCCTATTTTCTTTTCTTATTGCATTAAGTTGGAAAAGGTATCATTATTCATGAGTTTGATCAAACAAAATTAAAATTGATATTTCTAACATCCTTTTTCTGGATGTAATACAATAGAAATAGAATGGGGAAAAGATCTGCAGAAAATGCATGATTCGAACTGAATGAAAGTTTCAAAAACTTATTTTTAATTTGTTTGTTTGTGTAACATGTATTTCCGATTTATATGCTTGCCTCAAAGTCCGCTTATAAATCCACGTCAGAAGGAAAAACTTATTCAGGTGTATTCTTTATATAGGCATAGCAGAAGATAAAATGAATTTATTTATTAAAAACTGTATTTTATAAGTTTGCGCTACCTGTCAACTGTTCTGTAAAATAAAAACTCAATTGTACTCTTTTTTTTTTATATAAAAGATAGTTTTTTTTGCATATTATAGGAACAGTGGTTTTTTTTTTTTTTTTTTCGCAATAGAAAGTAGCCTATATGTTAATCCAGGACTTTAACTATCTTTATTCAAAATTTCATCCAAATCCGTCTAACCATTTCAGTTTGAAAGATTAATAAACAGACATACAACATTGACGTTTATAATATTAGTGGGATTAAGGCAAAAATATTAAGGGGGGGGGGGGACATAGGTTGTGATGCTCATGCAGACCCTCATAAGATCACATTAACAATGGATGGTGACTTGTACAGAGCTTAAACCTCTAGACACAAATGTTGCTAATATCTTATACAGTTTCAAGAAGGTAACTTTAGTAATCACTTTCATCATCTATACAAAGACTTGTGATTCACCCCATAAAACAACAGAAAGTTAAACTTTAGTTACTTTCTGGCCAGAGTTAAGAATTGGGGAAATTTTGACAAATTTGGCAATAGAAATGCTTGCATATAAGATAGAAAAACCCCACTGCTAAGCAGCATCATAGCAATGTTGATTTCTCAGATAAAAATATTAGCTAGCAGCAAATAAGTGTTTGCACCTGTCCCTATATTCTAAAGAAAGCATACCTTTAAATATTGCAGTTTTAGTTAAAAGAATTGATTTTTCACAGTCATAATGCAAAATTTCAGGATTATGATTATGCTTTTTGATACAAAAGTGTCTACTTTTATATATAATGGCTTAATGGGGGTGGGGAGACAGGTTTTGGTATCCTTGGAACAAGGTTCCCACTTGTTTCTTCAAAACAAATTCAAGGCCTTTCCAAGGACTTTGATTGGTTTAAATTTAACATATGTATTTTTAAAATTTTCTTTTCTTCTACTAGGTGTAATTCATAAATGTTATTAAGTTTATTTTATAAATATGGATATTTCCTAATTTACTGAATCTCATATTTTTTAATTGATTGTATGATGGGGAAGAATGATTAATTTTAATGGAATGTAATTTTTGGAAGATCCCATAACTAAAGGTACTAAAAGAATGATGGTTTCTCGGTGAGATAAGGGACAGAACAAGAAGGATTGAATGCCAACCGATACCAATGCATAGCAAAGCTCGGTAAAATTGATCTATTTCCAATGTGCCAAAAAAAGAGATAAGGCAACTGGATATTTCCAAATTACATGAATATTTGTTTTCCACCTTGCTTTTATTGCTAAACGAAAAGCTACTTTGTGGCCTTCTGCTGAAACAGAGGACTTTTCAAGATCCCTGTCGTATATTTTTTTATAGATTAAATTTTTGAAACATCTGTAATACACTAACTACTAAATGTATTTTAAATACTATATATTTCTGACTACAAGATTATCGATATGTAAAACAAGTGTGCATTTAATTTAATAATTCACCCAAAACTTAAAATCTATTCTGCAAACTGTCAAAAAAGCTATTACCATAGCAACCATGTTTAAGTGACACACACAAGCACCTTACAATGTATTTCAATGGAACACCAAAAAATGGTTAATATTCAGGTTGATATAATTGTATTAGATTAAATTTGCAAAATGCATCTTCAAATTTGATTTTCCAGTAGCATATTAATTTTGAAGTGATTAAAGATAATTTCAGTTGAAAAATTCAATGACTTTTTAAAGAATCGTAATACAATAGCAGGATCCCAACAGAAAGATGCTCAGTTGATTATCAGCCAAGGGAAGTATGCGCAGCAACACCTTGACAAGCTCTGTATTAGTGTCAGTGTTTTCCAACCACTAGTCTGTGGACCAGTACTGATATGTAGACTTTGTTGCCAGTCTACATACATCAAATTTATTCCACAATAAACAGTAAATATCACACTAATTAAAAATTATTTTTGTACAACATTTAACTTCATAGTAATCATCTTAGTACAATACCTATTTGTATATTACTTATTATTTTTCCACTGATGCTGGTCTGTGAAATATTTTTTCCTATTTTCACCAGGGCACAGATGTAAATGGTTGGAAAACACTGCTGCACACAAGCCAATCCACATAATTTAACAGCAAAAAAATGTTTCAAAAACTATCAACTTTTCTGTAGAAATGTATACGTTAAAATTCATATTGAATTTTTAAGGCCTCCTTTTGAAAACTATGTGCTTATTTTTCATTTATTTTTAATCAATAAAATATAAAGCAGATATTAAAATGACAACACACAAATGTTAGTCTATAAAATTACATCCTTTTCAATGACAATATCATGAAGGAAACACATAAAATTAGTTAAGATCTAATGCAAAACTATTACTGCCCTATATTGAACTTACTTTCTTTCTTCGTTACATTTATTAAAGAATCTTAGAATGAAAGTTTTAACACAATTCTCACAAGAAAATATTTTAAAAATTTAAAATTAAATTTAAAAAAAACAGTTTTTGTTTGAATTAAATAAGGCAGCTTTTCTGTCCTCACAGAATTTAATGAAAAGATGTAATGATTAATTATTATTAATCAAATGAAATTTAGTAATTTCTTAAATTCTAACAACATAACAGTAAAGTTAAAAATATAACAAACATCTTGCTGATACTTAAAGAAATGAGATTCCATAACAGAAATCAAACTTTTTAAAAATTATCACATGTTATAGCTTTTAGTGGAAAATATCTATTAAATATTTCCTTTTTCTAGATAAAAATAAATTCCAGTGTGCATCAAATCATAGTATTTAATAAAGACCTTTTAATTTTCTTCAGTCACTTTCTTCAGAAGAACCACGCTTCTTTTTAGATTCAGACCATTCAGTTATATTTGTAAAAGTACTACTTGGGAGTTTTCTTTTGCGACATTCTGTAACAGTAGATGGGGATGAAGAATTAAATATGTAAAGCTCATTGTTTATTTGCATTTCTGGTGAATACATTTTTGGATTCAATAAGTAGCTGGAACCTACTGAAGAAGTCATATTCAAACAAGAATTTGCTCGGCAGTTGGAACTGTGAATATTGCTCACACTGGATTCCAAAGACTCCCAGTCAATCTTGCTCTCGGTATCAGAGCAAAATGACAACTTTGAAGTCAAATCTTCAATTTCTACTTTACACATGTTCAGCTTACCTAAAATTTTATTTTTTAAATGGTTGTCATTCTTCTTCAGTGAATGAATGGCTGTATCACAGTTTTCTTCTTTTTTCATTTGGTTAACAATAACTCCAAGAGAATTGACTTTCTGGCTCATAAGTTTAGCAGACCTCTTTAGCACAGATATTTCCTTAACATTCCTATAAAAGTCAGTTCAAACTATTTTACAAAATATATTAGTTATTATTTTTTTAATTGAAAAATTTTCATTGTTCCCCCTTTTTTTACTCAAAAATAAATCAAAATTTGAAATTAAAAGCAGTATATTTGAAATTAAAAGCTAAGTACAATGTTAAAAGCCCTAAGACCCCAAACACTCAAATAATAATAATTATACAGGGTGAACAGTTTAAAAGAGTACCCATTGGTTTTTCTTATTACCCTTAAATCTGGCAGATGTGGCAACCATTTTAACACTTAAGTATAATTCTTTGAGCCTTGCTTAAGGGTGGGAGATGATTTCCATGACTGTGGGACTGTTAAAATTTTATTTGTGAGGTAAAACCGAAATGGAGATGCACAATGTTACTTAATCCTGTGATAAACTATGTTTTTTAAAAATGATATTAATTCAAAATTTTCACATTATTATTCTTTACAGCAAATGTCGAAAATGTTTACCACGATTTTGAATGCAAACATGAACATGGCAAACCAAGTTTTTTGACACATTTTGCAACACTGTTGGTGTTATTGACAAGATTGCTTCAGTTCACACTGTATATTACATTTCCTTACAAATGTTTAAAATTAGAAAATGTTTTTCTGTGGCATTCTTTTAAAAAAATACAGCTAATAATTAATTTCACACTGTTTCATATGCTACTTACAATTTATATGATAAAGATATCACATTTAGATAAATATAACAGGTGTCGCATACAATGGTATTCAAAATATAAAATGAACTTCAAATGTCATCTTATTGGCTCTACATAAATCAACACTTCAACAGAAAAATTTTCAAAATTAATCTCCATCAAATGCCAATTTGTTGAAAAGGAGAGCATTACTATAAATATTATTGATTTTGTAGTTTTAATGTGTTGACATGATAATAAAAAAGGTAATCAAGAGCGGCTCCAGCAAGGGGGCCATGGCACCTTCCGAAGTATTGCTTTTAAACTATAGATTTGCATATTTCACGATTTAACATGTTCAATTTGCATGATGAGCTATTTATAGACCTGTGTAAAAAGTTAAGTTCAATGCCCCCCTCCAAGAATTCAGTCTGGAGCTGCCCTTGAAAGTAATTAAGATTTCAGTGAGTTTCTAAAATAAAAATGAAGGCGTTTGACCAGATTTCCTTCTTAAATTCAATACTTTATTATAGCAAGTTAAAATTTCCCTCTGAAAATGTAGCTAACTTCCTGTAGAAGAAGGGAACCATGCAATATTCAATTATTTCAAAGGAAAAAAAATTATTTAAAAAATAAATTTTAAAACTAATGCATTTCTAATATTTTATAGTTATAAATAAAATAATTACCTATTCACTTTTCTGCTCAACGCCTTTAATCGCTTGTTCAAAGTCTGAATTGGATTCTTAGGACACTCATGTGTTGCAGATGCTGAATTAAATGCATATGATTCTTCTGTTATTGCACGTTGAGCTTTAGCTGAAACTACACAAATTATGAAAGTATGTAGCTAAAAATAAATAAATTTTTAAAACTCACATAAATAATATTTAAGCTGAAGAGAAGCCTACCCTAAGACTCATAAGTCTGTACATACATTCATTAAAATCTCTAAATGGGTAAATTTGAAGTTCACAAAAATAAGTTTATCAGAACATTTCTTAAAGGTATGACTTAATGGAATAGCTCAAAAATAATTCTCAAAAAATCATACTTTTTTGTAAAGTCAAATTATTCTAAAATTTGTGCATTCAAACACTTTGCTTTTCAGCTAGAAAATCACACAGCAAATTTTCAATTTAAGGCAAAGTGTAAAAACATTTGCGAAAAATTTTTAATGAGGTTATTTACAGAGTGCTTTTCTAAATGCTGCTGCTGATAAAGGATATACCAGCTATCAGTTAAACTAACTATAAGCAATACTAGAACAGCATAACTTCCTAATGTATGTAATATAGAGTAATGCAAATGATAATCTCAACTTTGTTAAGCTATTAAAAGAAAAGTACAGCTTTGATGTCCATCGAAAATAAAAAATAACAGCTGAAAGTTTAATGTCAACACAAATTTCTAAATGACAATGCTGACAATGGATATACCAGCTATCAGGTAAATTAATTATTAACAATACTAGGACACCATAACTTCCTAATATATGTAATATAGAGTAACATAAATGAAAATCCCAACTTTGTAAAGCTATTAAAGGAAAAGTATAACTTTTTTGTTCATTGAAAATAAAAAACAACAGTTGGAAGTTTAATGTAAAGAAATTATCTACGATTAACAATATATTTTTATTCTACAAAATTCTGTTTTATGGAGATTATTTAAAAATATATCTATAATTACCAAAAGATGAAGGATAGTCAAAAACATCAGATGCAAAATATGTAACTTCTGGGAGGTTTGGTTCAATCTGCTCCTTAAAATATTCCATTGCCATGGTAGACAAATCAAATAATTCATCAGTTACTTTATAGGCACGACTTAAACTAGGTGTACTTTGGACATAGTGCAGTATTTTGTAAATTTCATCAATAATCTGAAATTAGTTTTAAAAAGTCAAATTGAGTCCTGACAGCTAAATCCAAAAATCTAAGAAAATATGCAAAAGTGAGAATTTGTATGATAGAAAGAAGTTTGAGACATGAATATATTTTCTCCACATTCTTACAAATCCCATAATTTATAAGAATATTTTTACCCCCATTACCCTAATAATTTAAAATTTCTAGGGTTTATAACGATCAAGTTAATTTTAATATAAATAATTTTTCTTAGAGAGGTTAATAATTTGACTATGTGCTATATTTTGCTACACAAATTTGACTATATTTGTGAATAAGTTAACTTTGTGCAGTAATTATAAACTTTCCATTGTTTCATATGATTAATTCAGAGGCATTCTGTTCATAGTTTTATATTAACTAGTCTACAGCACAATTGGTATGAGCTGCATATATTTTGTTGCATTTTTACTGCCTAGAGTTTACTGTTTATTCTACTTTTACTAACACTGTTTATTCTACTTTTAATTATAGCTCATTTTCAAAGTGCTTTGTCAATGTATTTAGTAATGGCCAGTGGCACAGCGAGGGGGTGGTTTTGGGGACCCAGCTTGCTTTTGAAACACTGGGGGCTCTGCACCAGGCTGATCACCTAGTCGGGGCATATAGCATATGTTTCTACAGCCTAGAGTCTATGGCTGTATTATGAATGGGCAACATAGGCCTTGGCTCCATATAAGCTCTTATGCCAATCTATTTAGTTTTTATTGAATATGATTAAAAGCAATTTTTTGAACTGCATCTCCCCTGTTTCTCCATTTTAATTTAAAAGCCATATTGTTCCCATTAGCATACAGTTTTGTCCATGGAATGATCATATAACAAAACACTTCAATGCATTTTCTCCTAAAATTCTAATCATCAAGCATAAAATGAGAAAAGCAAATGACTGTAATGTATATAAATAAGGATATAAGTAGTTGATGTACTAATACACATGAACCAAAATTAGTAACACAATACATTTTTTAAGGAGTGTTAATTATTGATTAGAGATCAAGATGATTAGTAGTTTTATTAAGACTAAAATCTGTTTTAGTCTTGAATGAAAGCAATTTTAGAAATATAATACTAACTTATTTAAAAAGTGCAGAAAAACACAACATATCATTTAAGCCTACTGTTACAAATTCTTATTAATAGGAAATCGAATAATTTGTATCAAGTATTTAATGATATTTTTAAAAATACATTATTGTCATGCCTTGACTAAAAACAATGAACCAATTGGCAATTAAATATTTTTCTTTTCTCACAAATGATTTTTAGACAATTGATGATGTCTAAATAACCAATCTCCACATACAATTATCAATAAACAACATTTGTGTGTTTGGAAACTGGAGAATATAATTGTGAAGACAACTGTACAAATGTATTTAGTAATGGCATTTTATGCATTCCTGTCATAATTATAGTATTATGGTTAATCAAGTAACTTCTTTGAATGTTACTTTTTAAAAGCCAATAAATCAACATGTTCATTTCCAAGTTCACTTATTCATCTGAAATAACAGAACATAATTTCTAATTGAACTTTTTACAAGCAGTGATTTGGCAGTGGCATAGCCAGCTTCGCATTGGCTGATAACAAGATATAATCATTATTTAAGAAAATACCATTCTGTGAATATGCATCCCAGTAAAATGGGTATCATCAAGTTTTCCGTTATGTTCAATCTAGTTTTTTCCATATGTGAGTGTAACTAGAAGTACATTTATTAAAAAAAAGATGATCAGGCAACACTTTACAAAGAATATTGAATATAACAAATCAACAATGTCCAGATAAAAATCAAGAGTCAATGTATCAATTCAATTTAAAAACATCAAAATTATTTATTGTAAAATATTAGTATACCCATATATCCCTTTCTGTAATGGGTGATGAGTGACACAGAATGTAGGACATTTCACAGGGCAAAGGCAAAAATAAAGAAGACATTCTTGGTATGTACTGTAGTTTGCAGGACAAGGCATAAAAAAAGGACTGTCCTGCAAAATGCAGGATGTCTGGTCACCTTAACTATAGGTAACCTCTCCTCTCAAAAATATGCTTCAGACAGTCCTTTGCTTAACTAAGCAAGCATAATTGGGTATGGCCACCACCATAGAGGGCTATTAAAATTGATATTTTAATTGACTTAAAATAAAATGTAGGAAAACTACAATGTTACTGGTTAAAAAGTTAAGATAAGCAGAGTTACATTTCACAAAATCATAATTTTTAAAAATACAGCTTACTTCTCCAGCAAAGAAGCAGCAATACTTCCTTTCAATGTGTTTACCAAATGTCATATTTAACAATGTTAGTCTCATGTATAATGTTTCAATGATATCACTTTCTCGAGCTAATGGATGTTTACGACGAGAAGACTCTCTTCTAGGCATTTGTGATTTTATAGCCATGTACTTCTGCTGCACTGTTACACGCAAGCGGTTGAATTCAGAATTCAATAATGCACAGCACATATTATTGAAATATCGAGAAACCTAAGAAACAAAGATAATAACACACATTTAAAAAATATATATATAATGAATCATTTTTAGTACACAATCATTAAAAAACAAAACATTTAGAGCCATTCCATTGCCAAATGTGGGACAAATTTTTTTTTATTATTTTTTTTTTACACATTATCATTTTTTAGAGATGCTATTCTTTTTCAACCAAAAATAATATAATGACCTGAAAATATACGAACCTCCCTTAATTTTAATATGCAAATATATTTTAAAGGCTCGTGAGATAACTTAAGTATACAGAAAATTCTCATAATTTTCAATTGATCAATTGGAGAGGAAATTTGGGAGGCTATATTACCAGCTCTTTGAAAGCCAACTAAAATAGGCTGCTTTAACAATTTATAATTTTTCAAAATTATTACGCTACAGACACATATTGAAATGATCGTTTTAAATAATTAGAACTAATTTTTATAAAAATCTTCACAAATGAAATTGCAAGAAATCTAAGAGTGGGTCCTTTCCCTTTTTCTGCTCTACAGTATATTATTATTAAACTGAAACTAATTTTATAGTATTATCTTTTAGCAAATGCTCATTTTGCAAATAAAATTTTGCTGTGACAATAAGGGTAACCAGTCCTTGAAAGAAATGGAATGATTATCTACTTAGCTGTAACAGAAACTACTGATAAGCTATAAAAATTTCCCCACAGGTTAGATAATTTTTTAGAATGGCATAGCAAAATTACACACTGAAATTTTGAAATATTTTCTTAACTGAATCAATCTGTTTCAGTGGTGTATTTAGTGGGAGGCCGAGAGAGCCTGGTGTCTCTCAAAAATTTAAAACAATTGTTAAAAAACAGCTATTTTAAAACAACACCAGAGGATAGAAGTAGTACCATTTACTTATATTAAATCTAGTAACAATAAGATTTAAAATACTAGATTCCCCCCCCCCCCCCAAAAAAAAAATCGAAAACCTATATATGCAACTGGTCTGTTTCATAGCTAGTCGTTCTGGCACTAAATGGTGATTACAAATAATTTAACTAGAGTAATTAATAAGATTGGTTTAGGTATGACCACATACATACTACACAAAGGAAATAGAAATAGACCGATTTCCCATGAATGCTCAATGTATTGCACAAATGGATGTCTATCCCAGACAAAAACTAAATTCAACTCTTTGAATGTGCTGTGTCCTGTGCCATCACACAGTTTGCACACTTATCATGCCACAGCCTATCGTCAGTTATTAATCTAGTGTCTTTAAACACTGGGTTACTATGCTTAGAAGAACCCACTATAATCCAATATACTGATGAATTTCAAATATCTTTATTGCACCAAGGGTAAAATCATACAAGACGGTGCGCACCCCATGTAAACACGGCGACAGTCATTGGAGCTTGGCTGTTGCCAAGCCCCAGAGACTGTCGCCAACCATTTTGCACGATCAGCAAAGTATTTTAACACATTAAACTTGCACATTATTTCACTAACAAAAACATTAAAACAAAATACAATGTCTATATTTAACCAAAAGAACGTCTGTCAATTCAGTAACAGGCAATTTAAAATGAGCAACCAGTGGACCGTTTTTAACTAAAAAAAACTACAGTGGATTAAGCAACCTAGTTGTACAGTTATGTAAACTAGGCAACCAGTGGAGCGTTTCTAACTGAAAAAAACAACAGTGGATTAAGCTATCTAGTTGCACAGCTAATGTAAACTGGGCAAACACTGGCCCGTTTTCAACTCAAAAAAACATCGGTGGATTAAACAACCTAGTTGTACACCTCATATAAAGTCAGTATGATTAGAATAGCACGTAAGTAGCACTTACGAAAACATAAACACATCAAATACCAATTTAAAACCTTAAACATTGCAAAGATTCGTTAAAAAAGAGCACTTACCTCTATTTTTTTTTTTTAAATAACCCCTCAGAAATGTCCCCAACACCCACCGGCTTATAACGTAACACCAGCATGCTTTCTTTTATTTAGCTTTATATTCACACCCTATTTCTAACAAACACACATAAATTCTTTTCAAACATTAACATAACATATTTCATTCTCTTCCATCAATAACATGAAACAATTTCAAATATCAACCCAAACTGATGATAGATGTATTCTTTATGGTTGCCAGTCACAATTACCACCGGCAGGTAACTTCACTTTCGTGGTGCATTGCTCACCCTGGCGTCAGATTGTTCACCAATAAATCGTAAACACAAACATTGATATGTAAACAAAGTACCGGATACGGAATATAGTCCGCACCAATTAATTCTCAAGCATTCTCTTGGAGAGCTTGATGCTATCAGCATAAGTGTAGCAACCAGGTGGCACATCCTCCCCAACTCCCCAACTTTGCTCAGGAAATCATTCATTTCAGAAACCAGAGTGACCCTGGCTCCTAAGGACATTAAAAAATCTGATGTGGACATCACATGGCTTCCTTATACGTATGCCCTTTAAATCATACAAAATTTTGATGTGCTTCATCCAAATCTATAATTTGAATTTATTTCTCCCCTATTAATATTTGCTGGGGGGAGGGGTTGTGGAGGGGAAGTAGGCATTTTAATTTGGCTGGAATAATGTAGACAGTTAAAGTGTCCACCAAAAAACTTAATGTATTATTTTTACAGGTGTGGATTTATTCGAACTTGATCCTGCGATTAGTTCAAAATGATGAGAGATTGTTTGGGGTATAAAAGGTCACAAGGTCAAGGAAAACCTGAAAAACTTGGAATGGTCAGGAAATTTTACTTTAACAGAAAATGTTAGAAAAAAAAAATGAAAATTTTGGCTAAAAACTTTGAAAATCTTGAAGATGGGCTGGAAGATTGTCTCAGGGCTGCATTTTAAAATTAATTTTACATTTTCCTTATGTCTGGGAAGAATAAAAAAGTCTTAACATTAAGTGTGGAATAGTGGCAAATATAATAATTTTAGGGTGGGAGGGCCTATTTTTAGAAAAACTTGGAAAAAATGCTTATTGAACCTTAAAAAAATGTGCAATAAAACACAATGTTACCCTAAAGCAATGTTTTCTTTTTCTTTTTTAACTAGACTCTCCCAAAAAGTTCTGTACCTGCCACTTTTGTGCAGTTATATCAAGTCATATTTAGAGCATTCCAAATATGTGGCAAATGAAAAATTACTTATAAATGTAGATTTTAAATAATTTTCCAGATCATATTTCATAATTTTTTCTGGTTTTTAACCAAAATTTTCAATTTTCTTTGACTTTTTTTTTTTTTTAATTAAAATAAAATTTCCTGACTATTTCATGTTTTTCAGAGTTTGCTTGGCCAGTGGCAACCCTGTATATGCCAAAGAACCTGACAACGTCCTGAATTAATAGCATGATCATTGTATTCATATATACAGGGTGTCCCAAAAAGGTGGTAACTGGCTTTAATTCTTTATCTACACAGCATAAAAAAAGTAGAAGGACATTTGAATTTTTTTTGGAAAAATAAGGAACCTTTTGTTTTTACTGATTTTTTTTTTTTTAAGCAACATTTTACAGATCATTTAATAAGAAAATATCAATATCATAACCATGATATTGAAAAATAAAACATTAATGACAACAGAAATAATTTCTATCATTTGAAACTCTGTAAAAAAAGGTAGAAGGACAGTAACCCAATGAATAAAATACAAGCAATGTTAGTAAGGAAAACTCTTCCCATTAGATTTTATAATTTTGAATATTCTATTTGGCAGTGAATCATACAAAGATTGGATGTCTGTTTGGCAAAAATGATCCCATAAGCTATTCAATGCTTCTCGAAGCTCAGTGATGGATTCAAACTGTTTTCCACCAGCATATGCACGACGAACAAGCATTGCCCAGATGTTTTCTACTATGTTAAGATCAGAGCTTTTAGCTGGCTAGGATAAAACCTGCACATTATTCGAAATGAACCAGTTTTTAACTCCATTAGCGGTGTGAATGGAGGCTCCGTCTTGTTGAAAGATCCACTCCCCTCCTCCTAATTCGAAGTCATAAGGAAGAAGCTCAGAATTTAGCAGCTGAATATAGTCTGTATTCTTCTGCCTACCACTCAGAAGACCAGACTTGTTCTTCCTCCATATCCAACTGCTAACCAGAACATTAAACTTCCTCCCCTCATTTGTCCAGTTGAATAAAATTGTTCTTCATTCTTCAGACAATGCCAGTAGTACTGGTAACCATCTGGACCGTCTAAACTGAATTTCTTCTTATCTGAAAATATCACAAAAGTCCATTCTGTAGTCCATGACATGTGTTCCTTAACTCCAAGGTAAACGGTTATCAATATAATAGTATGTGTTTGTTTCCACTTTGGATGATGCTTCCGCTTTATGAAAATGAATTTTTTTGGATCTTTTAATGTAGTTGTAAACTGTTTGCCTTGACATATAAGTAAGTCCTGCTTGAATTCGAGCCTTTGCAATACTTCCATTGCACTTTTTAAGCTCGTGAGCAACTTTTCTTTCATCGCGAGGCATTAACTTTTTAGGTCTGCCAGTCTTCTTCCTCTTTCCGTTCCTGTCTGGATTTCTGATAAAGTTAGAAACAACTGTATTGGGGCTAACGTGCAGTATACGAGCCATCTCTCTAACACCTTTACCATCATTTTGATATATATATATATATCTTGACTGGTAGTGTACCTTGGACCAGACTGAGGTACACCCGAAATAGATCATTTTTGCCAAACAGAGCATCCAATCTTTGAATGATTCACTGCCAAATAGAATATTCGAAATTATAAAATCTAATGGGACGAGTATTCCTTACTAACATTGCTTGTATTTTATTCATTGGGTTACTGTCCTTCTACCTTTTTTTTACAGACTTTCAAATGGTAGAAATTATTTCTGTTGTGATTAATGTTTTATTTTTGAATATCATGGTTATGATATTGATATTTTCTTATTAAATGATCTGTAAAATGTTGCTTACAAAAAAAAAAATTCTGTAAAAATAAAAGGTTCCTTATTTTTCTAAAAAAATCTAAATGCCCTTCTAATTTTTTTGCGCAGTGTACTAGCGATAAGTAGGAAGGGTAAATTGAAAAAGTGTTCAAAATAAGGTCGGCGATAAGACTGTGTTAAGAAAAAATTCCTCTCATAAATTTTCAAAAAGTTGCATTTTTTAAATTTATATATGACCCTTGTACAAAACAATTCCCAATTAGTAAAATGTGCCCCATACACTAATGAGATGACATACAATGGGGTGGGGGGGGTGCAGTATTCTACTCTTGATGCTTCCTGAATCCATTTACTTATTCCAGTGACTCACTGTGTACATCAACCCAAAATATTGAAGGAGACAGTTAAATAGCTAAATAAATAAATAAATATGAAATTAAGAGCATCTTGATATAACAGAACTTTTAACTTACAAGTCTAATCTTGGATATGTTATCAAATGTGAGGTATCTTAAAATATGCTGAAAAATTTCTGCTGGCAAATCTGTAATGCAAATTGGATTTTTTTCTGCAGATTTTTCTTTGTTCTCCACTTCACATGCAGAAGAATTGCATGGTTGAGTAGTTTGAGCAAGCAGTTGCTTCTTCTTACAAAATACAGTGCTTTCAAAATTACAATCAGCATCTCTTTGACCAGCCATTAGATCTCTGATCTTGAAAATCACTGCTAATCGTTTTCTTTTGGTGTCTATTAAAGTGGAGGGAAAAATACAAATATTACAACAAGTATAATTTTTTTGAAAAACTGACTTAAAATAACTTTGCCGTAATGACACCACAATACCTCACATACCCCAATAAGAGATTTGACTGAGTATCATTTATGCACTCAAGAATGAAAGAGTTCTGTTATTTTGTCATTGATCATATATTATCAGAACTTGGCCAAATTAATGAGGGACCATCTCTAAGATATCCTCTTTCCAGTGAAAAATGTAATAACAAAATTGTACCACACAGTAAAAAATTATTGTTGAACATGCTTAAAAAGAAAGATGGTTAAAATACAAAAACATACTACACTAATTAATACTACCATTGAATAACTGTAAGGTTTGGTAATTTTTTGGATAAATGAAGAAGATATCATAAAGCTGGTTTCAATTTCAGAACTTATTTTTTGGTGCTAAATTTAGCCATAAATTGCCAAAAATGACTAACCTTGGCAACTTTTGGCATACAGTTATTACCACTGCTACAGCAAACCTTTAGGCAATGGTTTAAAAACTAGATTTTCTCCCAAGTTTTTGAACGATAATACTGAACTATCAGAATTTTACTAAATTAATACAGGACTACCTCTAAAGTAACCCCTTTCCCTTTAAAATGAAAAAAGAATCATCAAAATCAGTCTTCATGGTCAAAAAGTATTGCTGAACGTACATTTAAAAATAAATAAATAAAAAAGAAAAGTCAGTTAAAAAGAAGGGGGGGGGGCAATATTTAAGCTATTCCAAACTTATCTATATTTAATTCAAAACTACTCCATTACATACAAAATTAAAATAATTAAATTTTAAAAACTTTTCATAAAATTATTAACTTACAAACTTCTTGCTACAGATAAAATATAAATCTATAAAGCAATTAAAGAAAAAAATAAAGAGGACATTAAAAGAATTAACACAGATTTAATATAGCAACATGTATTTTCATAAATATTATAGTTTAAAATAGCTAATTTAATCTCATCAATTTAACATTATTTTAATGACTGTTAAAAAATGCCTATATATCTATTGGTTTCATTGTGAAAATGGGTGATAAAGCATAACTTAATTTTCAGTTTGTGATCTAAATTTAAACAAAGAATTAACACTCATTAAAAATGTTATAAAAACATAGTATGATAAATATTAAAATTACTTTTACAGGAAATGGAGACAATTTTACTATAATAACTACTGAAAGAGTACAACAAATCTTGTTTCTACTTTTTAATTTCTACTGATTTCACAGGCCTTCATATCATCGATTGAAAATTTTCTATTACTTCTTTTTATCCTTTTCAGAGACAGAACAAAACCCTATGTATGATAGTTATGATACATAATTTGGTAATGCTACAGTGATCAGCTTTAACTTGAATAATTACAATCAACACCATCTCAAAATAAGTTATTGTGCCAGTGGCTATGAGACAGAAAAAAAAATATTCAGAAAATAGTTTAAATATAATTTTTAAACTACATCATTTTCATTTAGATTGAAAAACACATGAGGTATATATCTATATTTTCCAATAAAACAATTGCTTTATATTTTGACTGTTTAACTTTAAGAACAAGTTTTATAATCAGATTTTCTTGGAACTAATTTGAAGGGAAATAGAAAAGAGTGTGACTATAACACTAATAAACAGTTTGGCACAAAATACTTATCTGTACGATTACTATATTGTGCCAAATAATATTAATTATATAGTGCACTACTCTATTAAACAGTTTGCCACAAAATAGCATTCTGTACAATTGGTATTTTGTGCCAAATACTATTAATTTTTGGCATTAATATATTGATGCCAATAATATTAATTTTATAGTGCATCAATAAATTTAATTATACTAACAAGTACTGCTTGAGACTAATACTTCTTTTCATTAAAAAAATATATATATATTCAATATAATTTCTAAATATTTTTTAAAGGAATTTGATGATCATCAGCAGAAATAACTTTTCTTATTCTGAACAATTAGATAACTTATTATGTAATAACAGTACACACGACAGAAATTGTTACGATAACAAAGAAAAAAATCTTAAAAAATGAAACAGAGTAATACAAAAGAAACTACAGGGAGAAAATTGAAAGCAAAAGCTGTTTTTTTAATAAGACTATTTAATGTACGTACTATTTAAGAGAGTACATTTGATTAATAATCTTTTAAAATCAAACAGGTTTCGAAGTAAAAAATAAATACTTTGATTAATGTTTGAGATAATCATTAACTTTCACATTAAATGACCTAAATGTGCAATTAAAAGTTCGTATTTACCAACACGAAAATTAGATGATAAGCGAGAAAATAAAATAAACAAATAATTTCCATACAGAGGTACACAGGGAATTAAAAAAAATGTGGTACATAAGCATAAAAATTTAATTTGCTATCGAATGTTTTGATTTAGTATTTTTTAGTTAATGTGTGATGAAATGTCAATCAGAACTAAATAATAATTATTATTTGTGAGCTTATAAATTTTAGTACCAAAATGTTATCGCTCGTTCAATACTCTTCCCATTCGTCAACACCTTGACCAAACTGTAAAGCGTGAATTGAATTGAGAAACTAAACAAATGTTTGCACAGAATACTGGCTAGATGTCGCCAGCTGTCCAGTAGAACATTTCACAGAGCTAAATAAAAATAATACAACTGGAGTGGCCGGAGTAATGCACTTCTTTGTACATGACGTCACTGGAGGTATTTGATCTGCCACTTGTTCCAGTTTGTGGTTTTGTATGTATTTTGATGAGTGATCCAAGTAGGCCTACGGATGCTCGAGTCTTCACGTATACATCAGGCATTTCTTAAGCTTCCCAGTTCTTTCAAAAGTTATTTAATGTAGTTTTAAGTAGTAATTGTGTTACTAATTAAGTACGAACTCATCATTAATTTGTTTGCTATGATACATATTGACATTAAGAAAATAGATGCATATAATTTGAAGGAAAAACAAAGTAGCGCTTACTCTCATGATTCACGATCACGATTGGTTATTTTAGTTTCATAACTGGATATTTAATATATTTTAAAATAACTAAATACACAAATGAGAGACATTTTTATAATGAATATTTCATGAACGTAGTCGTATTGGAGAAAATTGATAAAATACGCTCTATAGCGCGATCCCTGAATTAATTATTCTTTAATAAAGACATTTCATGTATTATATGTTATTCTTTTGTCGCTTTCGCAATCGAACTTTAGAATTGAGCAAGCATAATGAACGCTTGTACAAAATATTAACTGCATTTGAAGTTTCTATATAAACGGGCAAAAATCAATAATTTATAATTTACTGTATTTCTGCACTGTACCAAATGTAAGTCTGAATAACATAATCAAGGCATATATAACTGATAAATAACATTTTCAACTGGTAAAATTAAATTGTCTAACTAGTATCACAACGTCATGCTTATTTACAAGAATAAACTACTCAAGTAATACGATTTCTGATTAAAATAATTTATTTATAAATAACACATGAATAATTATTCACTAAACATGATTTACATACATATTTTTAGAATTTCTAAATAAATAATAAAAGTGTTGACTTACCTTTACATTCAGAGCAAAATATTCGAATTTTATGATAAATTTTCATTAAAGAAAATGGCGCAAGCTTCACAAAACGATTACCTACATCTAAAGTTCCTTAGTACGACAAAACTATAAAAAAAATTGTTTTAAAATAATAGAATATTTAGAATAATAAAATAGAACAGTTGGAATGGGGAAAACAGGCATCAATGATTAACTCATTTTTAGTGGTGGCAGCTCATGCGCAGGCCCGTTGCTTAGCGACGGCCCCAGTTTATGGTGGTGGTTATTAGTGGCAAACGTCCAGTGGCGGCTCCTCCACATGAGCACGTGAACCCCCAGAGGAAAACCTAAAGAATAAACACCTTAACAAATTAAATTTTAAAAAATATATTAAGTACACTTCTACATTTTTGTGAATTTAAAACAGGAGTTTTACTCTCCCCCACCCCCCACTATTATTAAACGCGTTTATAATAGCTAACGCACTTTTTCGTAGGTTACTGCAGATAGTCTTTCGTCGCTCGCACGTGCGATTGACCCGAGTAGCCCTTTTAACCGGTCTCTGAGGAAAGACGCCGAGAGAGTGAGAGAGATTTGCCGGGGAAGCGAGGCGCTTTCGTTTGCGCAATTTTATTGTGCTCACAGCAATTTTTTTTTTTCATATTCTTATTATTTCCTTAATTTTTATGATTTTTCACTACAGTATTTTTTACGAAGTAGCGTAAATAATTAAGATGGGAGTCAAGTACGTGTTTCGGAGCTACAGCAATGACATTTTTCAATGTCATCCTTTGAAAATAAAATTGAAAGAAAAAAATCAAGACAATATTTTTGCTAAAACTTAGCGTCGAAATGTAAGATCAGAGATGACTTGTTTTCTTTCAGTTGAGTGCATTGTTTTCCTTTAACTGCTGGAAATGCATATATATTTTAACTTGTAAGGTGCGTCGTATCTACATATTTAATTTTCGAAATTAATTTTGTGAACCTCCATTTAAATAACCCACGAGCCGCCACTGCAAACGTCCCCAATTTTCTTGGACAGTCCCCGATTTCTGTGTTTTCTTTTTAATTATTACATTGTTTTTTAATTAGATTACTGTTTATTATTTTAAAATTTCCCTAATTTTATTTCATAATTGGGGATATGTCCTATATTCTACTTTCGAATATTACCTTAATCTTGAGGTTATTTAACACTTCTTCCAGACATTATAATTATTACAAAAGAAGTTAGAATATTAGTCTTTAGCGAAAAATAACTTTTGATACATTGATTCACTTTTCATTGTGAGATTTTGTTCAAAATACTATTAATCATTAAAAACTAAAAGTAATTAAAAAGATCGTACTTTAAAAGATGTGAAAAGTTTTTAATAATTATTTGTATTATTCCAAATGCAAGAAACTTAAAATGAACCCTATGAGGTACTATTTATATAGTCTTTGCAGTAACGTAATAATTATAGAACCCTAATATTCTTTTTATTAATAAAGCTTCAGTGGCGGCTCGTGGGATACAGCAAGTACAGGTGGGCTGCACTTGAAATTATCAGCACATACTTTAAAATAATTTATTCTACTAATTTTCCTAAATTCAGATTAGAAATGTGGAATTCCTACGGTAAATTAAAAAAATCTCCGAAAAAAAACAAAAAAACAAAAAAAAAACGTATTGTGGCCGGATCGCTCATTCAGAAAAAAAGCCCTTTAATCTTCCCGCAATTCAATTGGGAAAATCTTTGGTTCAGCCCAGAGCGCTGAAAAGAAATTTGGCTGCACCGTTGCCATGACAACGACTACGTAAGCAGCCTCTCCGGGATAGGGAGTATGCAGCTGATACAGCCGATGAACGATTTTTTAACGGCGGCTGAACTTGAGAACTCGACTAACTGATTGGGCTCGGACGAGAAGTGAGGGATGGGGTAAGGAGAATATATGTTTGGAAAACTCTCCACTTTATATTGCTGAATTTATCAAGAAGGTAAGCCTGAATAGACGCTTATGAATGGACAATTATCCATCAAAGCAGTATTGTTTTTAAGTAAGCAAGAACTGGCGTTTAGAGGACATGGCGAGCGAGAAAATTCTTTAAACATGGGAAATTTTAAAGAGCTTTTAAAATTATGGATATCTGAATTAAAACAACGCCTTTTTATGGGGACATCACTGACCGATTCGCATGTTTAAAAGAAAGGAGGATTGATTTGACTTATAAAAAATAAGTAAGTTTTCTTTTTTTTTTCTTTTCTTCTCAAGTTATCGTTACAAAAGAAAATTCTAAGGAAACTTCGAATCAGACACGGATTAATGCAATTTTGAGGATAAGAGCGGCTGGTTGAAATTTATGTCCATTTTATGGAAGTAAAATAGGATCTCTTACATTTTTTATGTAATTTCTTTTTTTTTTTTTCCCTCGGTGAGGGCTTAATCCACCAGCTTTCGAATTCAGTAACAAAGATTTTCCAATCCTGTCCGGAGGAAAGGGGGGGGGGCTCATATGCTTCCGGCTGCACTAACAGTTTTGACCACGGGCCGCCACTGTAAAGCTTTGAGGCGAAATGCGATATCATCGTCTTCAAAACTTTCCAGTTAAATATTTAAAAGACAATAATTCATTCCGAGTGTTTAATAAGAGTAGGAACTGGTGGGTGTAAATATCGCCACCAGACGAGAGATGAAATTTCAAATTTCTTTTAACACTCATTTTCGTTCTAAACGGGCTCAACAAGGGTGCATGAAGCTGGATTCATACTGCCCCCCCCTCCCCATTTCGTTGTAGCTCACCGCTGTGCAGAGGCAAGAGTATTTTGGGGGTCAGGAAGAACGCTTCTAATTTTTTTCAGGAAGCAGTTTAAAAGCAATATTGTAGGTCCACTTTGTTGGATTTTCATGGAAAATACGGAAAATGGTCTCTCCGACCGTCAAGGACGTATTTAGGGTGGAGGTCCAGGGGCCCGGACACCCCCCCCCCCGAAATTTGGATTTTTGTTACTAAAATGGCAATGATGTAGTATTTTTGAGTGAAATTCTACCTTTTTTACTGTTTGGACCCCCTTTAACTCCACTTTTTCGTTTTTTGTAAATTTACATCCATGTCCATACTGTTACATTGGTCATTAAAATATAAAGGTATATACATGGATTTTGCAGGTAAATTTTCTACATTTCTTTGAGGACTTTTACTGTACAAAAAAGTGCTGAGATGTAAAATGAAAAGAAACTTAACGTTTTTCCAAGCTCGAAATTTTAGCCTATTTTGGGAGTTTTATAACTTCGTTCCTATAGATCGCACAAAAAAAGTTCGTATACCAAATTTGTAGAAAGGTTTGTCTTCTATAAGTCGGCAGGCAATTGACCTTTTTGCTAAATGTTCTCGAAAGAAGTCACAGACAAAATGAGAAATAAAAAATATGGAGTGACTCCACTCGACTTTCCGAACACTTACGATTAAGATCATTACCAAGCATTTAAATAAGTTTTAATCAATGAATAATTCAAACATATATACCAAACTGATGCTTAATCGAATGCGTCGTTTAAACGCTAGCGCACTTTCAATAATTTCTCCCCATATGCCATATTGTAAAAGAAATCTTTGTCGTAGCCCTGTACTCTACACATCAAAATCAATACCGGTTTTATGATGGTGGTTTGTAACATGTATACCCAATTTGAACTCAATCGAATGTACCGTTTAAACCAGGGATGGGCAAACTACGGCCCGCGGGTGAAATTTTAATTAGCCGGTCCGACGGAAATTGAAAGAATATATATATTTATATATTATATATCCATATTAAGAATTATGAAGATGGCTTGAAAAAAAGTGCATTTTGAGTTCGAACGCAGATTTCAAGATTTCAGTGCCATTCAAACAGAATTGGATATTTTTACCATGCCTTTCAACGTAAATTGTGAAGCAGTGAGGTCAGATTTGCAGGTTGAATTAATTGAATTGCAATATAACAATCATCTCAAGCAGTTGTTTCTAAATATGCCAAAGTTAGAGCTTTAGTAATCATTATCGAAAGTAAGTTTCCCAAATTTAATATCTCACGCCCAGAAAATCAGTACTATGTACTTCATCTTATATATGAGAACGAATGTTTTCAACTGTGAACCTTAGAGAGAATTCTTTCAGAAGTAGACTGACAGATGAGCATTTAGCCTCGCTCCTTAGAATCAGTGCATCTCACTTCGAGCCTCAATATAAGGAACTTTTAAAAATGAAATCGCAATTTCATTTATCTCATTGGCATATTTCAATTGTAATACATGTACATTGTTCTTGAAATTTTAGAAAAATTTATCTTGGCCCGCCAAACTTTTTTTTTTCGATTTTTGGCCCGCGACCGAAAAAGTTTGCCCATCCCTGGTTTAAACGCTAGCGCACTTTCAAGAATTCCCCCCATAGGCAATGTAAAAAAAATCTTTGTCATAGCCAGGTAGAAAAACTATGAGTCATATAAACACCAAAATCAATACCGGTCTTGCGACAGTGGTTTATAACATATATACCGAATTTGAGCTCAATCGAATGCCCCGTTTAGGAGCTATTGTGTTCACTCACACACACACACACACACACACACATACATATATACAATATATATATATATATATATATATATATATATACATACATACATACATACATACATCTCGTAAAAATAGCATAAATGAATTCAGAAGACCTCAAAAGGTCTAATTACACCAAAATCTCGAAGTCGAATTTTTTCATGATTACAATACTTTACTTACATGGTACATGTTCGGAAAGTAAAAATGACTGATTTTCGAATGCTTTCACGAGTTGGGGAAGGAAAAACGTAGAAATTTGGATTTTTCATACACTAACCTGCAACCATTTTATAAAACATAAAAATTAATAACTATCCAACTTTTTGTAAGTTGTAACAAAACGTCGGATTCCTCCCTCCTCCCCCCCCTCCTCAGCAGCAATGACTGCAGCTATAGTCATCGAACCGTGAATGTTTCCCAGAGAACTTTGTCGAAATTCTTATAATATTTGTGTAATTTAGCCGTGTTCTTTTAAAACCTAAGAAAAGAATGAAAATTTTTTTATGAATCCGCTTAACGCAAATTTTATGCATCGGCATAAAAATATATTCTGGAGAGCTGATACCCCCCCCCTCCCCTTCGCGAATATAGGATTTTGATAGAAATCTATAATTTTGATTACGAAAATGAGCTGGAGATCGTGGGGGGGGGGGGGGTGCAATTGTCCCTCAGAAGTAAGACTTCCATAAATGGGACTAAAGCAGTCACAAATTGGGAGGTGAAAATGTCGCAATAGTCGTCGTCTGTCCCCTTGGCGGGTACACTTGAAAATGAAGTAGTGAGCTAAATTCACCATTGAACCCAGGTTTAACAAGCTCTCTCCCAGATAACACATTTGTCCATTTTATGTCTATTTCTGATCCAACTCATCCATAATACATCCGTGTCTATACATAGACATCCATAAGACATTTATTTATGGACATAATCTAGAAAATCCAGAATATGTCCATGAATAGACCAAAACTAGAATTAAAAAATCCAGAATAAGTCCATTTATGGACATATTCTAGATGATCCACACTATGTCAGTGATACGACATAAAATGGATCTGTGTATAAGTCCAGAAATGGACAAAATATGGAAAAGTTCCTTTTTTGTCATTGGTTTTCATTTTACCCAATACTTTACTTACGACGCATAAATTTATTATACTTTATGTTTTTATTGATATTACATTTTATCCCCAAAAAACTTTAAAAACATTTTAAATTCTAGAGGGTTTAGCACTCGGGTGCTATTTCTATCAAGCACGGGATTTTGTCTACGCGGCGCGCCGTGGTCACTTTTCCGTTTGATTCATGTATCTGCAGAGTGATTTGATATTGCTAACGCAATACTTTGGTCGACCAGAGCCAGCCCGAGGGGCGTGCGGGGCCCCAGGCGAAGCGCAAGAGCGGGGCCTCTTCTCTATCATGTCTTATGAGATAGCAATAAAAAGGCCCAGGAGCGGGGCCTCTATAAGCGCGGGGCCTTAGGCGATCGCCTACATTCGCACCCCCCTTGGGCCGGCCCTGGGTCGACAGTGGTTTCCAAAACAGAAAGCCATCGGGAGTTGCTAACGGAAACATGGACAATCCCCTCAGATGATTTTCAAATACCAGGATTCACTTTGGTCGAACGGATAGACAGTGGTTTCCAAAACAGAAAGCCATCTGGAGTTATGATTTTTATAGAGAAAAACTATATAAAAATCACTTTATATAAAAAGAATATGAAACACTTTCCCCGTGCCTACAGGAGCCAGATCAATGGTGTTCAAATGGCCATTGCGTATATTCAAGATAAAGTGAGATTTGCAGATACATACGCTAGTCCTCGAATTTCTCATGAAGATAAATTAGACGCTATATTCGAAACGTTACTGAAGGAGGATTATTGTAAGACTGTTTTAGTAGGAGATTTTAACATAGGCTGCATTCGTAAAGGACAAACTCGTTTCACGAGTTTTCGTAAGAAAACTGGAATGTGTGTATTTAGTGCTGCCAGTGGTTATCAGTTTCTTTTGACTTTACAGGCTACTTCAGTTTATTTAGTTTCATCACCTAGGAGACGTATTTGTTTACAATTCGCGAATGCGTTAATTTTGCTTAGGAGAGTTTTTAGTATATACTCAATATAAAATCAACAGGATTTTTAAAAGAAAGAGTGGCCATAATTGATGTGCACAGATCAAAATTTAGAAATTTCGACTTAAACTTCATTTTTCAAAAGTATTTAGCAAGAGAAGTTCAAATTTCGCTAATAACGGTTTAAATCAACTTCAATCTCAACAGTGGCGGCTCGTGGGATACAGCAAGTACAGCCGGGCTGCACTCGAAATTATCAGCACATACTTTAAAATAATTTATTCTACTAATTTTCCTAAATTCAGATTAGAATTGTGGAATTCCTACGGTAAATTAAAAAAATCTCCGAAAAAAAAAAAAAAAAAAAAAAAAAAAAAAAGTATTGTGGCCGGATGGCTCATTCAGAAAAAAAGCACTTTAATCTTCCCGCAATTCAATTGGGAAAATCTTTGGTTCAGCCCAGAGCGCTGAAAAGAAATTTGGCTGCACCGTTGCCATGACAACGACTACGCCAGCAGCCTCTCCGGCATAGGGAGTATGCAGCTGATACAGCCGATGGAAGATTTTCTAACAGTGGCTGTACTTGAGAACTCGACTAACTGATTCGCTCGGACGAGAAGTGAGGGAGGGGGTAAGGAGAATATATGTTTGGAAAACTCTCCACTTTATATTTCTGAATTTATCAAGAAGGTAAGCCTGAATAGACGCTTATGAATGGACAATTACCCATCAAAGCAGTATTGTTTTTAAGTAAGCAAGAACTGGCATTTAGAGGACATGGCGAGCGAGAAAATTCTTTAAACATGGGAAATTTTAAAGAGCTTTTAAAATTATTGATATCTGAATTAAAACAACGCCTTTTTATGGGGACATCACTGACCGATTCGCATGTTTAAAAGAAAGGAGGATTGATTTGACTTATAAAAAATAAGTAAGTTTTCTTTTTTTTTTTTTTCTTCTCAAGTTATCGTTACAAAAGAAAATTCTAAGGAAACTTCGAATCAGACACGGATTAATGCAAATTTGAGGATAAGAGCGGCTGGTTGAAATTTATGTCCCTTTTATGGAAGTAAAATAGGATCTCTGACATTTTTTATGTAATTTCTTTTTTTTTTCCCTCGGTGAGGGCTTAATCCGCCAGCTTTCGAATTCAGTAACAAAGATTTTCCAATCCTCTCCGGAGGAAAGGGGGGGGGGGGGCTCATATGCTTCCGGCTGCACTAACATTTTTGACCACGGGCCGCCACTGAATCTCAACACTAAAATATGCATTTTTGAATTTACTAAAATGATAAATAGAAGAAAATTATTACCTTTGAAAAATTATGTACCTTCGTAGCATTTTCTAACATAAGCATGAATTTCTTTCTCGAAAAAATAATATTTGCAGCTTTAGCAAATGTAAAATGCTTTTCACAACAACATACTTTTCCATAACAACGGACGCAATTTGAAAACAGCAACAACGTCGGCAAGTGTATTTTCTAAACAACGGAACGAACTTGATCCGCTTTCAGTTTTTACTTCGTTTGAAACTAATCGCACCCAGTTTTGTATACGAACGCTCTAGTTTTTAAACTGAATGCACTCGACTCAATTTCCTTTATGAACACCTTAGATAGAAACTCGTTTGGCGTTTACGAATGTGGCCATAGAATTAAATTCCGATCAAGGATCCGCTTTCATAACTGAAATAGATACTTTAGATTTTCCAATATCCACTAATCCAAAACATTTCACCAATAGGGGCCAAACAACAATTGATGCAATTTTCAGCAAAAAAATCATGCGAACGGGAGTCTATATGAGCACTTACAGTTATCATTTCCCTCTATATGGCAGAATTGACTGAATAGATTTTTAAAACAATCTGAAATTCTCAGCCGAGTGCGTAAATAAAGTCTGGAAGAATTTTAGTTTTTTTTTTTTTTTTTTTTTTTTTTGTCGGGGAACTTTTGAAATTTAAAATACTTTTTATGTATTATTATTTCCTATAAAAGCGGTATTGTGTAAAAAGAAACTCATATCCTCATACAGAAAAAGAAAATTCTCTAGCGACTCAACATCCAAAAACGAATAGCTGCATATTTTTTTCTAAGTTTCCCAGTCCGAAACTAAAAAATCTTTACTTCAACATTTTGACGCATGAGTAAGGTGACCAAACGTCCCCATTTTCAGGACGTTTTTCAAAATATCCCCAGAATGTAAAAATGGAACTGGGGACAATTTTTAATTATTGCATTGTTTTTCAATTAAATTACTGTTAATTATTGCATTAAGTCCCCAGTTTTGTCAGAATCTTTGTCAGAATCCCAGTTTTGTCAGTTAAACCAGAATCGGGGACATGTCCCCAATTCTGACTACAAAAATCTGGTCACCTTACGCGGGGCCGTCGTTATTAGCAACCGGGCCTGCTTCTTCGTTGTCATCCGGAAGAAATGAGTGAAACATTGAGGCCTAATATTTACATTTGCGCTGTTCGATTGTATGCGATTTGGGATTATAAACATTAATTTATTTTATAATTAAAAAACAATTTTGTTATAGTTTTGTCATAATGATTTAATGACAAGGTGTTTTAGATGTAGGTAATAATTTTTTGAAGATTGCGCTTTTTTTTTTTATGGAAATAAATCAACGACTTCAATCATAGAATTCGAACTGTAAGTTCTGAATGTAAAGGTAAGTGTACACTTGCATTTAGAAATTCTACAAATTTATAGGATATAAAGCATTTTTTGTGAATTAATATTCATGTGTTATTTATAAATCATTTTAATCTGAAATCGTTTAACTTGGGTAAATTATTATTCTAGTAAATAAGCGTGCGTTGTAATACTAGTTAGACATTCTTATCTGTTTAAATCTTTCAGTTGAAAATGTCATTTATCATTTATTATAAATGCAACTAAATGTGTGATATTGGTTTCAGTGCAGAAGTACTGTAAAATATGTTATTAATTTTTGCACATGTTTATGTAGAAACTTAAATTGAAGTTAATATTTTGTATAAGCGTTCATCATACTCAAATTCAAAGTTCCATTTAGATAATGGCTATAATAAAAAGTAATTAATTCAGAGATCGTTTGTTTTTAGTTTACTACAGTGTTTAGCGCAACTTGTGAAAAGGATCTTGAATATTTTCAAGTCCTAGAGCTGTTAGTTTATCTTAATTTGTATTCAAAGTCCGTGGAGCAGTTTTTTTTTTTTTTTTTTAAGCTATAACCCTAATATACAGCAATGCAGGGACGAAAACATTTGTTTTCAATCGCCAGTTAATAATAACTTAAAAAAAAGGTGTTGGAATATTAGTGGTATTTCCTAGTATGGTTTTCTAAAATTTATATTTTTTCTTTGGAGAAGAAAAAGTATATGGAACTAACACTGAAAATTATAAATCATTTTCATTTCGAATGGTAAAATTTTCGATAAATAAACTCATTTGAACTAACCAAAATAAAAACAGTTAACAAACGTGTTTTATCATACACTGTTACGTTATTCTTAATCCTTTTGATATATTATCTCCCCTTTAAGTTCGTACTACTATTTATGGAACACCCTTTATTTTGTAATTCATTCTAAATATTTCTCGTTAAATTAATTTACATTATTTTTCATGTAAATACCAAGGACTTGCAGTGCACAGGTTGTACTTATAATTATAGCAAAAATTCTTCTGATACCTACGCCTTACTAAAGATTAAAAATTAAATAGTATATCAGTACTTAAATTTTGTATACGTGAATTGTAAATATCAAATATTTTAAATTCTATTTCAGCTCCTCGTCATATATTTTGTTAATATATTAACCGAACAATATTTAATAAATGAAAATTTAATAACTACTAGTTAAATTTATTTTAAAAGTAATAATGGTTGTGACTGCTTTGAAAATGTGAAACTTAAACATTCAGTATAAAGAAATGCATAAAAATGTCTGTATCATTTGTGTATTCGTTTACTTTAATGTATACTAAAAGTCAGCTTAATTTTTTCATGTATATTAAAATTCAAGCTAAAATAATGAATCATGAGAGTGAGCACTACTTTGTTTTTCCTTCAAATTACATGCATCTATTTACTTTAATGTCCGCGTGTATCATGGTAAAGAAACTGTTAATGAGTTCGTACTTGAATTAGTAACACAATCACTACTTAAAACTATATTTAATAACGTTTCAAAGCATCGGAAAGCTTAAAAATTGCTTGATGTATACGGGAAGACGCGAGCATCCGTAGGCCTCTTTCGATGACTCATCGAAATATACGCGCAGGCCCGTTACTAATAGCGAAGGCCCCGCCTTACGCATGAGAGAAAGTCCCGTTGCGTATAGTGGCTAGCACACTCTACTGTGAAGTCCATGATTAAGGGTTCGAATCTGAAGTGGGGCAAAAGGTTGGTTTAAAAAAAAAATTTGGTACGCATATTTTTACAAAATTCGTTATTAAGATATAACGATAAATTTAAATTAATCATTACATAAAATTAGCTAAAGGCCGCATTCGTAAGCGCCAAACGAGTTGCGCTCGTGCAACAAGTTTCTATCTAAGGTGTTCGTAAAGGAAACTGAGTGCTTTCAGTTAAAAACTAGAGCGTTCGTATACAAAACTGAGTGCAATTAGTTTCAAACGAAGTAAACTGAGAACGAATTAGGTTCGTTGAGTTTTACTTTCTGCGCGTAGTTTTTGTTGAGAAATGGCGTCCGTTGTTATGGAATAGTATGATGTTATGAAAAGTATTTTACGTTTGCTGAAGCTGCAAATATTAGTTTTTCGAGGAGGAAATTGAGGCATACGTTAGAAACTGCTACGAAGGTACACACTTTTTCAAAGGTAATCATTTTCTTGTATTTTTCATTTTAGTAAATTCAAAAATGCATGTCTTAGTGTCGAGATTGAAGTTGATTTAAACCGTTATTTGCGAAATTTGAATTTCTCTTGCTAAATACTTTTGAAAGAATGAAGTTTAAGTTGAAATTTCTAAATTTTAATCTGTGCACTTCAATGATGGCCATTATTTCTTTTAAAAATGCTGTTGATTTTATATTGAGTATGTGCTAAAAACTCTCCTCAGCAAAGTTAACATATTCGCGAATTGTAAACAAACACGTTTCCTAGGCGACGAAACTCAATAAACTGAAGTTGTTCGTAAAGGCAAAAGAAACTGATAACCACTAACAGCACTCAACACACGCATTCCATTTTTCTTACGAAAACTCGTGCAACGAGTTTGTCGTTTACAAATGCAGCCAAAAATTATTAAATGCTTTTTGTTGATGTCCAGGATTCGACCGTAAAAAGGCTATAAGTAGACAAGCACGTCCATTGTTCGTCCATATGCAGGTCTATAAAACGTCATATGGGCGTCCTATAGACTGTTGCCATATGACGTAAAATGGACGAGAATTGGATGAATCCTGGATGTTTAATGGACATGTCAGCTTGTCTATATGACGTCTTCTAGGAGTGTTCTGGACAAGTTTCTGCTATCTGGGTTGTCAGTCAAAGGCGGATCTAGGGGGAGGGCACAAGGGGCGCGCGCCCTCTCCGAGAAAAATATATTTACACTAAATAAATGGGCTTTCACCAATATTGAGTGTTCTTTACGCTAGATAAAATGAGTATTCACGATTTGCGCCCCCTCCGAAAAAAGTTTCTGGATCCGCTCTTACTGTCAGTACTGAAACTGAAAAGACACAATGTTGAAGATTCCCTATCGTGACCAGCGTGGAGTTTATAGCGAGTGGGTATATGATTGTTCCGATAGCACCCGCTGTCCGCTATTGAGAATAGAACAAACAGTTTCAACCACGTGACCGGCAATAGACTCCACCAATAAAAACTCGTTTTCCAAGTAACGTCCGTCCACCAGGAACATGAATGTACCAATCGGAACCTCATATTCATATAACGTTTGTCTACCAGGATTGAATTGTGACGTAATCTGAAACTGTTCTACACCACTGTGCAAGGTCATATCTAGAGGGCTCCGAAATTTAGAATTTTGTTACAAAATAATACTGATGAAGTCTTTTTGTGAGCAATTCTATCTTTTTAACCGTTTGGAGCAGCCCCCCCCCCCGAATTTTTTTTCTGGGTACGGCCCTTTTTAAATATAGATTTAAGCAGGGCCCGATTAACCTCTGAAGTGAGGGGAAGCTCAGTCTCATTTTGGGCCCCCCATCACCTTTTTGTTTGGGAAAAGTAAAGTTTTAATGATTTTCTGTCATAAAGATATTTTATTCATAAAAAAGAAATTTCATCGATTTAATTAGTTCTAATGATTTCCTTTGAAAAAAGCATTTTATTCATTAATTTGAAAATTTCCTTTGATAAAAATATTTTATTCATTAATCTTTATAATAGTTTAGTTCATTGTAACGAGATTTTACAGTATTTTTGAAATTACTTTAAACATTAACAAATAACTAAAGACATTTCATTACCTTACTGGAACATTAAACTTTATTAATTTAGTCCTATTTTTTATTACGCATGGCTTTTTTCGGGAATTCTTTGTTTTAATGACATCATAAAAATCACAACACAGAAGTTGAGAGTTAATTTTGACATTTAGAAGATGTTTAACCATGGGCGCCGGCAACATAGGGCAAGGGGGGGGCAATGCCCCCCTGTATTTTTGTATGCAGTGTTTTCCCTTGCTTTTTTGCTCTTTCCTACATGGTAACCATACGTTGAAGTAGTCTTTGCCCCCTCTTGAGTAGTCTTTGCCCCGTCTTGAGTAGTCTTTGCCCCCCCCCCTGGGAAATATTCTGCCGGCGCCCATGTGTTTAACATTACATATTAAAAGTCTACCTCTTTCTGCCGGCCAAATATTCCCCATAACAGAAAAAAACTCTCAACCACAGTAGATGCCCCAGGCAAAGACATCGCAAACAACCAATTTAGAAATGTTGCGACTTGAAGACTTCTGAAAAGCACTACTTCTCTTCAATAAAAATGTTTACAATAACTTAAAAGATCATTTAAAAACAAAATTTTGAATTTTTATCGCAGTTTTTCAGTCATTTTCAGGCCTCCCTTCAAATTCTGAGGGGAAGCTCAAGCTTCACGAGCCTTTTCAGTAATCAGGCCCTGGATTTAAGATTAGAAAAGATACCCATGTCTCATTGTTTTCTTTTCAATATTCCATCGTAGTCATCAGATTTCGATGATTGGATCACTAACATTGCTTTTACAAAACTTTTTACTATTATTTTGCTGAAAAGATATGAATTGTGTTTATAGCCGCATGAAGGCCTTACAGAAAAATTGAAACGTTTCAGATGTTTTAAGAACTTGTTAATTATACAATTGTTTGCATTTATTTATTCCATAAAATCAGAATGTGCAGTTTTTCTTTTTAACTGGTCGGGAAAAAAATAATAGTAAAACTACGAAAAGAAATGTGAGCCCTTTGTTATTCTGCTCTGTAGTATTTTATGAGTGTTATTATACAAAGTTTTCATTAATTTTAGTTGAACTTTCATTATCCACACGGCCAAGCAGCTTTAATCCCTAAAACAGGTTTCATACTTCAATTGCAATAGAAAATCTAAATTCTCTGGGGGAAGGAGGGGTGATTAAGCAGCTTCACAGTCAGTTTCACTTAGCGTATTAGTTTACACATATCTTTCCAAATGCATTATTGATATTGTATTTCGAAGCAAGATTGGTTTCATAAGCGAATTGTGGATCAGTTTCATCACCAGGACCGCAACTAGGGGAGGGCAAACGGAGCAAGTGCCCCGGGCGCCGTGATAAGGGGAGCGCCAAAATCAGTTATGGTTCAATGAAGATTTTTGTTTTCCAGTTTTGTGGCTTTGTGCCCAAGCGTCCTGTTTGAAAAAGCTGGTATTGCGTTACATCCCTTTAGAGATAAGCACATGGGCGTAGCCAGCGAGGGGAAGGGTGGGGCAGCTGCCCCCCCCCTAAAATGAGCTAGTCATAGGGTCTGATTATGACAAACCGGGCATTCTCCGGTTAGACTCGATGTCCTGCCCCCCCCCAATGAAAATCCTGGCTACGCGCTTGGATAAGCAGTTTTTCGAATGGGACATTGTGGAAACGTTTTGTCACAAAGCAAAGAAAAGAACCCCTATAGACCCGTCGGCTGGCGATGACCGATCTGTTTTAGTCGATGAGTCGAGTAGGTCCGATTTAAGGCATAGTCAGAAGATCAGCTAGAGTTTTCAGCTTCCGGGAACAACTGAAGTTTCCGTATCCCTTTCTGTTTGATAGAATGGACAACAATGACAGTTCGAAATTATAATTCCCCCCCCCTCCCCCGTGTGCTGTGTCCGGAGACAGATACTCCCTCTAACCCTCTAGCTTCTCTAGCTACGCCACTGGACGCAAGCGGCAACCTGCGCCTCTGTTTCAAGGAAAGTGGCGTCAGATTTCACTTACGATAAAAAAAAAGAAAACATTTTTACATTTGTAGAAAAAGGTGTGATTCTGGTTTTAACTGTGACACTTTAGTCAAAGTGGCTTCAAATAGTTTACTTTTGTATTGTGGCGGCCGCCGCGCCTGCGATCGGTGCGTTCCCGACCACCAATCTGATCCTTCAGCGGCCACCACATCGAACAAGCTTCCGCGCATCTCTTCGCGCATCCTGTGAGGAGCGCTAGCGTCTACTCCCACGATAGCAGAGCCAGGGAATCTGGCAACGCTGATGTGCGGTCCGGCAGTATAAAAGGAAATGTACTCACGCATGGTTAGCAGCAGTACTATTATTATTATTATTATTATTATCGCGTTGCTGTTGTTGTTACCAGAACTCCATGGATGTAAATTAACCGTATCGTGCAGAGCTTGCATGCTCGACTTAAAGTCTGAATAAAATGTTGTTAAGTTTTTACTAGATGGTATTTGTATTCAACGGATGTTACACTCGACATATTCTTAATTTTTATCTATTGTAAGGAGCTGATAGCACGCTCCTCCACATTGGTGACTTCTGGACATTTTGTATACGCAATCCTGCAATCCGAGCCATCCAAGAATTATGGAGTATCAAGACATTTCTTGTCATCAATTCGTAACATCCAGCATTAGTGTTGTGCATTCCAGTATCAATTTCCATTAAGTGAAGATTATTTTTTTCTTCTTCCGGCAGTATTGGTGAAATATTGCTCGCAAGGTGGTTGACAAAATTCCTCATCGCCGGCCGCGTGTAATCGCAAGTGTTTAATGCAGTACGGAATCTCAAGTGTTTATTTTTTCAAATCATCAACAATGTGCTTGTCAAGGCGTATGTAATCTGCGCTGTGTTTTCTTCCGGTAGTGTGCATTCTAAAGTGTGCTTACACTTAGTGTGTGTTGCAAGTGCCGCTTCGTCTAAGTACACGTGCGCAAGCACAAGTGATACCGTGCGTAAGTGTGTTCAAGTTATGCTGTGTTCATGTGTTTTTTCCTGCCCGCGAGTCGTGTTGTTTTGTAGTGGGCTGTGTCAGCGCAACTCAAGTCGGATATAAACATTTCGTCGCTTCAAGGTGTTATAGCCAACCCTGGGTGAGTCGTTTCCAATTTATTTATTTTTCTTTCTCTTTTTATTGCGCTGCTTGTATTTGATACTCCTCATGTTGTTTTGACACGTCTCTGCCTTGTGAAAATGCCAGTACCGGCGATGGCACGTCTGGCCCTACCCAGTTAGCACGTGTTGCTGTTAAACCTCCCCCATTTTGTCGTACCGACCCCTCGCTATGGTTTATCCAACTAGATGCACAATTTAAATTAGGCGGAATCACCGCCGATGACACCCAATTTTACACGGCGATCTCCGCTTTGGAATCGGAAGTGTTACAATCGGTACGGGAACTTGTCCTTAATCCCCCACCTACCGACAAATACAAGTCTCTTAAAGCCAAATTAATTGCCGTATACTCGGAGTCGGAGACTGTAAAAATTAAGCACTTACTCCAAGATCTGCAACTTGGCGATATGAGGCCTTCCCAGCTGCTGTCTAAGAAGTCTGACTTATCCGCCGGTAGTTTAAGTGACAACTTTCTTAAAACTTTGTGGATGAATCACCTCCCATCTAACACCCAGGCCATACTTGCTGCCAGTAGCGAACCGCTCAACAACCTTGCCGGCATAGCCGATAAAATTCACGAGTTAGCTACTCCGGGCACGTACACAAGTTGCAGGCTCCAGGTCCCAATATTGCAACATTACAAGTGCAAATAGACCAGCTTACAAAGCAAGTTGCTCATTTATGCTCTGTGCAACAGCAGCAGCCGCAGCGGGGTCGACCTTCTTTCCGTCAGCGGTCCAGGTGTCGAAGTAACTCAAAAAAGCGATACAAAGATCCCCCGGTAGATTTTTGTTTTTACCATCATAACTTCGGGTCGGGGCAAAGGCCCGGAAATGTACCCCTCCCTGTAATTTTAATGATTCGGAAAACTTAATCGGCCATCGCTCGAAGCCGTGAGCGAGTGCGGCCGATCCATTGCGCGCCTCTTTGTCGTTGATAAAACCTCTGGCCTGAAATTTTTAGTTGACACTGGGGCTGACGTATCTGTCGTTCCTCCGCTGTCCCATGAGCGAAAAGGGTCCGCCAGCAAACTCGAGCTGTTTGCCGCAAACGGTTCCCCCATCAAAACCTTTGGTGAACGTCTGTTACAGGTCGATTTGGGCTTACGGAGAAAATTCCAATGGCCTTTCATTATTGCGGCGGTGTCACACCCTAATATCAGATTTTTTGCATAGATTTGCACTGTTGGTCGACATTAAAAATCGTCGCCTTGTGGACACTGTGACAAACCTCACATACCCGGTTTTTTTCGTAACAGTGCGAATTTCGGCGTCAAACTTATTTCTGGAGCTACTCCGTACCATGAGCTGCTTAGGAAATTTCCTTTGATAACACGTCCTGTCATGGGACACAGCCAACCTAAACACAATGTTACTCATCACATTGAGACGACGGGACAGCCAATTTGCTCTAAGCCGAGGCGTCTCCCTCCTGACAAGCTGAAAGCCGCGAAAGATGAGTTTTCTTATTTGCTCGAGCAGAGCCTTTGTCGCCCCTCGAAAAGTCGATGGGCCAGCCCGCTCCACTTAGTTAAAAAGCGCAATGGCGACTGGAGCCCGTGTGGTGATTACCGGCGTTTAAACGCTGTCACCGTGCCAGATCGGTACCCTGTCCCTCACATCCAGGACTGTATGCAGGTGTTGGACGGTAAAACTATATTTTCTACTCTTGATCTCGAGCGGGCATACCATCAAATCCCAATCAACCCTGACGATATTCCGAAGACTGCCGTAACAACACCCTTTGGTCTCTTCGAATTCCCCGTAATGACCTTTGGCCTCTGCAACGCGGCGCAGACTTTTCAACGCTTCATCCATCAGGTTTTATTCGGGTTAGATTTCTGCGTTCCGTATTTTGATGACGTCTTAGTCGCATCGGCTTCGGAGCAAGAGCACTTGACTCGCCTTCGCGCGGTGTTTGAACGGTTCCAGGAATGCGGCGTTAGTCTTAACCCATCTAAATGCGTTTTCGGTCAACCCAAGGTATCTTTCCTTGGCCACGAAATTTCAGCCGACGGCGTTCGACCTCTCATGGATAGAGTTGCCGCTGTACGAGATATCCCCGAACCGACTACAATTCAGGAGTTGCGTCGATTCCTCGCTATGCTGAATTTTTACCGTCATTTTCTTCCGCACGCTGCTACCACTCAAGCTCCTCTAAATGTCTGCTTGGTAGGCAGTAAAAAGAAAGACAAGCGTCCTATTGCTTGGACTCCCGGAGTGCGCGAAGCATTTCAAAAATGCAAAAGTGACTTAATTTCTGCCACCGTCCTGGAATATCCGTCGGCGTCTAAGCCCCTTTCCCTTATGGTAGATGCGTCCAGCTCTGCTTTAGGAGCAGTTTTGCAGCAAAACGATCAGGGCACCTGGAAGCCTCTCGCTTATTTTTCCAAAAAACTTTCCTCAACCCAGACGCTTTACAGTACGTACGACCGCGAACTTTTGGCGATCTACGCCGCCATCAAATACTTTCGTCACTTCCTGGAAGGACGTAACTTTACTATTTTTACGGATCACAAACCCCTAAACTTTGCGTTTAAAGAGCGGTCCGACAAAGCATCCCCTCGCCAGCTGAGACACCTCGATTTGATCAGCCAATTTACGACAGATATTCGCCATATTGATGATGCCGATGCTCTGTCCCGCATAGAGGAAATTTCGATGCCCTCGTCAACCGATTTCATAGCTCTGGCAAACGAACAGAAACAGGATTCGGAGCTTCAAGCCCTCCTACAAAATACAACCGGTAGTAGTCTGAATCTCCAGCCCATGCAGCTCGCTCCTGATACATCACTTTATTGTGATATTCAGGGCAGTAAGATCAGACCTTACGTTCCTGCGAGGTTCCGACGTGCCATCTTCAATAACTTGCATCGTCTGTCTCACCCTGGGATAAAAGCTTCAAGGAAGTTAGTGCAACAGCGTTTTGTGTGGCCAGAAATGTTAAAAGACATTGGCGAGTGGACACGGGCATGCATTGAGTGCCAGAAATCAAAAATCCATAGGCACACTCACATACCACTACAAAGATTTGAGTTGCCAAATTACCGCTTTCAACAAGTGCTTATCGACTTAGTTGGACCTTTACCTCCATCTAAGGGATTTTCTTATTTGCTCACTTGCATCGATCGTTTCTCACGCTGGCCCGAGGCAATTCCCATAGTAGACATTTCTGCCGACACTGTTGCCAAACAATTTTATAGCTTGTGGATTGCGCGTTTTGGAGTTCCGGAGCGAATCACCACCGACCAAGGTCGTCAGTTCGAGTCCTTGCTTTCTACGGCTTTAACCAAGCTCCTGGGCACTCACAGAGTGCGCACTAGCCCGTATCATCCGCGCTCTAACGGCATTGTCGAAAATTTTCATCGCTCATTGAAGCAGTCAATACGATGTCATACTTCGATTCAATGGACCGACGTTCTTCCCACAGTCTTACTTGGTCTGCGCTCCGCCATTAAAGAGGATATCGGTGCTTCTGCTGCCGAGTTAGTGTACCGCACCAGTCTCTGTCTGCCCGGAGAATTCATGCAAGCGGACAGTTCACCCACATGCTGTGCCGACCAGCAAACATTCGTGCAAAAGTTAAAAGACTACATGTCAGCTGTTCGCCCCGTACCCACCAGCGCCCATTGCTCAAAAACTGTGTTTGTGAATAAAGACTTGCAGAACTCTTCGCATGTGTTCCTGCGATATGATGCGTCAAGGACTGCTTTCGCACCCACGTATACCGGACCCCACAAAGTCCTCGAACGAAATGTAAACACTTTTAAAATTTTGGTAAACAACAAGGAGTCTGTTATAAACATGACCGCCTCAAACCCGCATTTATCTGGGCTCCTGAACTTACGGACAATGCTTCACCGGCCGACCGTAAAGAATGTCCATCAGGAACAGTGTCAACGCCCACATCCTCTGTAACTCCACCTCCGACTGTGACCAAACCAGCATCCTGCATCACGTCACCTCCGGCTGTTACTACACGTTCTGCTCGGAGAGTGCGTTTCAATTCAAAATATTTGTGAAAGTTTTGTGGTCACTGGAGGGGGAGTACTGTGGCGGCCGCCGCGCCTGCGATCGGTGCGTTACCGACCACCAATCTGATCCTTCAGCGGCCACCACATCGAACAAGCTTCCGCGCATCTCTTCGCGCATCCTGTGAGGAGCGCTAGCGGCTACTCCCACGATAGCAGAGCCAGGGAATCTGGCAACGCTAATGTGCGGTCCGGCAGTATAAAAGGAAGTGTGCTCACGCATGGTTAGCAGCAGTACTAGTATTATTATTATTATTATCGCGTTGCTGTTGTTGTTACCAGAACTCCATGGATGTAAATTAACCGTATCGTGCAGAGCTTGCATGCTCGACTTAAAGTCTGAATAAAATGTTGTTAAGTTTTTACTAGATGGTATTTGTATTCAACGGATGTTACACTCGACATATTCTTAATTTTTATCTATTGTAAGGAGCTGATAGCACGCTCCTCCACAGTATGTTCCACTTTCTTAAAAAAAAAAAAAAAAAAAAAAAAAAAAAAAAAAAAACAGTAAAACTAGATGGTCAGCAAGAATAAAAGCTGTTGAAGTAGTTTATAAATATTTTGATAGCATTAACATTTTGATAGCATTAAGTTCTGGAAGAATTAACATCCAATCCTCTGTCCACATCGGAAACAGAGGCTCTCTCTTTGAAAAAATGCATAAAAAATTTGAATTTATTATTTTCACAAGTTTCAAGGTTTTACATTAAAAAAAAAAAAGACCGCGTGAACCAATTTCTCCAAAGAAATGATATAACCGTAGAGGAAACAGTAATTCGTCTTAGAGGTCTTTTAAATCTTCTGGAATCCAGAAGCTATATTCGCTGCGATAAGAGAAGTAAAAATAATAGCTAATAATAATTTACTTCCTGATTTCAATGAAAAACAAAAATGGAAGAAAAAGATGATGTTTGTTGAATCTTGGGAAGATGAAAGTTCGAAGTTTTCAAAGATAGAAAAATTTAGAATTCCTCTATTAGAAATTACCGACAAAATAATTGTCGTGTGAGTGTGCTAAAATCTCATTTTCAGGTTCTCGAAATGATTAGTGATAACTTTGGAATCCTGAATGGGATAAAATACATCAGATGAATATAGAACTGAAATCCGAAGCTCAAAAGTAAGCACTTTTATATAAAAATTACCTAAATATGGAAGGGTTTTTAGGAGAAAGTTTAAAAAATCACTCTCTATTGATTGACGACGCTATGGAAATAGCACCTGCATCAATCCTTTTGAGTCTCATTCATAAGCATAACCTGGAAGAAGCCTATCCAAATTTGACCACAGCCTTAAAATTATTAATTCTTCCAGTAACACTTGCATCAGGTGAGAGAAGCTTTAACAAACTGAAAATTATAAAAAATTAAGAAACTGTATGGAGCAAAATAGACTTTCCAATTTGAGCATTATCTAAATCGAACACAAAAAAAGCGTCATTGATTTCTTAGGATGACATTTTTAGAACTTTTCTGCAAAGAAAGCTCAAAAGCCAAATTTTCGGGAAAAATGCCATTTCTTTATGTAAAAAAAAAAAAAAGGATTTCGATGTTTCTACTACTTTTCTGCTTAAATACTAATAGCTTTTTTTTTTTTTTTTTTTTTTTTTACAAGTTTTGATTTTAAATTGTAAATTACATCGTTAACTTAAAAACACAATTGTATGTAAAGTTAATTCGAACTGAAATTAAATAGATTTAAAGTTTCACCAACTTCCGAATCTATATCTATAATAAAAGAGAGTGTCTATCTGCCTGTCTGTGTGTTTGCCTGTCGCTCGCATAGCGGGCTAACTATCCGACCGAATTGCACCAAACTCTGCGGGAGGTTCCCAACAGTGGCGGATTAATACAAGTTTATCGGGGGGGGGGCGGTTAGTTAGAAGAATGATGTATACGTCCATTTTATGGAAGTAAAATAGGATCTTTTGCATTAATTTCTTTTGTCTCGAGAGGGGGGCGGTCGCCCCCTCCGCCCCCTTTAATCCGCCCTTGGTTCCCAAGCATCCTGGAGTTGCACCTCGGGCGTAGTTTTTTAATTTTTTAATTATTTTATATTTTACCTTATTTTTGACTGTTTTCTGTCTTTGCCCTTCGTAAAAGAAGGCTTCCAGTCGTCCGAAAGAAAAAAATAATTACACGATGGGAAAGAGTTATCTTTCTAAAGAGACCTTCATTTTTGAATTAGCTGCATTTCCCGATTTTTGATAAATAAAAATCGAAAACCCTTTTCTCCGGCAACTTCGGGTGAATTTCAGAACGAGGAGCCTATCTCAGCTCGCATCTAAAAAGCGGTGGAATATTTCGACTAAAAAAAATATACTGTTACGGACAAACTGCTCAGCTTTCGTTATAAAAAATCAAGCGTCTAGGATATTTTTTTGATCAGCTAAAAAATTAATTAGTAAAACCCGTACGAAAATAATTTGAAACTTTCGAAGACAGAAGAAGGGATTTTTCGACTAGCATCACGTGACATCAAAATTTAGAACCAGAGAGGGAATAATTATTTTCTCCGGAGAGTGTGTGGTGGAGGTCCGAAAAAAAAAAAAAAAAAAGAAAAAAAAAAAAACAAAGAAAATAAATAAACACCCCATCTGTTTTTTTTTTTTTTTTATCCCTTTCCCTCGGTCGCAAAGCGGCCCGTGTGCTGTATGTTGCTCATTTGGTCGCTAAGCTGGCGTCGGCGGACCAGATAGTTGCCGAAGACGGCCGTTCACCGTTGAGTGTAAAAACGACCCATAGGCCACACAGACCGGTCGCAAGCGGCCTGGTAGCCGTAGGTTGCACATTTCGATCTCGAAGCAGCCCGTGGCAGCCCGGATGGTCACCGAGGGCGGCTGCTAACTGTAATTTTGAATTTGGACGCGAAACGGCATTTTACGTTTGAGTTTTCAGCAGTGGTGTAGTCGAAGGGGGACGCGGGGGGACGCCGTCCCCTTACTTTTTCATTTCAGCCCATACGTCCCCCCACTTTTTATTCTCAGAGGGGACGCTCATTTACAAGATCTTTTTAAAAATTTTGGGAAGAAATTAAAATTTTCGTTTAGTTCGCGCGAGAGCAGGTATATCAGTATAAAAATCAAAAGGAAACTTTTGACTGTTTGAATAGACTTTACAAATGGGATTGTAAGGGTTTCTTAAATACTTCAGTAGTGAAAACATATCCATAAGAATAGAACATATTATAATCTTCCCGAACGCACTCTTAGTAAAAAATGCCTTTCCGAATGGCCGAAAAAGTGACAAAAATCGGGGTAGCGAAAATCCAAAAGAAAATCTGTCTCTTTGATATTGGATTGTTGCCTCACCATGGCACAGTGGTTATGTTACTGAAATGGTAGACGGGCGAGGTGTGAAGGTCCCGGGGTCGGGTTCCATTGCGCGTCCGTTGACCTAACCGTTCGGAGTTTTCCGTGGTTCTCTCCGAAACTTTGTGTAAATACGGGTTAGGACCCCTTAAAAAGACCCCCACGGAGGGCACCACCCCTTGTGTTGTCTTTCTGACGAGGATTTATAAGCGAGTTTTGAGCCAAGCACACAAATCCGCTATACGTGTTCACAATAACAACAACATTGGATTGTTGACAAATGTAAATGGAAAAAATTAAGTAGCTCCTATCGCGCGTCCGTATCAGTTCGAAGTTTTCTGTAGTTTTCTGCGAAAATAATTTTGAAACTTTCGAAGACAGAAGAAGGGATTTTTCGACTAGCATCACGTGACATCAAAATTTAGAACCAGAGAGGGAATAATTCTTTTCTCCGGAGAGTGTGTGGTGGAGGTTCGAAAAAAAAAAAAAAAAGAAAATAAATAAAATAAACACACTTCTGTTTTTTTTTCCTTTGTGCTTTAGGGGCAGTTCGGGGGGGCAGATCCGCCCCCTCATTGGAGTATTTGCTTGAATTATTAAATTAATTTAACTAGAAAGAGAAACGGGCTGTTGAGGGAGAGGAGAGACCCCCTTCGGTTGCAAAGCTGCCCGTGTGCCTTAGGTCGCTCATTTTGGTCGCGAAACGGCCTTCGGCGGACCAGATTGTTGCCGAAGACGGCCGCAGCCGCTCACCGTAGATTGTAAAAATGATCCATAGCCATAGGTCGCACAGCCGGCTGCAAAGCGACCCAGGAGCCGTAGGTTGCACATTTCGGTCTCGAAGCAGCCCGTTGGCAGACTGGATGGTCACCGAAGGCGGCTGCTAACTGTAATTTTTAATTTGGCAGTGAAGCAGCTGTCGACAGCCAAAACTGGTCGCCGAAGGCGGCTAGTTGGTAATAAAATGACATCTTCTTGATGTTTAAATTGTCAAAATGCTAGGTCCTGATTTTATTTCTTTCTAACGGCATTTATTGAATGTCTTTCCGTTTCAAAAAATTTTCAAACTTCTCTCTCGCTTTTTTTTTTTTTTTTTTTTTTTTTTTTTGGTGTGTGTGCCATAATTAAAATTTGTCCCGGGTGTCATAAACTTTAGTTGCGGCCCTGTTCATCACTCATCAATTCAAATCACGATTAATTTATCGTTAGTGTTAAAAAAATTTAATTAAATAAAGTAAAACCTCCTAGTATATTAGTTATATGCTTTAAATAAATTCGAAACAGGGCATATTTTTCTGAAAGTGTCTTGATTTTTTTTTAATGCTACTTTTTAAAAGCTATTTTAATTATATTTCTTTGTTCGTTACTTATAAACGTGTAATATTTCAAGAACTATTAATTTATTGATTGCCCTTTTTAATAAATTTTTAATTTTTTCTGCTCCGATTATTTTATTCCATCGTTTAGATAGATTTCGATTGGTGTATTTGGAAGTAATGTCATCTCAGCTGGGATTGGTTCAATCCGTATAGCAATACTGAGATGATAGTTTTACGGTATGTGGTGTGTGCCGATTATTTGAAGGAGTTGTGATATATTAAAATTTTAGTCATTTATATACATAATTCTTGCATTCCTGTGTTTCATAACAGATGGATAATTTACCGGTAAAATATGATAAAAAATTATGTAACATTTGGATGCCGCTAACTTCAATATATTAGGCTTAGCTTAGAAATCAGATCCAATTAATGTTATGAAAATATTGTTTTCGTTTATATTTGTGTTCAAATTTGCCGATTTATATTAAGCATTTTGTTTTGTAAATGCAGCGATCTAGAGATCGTTACAGAGGCGAATAAATCGGTTTTTAATAAAAAGTTAATGATAATCGATATTACTTTCAAGATGTTTGAAAACAATTTAATATTACGCCTGTATTATGTTCTTTACTATAACGATTCGTCCGTTTAAGAATCCCCAAATTATGTCTTCCTTCAAGACATTTAAAGCGTTTTTGTGATGTTTCAGAAACTACCGTCATCTGTTACCGTGAGCTAGAAAATAAATCAAGTACTCTGTATATTTAATTTGGATTATTTACTTAAAAAATATTTAAAAAAGCCATGACTTCAGCCCATCCAGGAGCTAGTTTAACTGCAACTCCATTTGTGGATAAAATAGATCCTTTTAAGAAAGGATCTTTGAAAAGAAAACCAAAGAAATCACAAGGGTCGTCCAGATACAGATCTACTAACGATGTTGAACTCCAAGCATTACCGCTTCTCAAGGGTAAGTTTCCTTAATTTAAAATTCATTGAGAAATTTTAAAAGTTTTTATTTTTATATTAAATTTGTACATTTATGATCGTAAATGATACTCTCTAGTTGTATATTAGCGCTTGTTTATATTGTACTTAGATATGTATGTAGGATTTGTTGTATTATTGAATGCACCAGTTGCCGTCTTTTTAAATCTAGCGCTTGTTATGAGTTTGCAAATTATATCCAGGCACAAAAAAACCCCCCCTAGATTGTCTATATATCTGTATTCTTTTAAAATTGTATAAGATGAAGAAATTTAATATTGTTTTGAAAATTACTTTGCAGATTTATGATCATTTAATTCTAAAAATAGATTTATAGTAAAAGAAAACAAAAACTCTATGGTGCTGAAATTAGTGTTGTAATTGATAGTTACTTAAATATAACTTGTATATGAGTAGAAATTTAGCTTAGATTCTTTAGAAGCATCCTATAGATTTATAAAGATGATATATATACATTCATACTAAATAAACATAAAGTAAATAAGTTTGTTTATGAGGTTTTTATGTTATAATTGAGGAGATTTTCAGATTTATTTAAATAGCCTACTTTTATTTAAATACTATATTAAAAAAGTCATTCCAATCTATGATTACTGATCTGATAATAAAAATGCTCTTAATCTCTGCTTATTTAAAGGTAAAGCAGTTGTGATGTAATCATGAATAAAGGAACCAGCCGTACAGCTTGGATATCTGCCATTCATGGCGAGACAAAATATTTTACAATGCTAAATATACACCATTCTGCATAAGAATATATGGTCAAGTGTTTTAAAGGCAACCTTAATAGGAAATGAATATAAGTTTTGTGCATGTGTCAGGTATGCTAACAGTATCGTACGATCGCATAGTGAGATAAAAAAAGCAGTGTATGCAACTAAAAATTACATTTATTTCCACAATTTGAAAAATAAGAAAAGTGATGGTACTCAATTTTTGTTGGTGCCACTAAATATTTGGATTCTCAGGGTTTGGGTCCATTTTACAGCCCCTTCATAAAATCACAATAGATTTAAAAAGGACCTTTCGCAAAATTACAGTTGATTAAAACAGTCCATTCACAAAAATACTATCTATTAAAACAACCCCTTTTGGTATTTTATCCTATATTTTAATTTGTTTTCTAAATTGTTTTAAGAAAAAAAGTGACTTTTACAAAAATTGGTGTTTTGAATTCACAAACATCAACAGTTATCTATCACAAAAGTGTGGAACTGGAAAAAATTTCTGGATCAACTCCTGATCGTATTTCCATCTCTGACATGTGTAAATCGCCAAAGAATGAAAAAGTTGCCATGGGTGGCAAATATCCAAGGTGTTCCAAATTTGCTTTATGTAGTAAAGGTGAACAGTAATCAATAGTTTAAACTGATTTTTTTTTTTTCAGCTATAAATATTTACAATATTATTTTTAGCCATAAATATTTTGTTAGTTGCAATAGCATACTATTTTTTTCTCGTTTATCAAGATCAGCTTTTATTGAATACCATAATGGTTAAAACCAGACGATTTAAAGCACACACATCTTTTATTTATGGTGAAAACTTTTTTTTTTAAGAGTAGGACTTGCTCATCTAGCATTTGCTACTACTAAGGACCGAATTACTGGACATTTTATTGTGGGGTCAGCCAGTGTTACCCCCTATCAGGATTCTAGATAAGGAGTGGGTGGCAGCACAAGTGCCCCGGGAACTGAACAAAAAGGGAATTGTTTGTGAATGCGATGGTTGTTTTAAGTTTACTTTTACTTGGTTTTGTAACAGTAACTTTTATAACTGCGAGCACTAATGTCATCATTGCTAAACAGTAGAACAGAAGACCAAAATGAACGTTACAGACAGTGAGGTAAACAGTGAGACAAAACCAAGAAGCCAAGTACGTGAAGTTGACGTAAAGCCTGAAGAAAATGCTTGAAAGTGAAGACTTTTATGTTGATATATAAAAATATGATGACTCTGCTTATCAGTTCATTATAAAGACCTGATTTTTCATAACTTTGTCATCATGATAGCTCAATTGAACATAGCGGAGGGGTGGGGTGGTCAGAACACATGTTTTGCGATGGGTGACAAATCTCGTTGCTATGTCACTGCCCCCATGAAGAAATGGCCAAGTCAATACCCAAACAGAAATAGACAAACCAGAAACAGTCAATACACAAACCAGAAATTAAACCCAGGCCCAAGGCATGATAGAATGGTTCTTTAGCCACCATCTGGGTAGCAGGATGAAAGCTGGGACTGGGCATATTCCAGTCTTTCTTATTTTTCAATACTTGATTAAATACTGGTCTTTTTAATTATTTAAGCACCACGACTGCTGTAAACTCAGTGTTTTCACTAGAGTGCAAGAATCTCGCATTTTTTTCTCTCATTAAAAAATCATTACTGCGAGAAATTTGCACACTCTACAAATCGGTTTCATTCTGTGTAAAATTCTTGCATTTTGAAAGATTCGGCCACTTTTTTAGAAAAAAGTCACACATGCTTCCATTTATCATTGTGGTTATATGAGCAAAATTCTCTCAGTTTCATTTTTAATGCACCTAACTAGGCCTGACTTACAGACTTGGAGGTCCAGTTATGTGCTATAAAAATAACTAAATTTCATAAATACCCTGACTTTGGGTATTTAATGAGGCAAGGGTAAGTACCCATTTAAAAATACCTTACCCACTAGGTGTTTACCCAACTCGCATCTGTAGTAAGAAATTCTTCCTATTTTTTAAAAATCTTATTTAGTTTTGGGGAAAGGGTGAGAAATTCTCACTCACTTTTTTCCATAATGAAAAACTTGCAACTTATGGTAGTAGATAAAATGTTACATTAGTCGCAACTGTTTTATTAAAATTCAAAATTAAACTATTATGTCCTTATTTTAGATTTTATTATTCATATCTGTGAAGGTGGTAAGGGGGTAAAATGGGTCTGATTACATCCATTTTCTTATTCATAGGCTGTTTTCTGTTTGCGTTATTTTATGCAATACATTTATCACTTTCACACCTGAAAAGATTTAATTAACTTAATAAGTTATACCTACTCATTTTAAATGTAAAAAAATATTTAATTTATTTAAGAGTTGTGTTTTCCGTAAAGTTATATGAAATGGGTTATAGTAAAAAAGTAAAAAAAAAAAGAATACACTTAATCAAATTTTATTTTCTTCTCATCTTGACTTATAGAGTATTCAAATTAAAAATGTAATTGCCAAGATTATTAAACGTAGGTCCATATGCAGACATTCTATTAGGTGTCTCAAAATTTATGCAAAATTTGAATTAAATAAAAAATTAATTAATTTAGAGTTGGGGGCCAACCAAAAGAAGAAAGCAGATTGATAGCAGACAGTTTAGGGTTCATAAAAAATGCTCCTTTATATGAAAGAACAATGCATTTTCATTGCTGAACAACATTTAAAAAATAATGAAATTTGATTCACAATAAGTTTGATGATATATAACAAGAACGATCATGTAATTTAACACCATTGGATTTCTTTCTTTGGGGGTTATTTGAAGTCAAAGATCTATGTCAACCACTCATACATCCACCTGTCCATTGAAGGGGGATGTACGGAGAATTCAATGCTGCATCAACAAAATTCAGCCACATATTCAAAATGGTCCTGGGGTTAGAAAATGTAATACCGATCCCACAGGAATGGGATTCTGCTGGATCCCATACAAATGTTTGCAGAACTAGTCTTTCAGAGTGTATGTGGTGTTGATTTCGTCGGTTTACGAACAAACAGTTTGCGAGCTGACAACCAGCGAGTCAGTTTGCGAACACACCCAGAGCGGAAAGTCCCGTGAATTCATGAAGATGCAAATTGACCTTCACCAGTCTCTCCGGTGTAGATGGTTAGCAAGTATATAAACACCCAGCTGTGAGTGAAGCTGCTAAAGCAGTAGCACTATGTTCTATAAGTCGTGACTGATCATTTTGTTATATTATTTGTAATCTTTAAAGCTTATTCATTTTTATTATTGATCAATAAATATGTTAGTTGTTGAGCTGCTGTTTCACGAATTATTTTAAAGTAAACACTTTTAGTGCACAATGTAAGGAGGTGTATAATCTTCACCCCCACTACATTGGTGACCCGGACATCGGTTTGTAGGTGATTATGAATTTACGCCCTTCAACGACGATGTTCCAAGTCTTCAATCATCTCAGCAAGGATTCCCCTCTACGTTGGTGACCCGGATGTTGCTACTCTTCACTCGTCTCCAGCTGTGTATATGGGACTACACAAAGGTATGTGAATTTGCTTTGACTTCCCTTCCGGACCACCAACTCTAGTTCATAACATACATAGTGTAGTGCTTAAAACATGTCATTACCTCCAGGTGACACAAAAAACATTATACAGGGTGCTCCTGGTAATATCGAAGTTGGTAGAGTAGCATTTAAAGCTCCACCATTTTGGAAAAACAACCCTGAACTATGGTTTCTTCAACTGGAATCTCAATTTGCTACAGGCGGTATAAGTACAGAGTTAACAAAGTTTCATAGTGTAGTTGCAGCGTTGGACTGTGAAATTTTAGTTACAGTTAGTGACATAATCCGATCCCCTCCAACAGATACACCTTATGAGTGCTTAAAAAAACTCATAATTTCACATTATGCAGATTCGGAACAAACCCGTTTAAAGGCATTGCTGCAGGACTTAATACTCGGTGATAAGAAACCATCCCAATTGCTCATGCAAATGAAGGCATTGGCTCAAAAGCAAGTGGACAATGATGTATTAAAAACCCTCTTTTTAACACGTTTACCAGTTTCGATGCAACAGATCTTGTCTGTTTACAAAGAAGATTTAGATGAGTTAGCTTTAATAGCAGATAAGATATCTGAGGTCACAGAAACTCCAATGGTGGTGAATTCGGTTACAACCCTTCCCCCTTCTTTAGATGTAATACAGAATCTAGAGAAAAAAATCGACGCAATAGCTAAACGATTGGACACCTTGGCTCGCCCACTCTCTTTTAGAGGATGCAACAAGCAGTCCCGATCTCTATCCCCTTCCCACAAAAAATTAAACCCTCGCTTCTGCTGGTACCACGCACGCTTTGCAGAAAAAGCTACTAAATGCGTCCCTCCTTGTACTTTCCCAGGAAAACTTGCAGGCTCATCCGAATTGGCGGCCACTGATGCTTGTCGGCGTGTTAGTCGCTTATACATTCATGACCGTAAAACTGGAATCAGTTTTTTGATAGACAGTAGAACAGCATGCTCAGTTCTGCCTGTAAACCAAATATTAAGTTGTAAGAAAGTACCCAGTTCAAAATTTTTTCTTTACGCAACAAATGGTACTGAAATAAAAACATTCGGAAATAGAAATCTGGATTTGGACTTAGGCCTAAAACGATCATACCTGTGGAATTTTGTTATTGTGGAAGTTTCAAAGCCGATATTAGGCGCAGACTTTTTGGAACGATTTTCATTGTTAATTGATGTTAAGAATCGTCATTTGATTGACCAGGTAACGCCCTGCAAAGTTAAATCAAATTCATTTTTTGGACCCTCCACTGGCCTCACAATGGTTTGCGGCAATACGCCATATCATAAATTACTTTCCGAATTTCCAAATATAACTAGACCCGCTAATAACCTACCTTCAGTTAACCATTCTACAACACATTGTATCTTAACTAAAGGTCCACCGGTAACATCTAAAGCCAGATGTTTATCCCCTGAAAAATTAAAAGCAGTTAAGCCGGAATTCGAAGCCTTATTAGCACAAGGCATTGTCAGTCGATCGAATAGCCCATGGGCTAGCCCGATACATTTAGTCAAGAAAAAGGACGGCTCATGGTGCATATGTGGCGATTTTAGGATGTTAAATGCTGTCACTTTACCTGACCGCTATCCATGATTTTGCAATGGAATTGCACGGTAAATGATATTTTCTAAATTAGATCTAATTAAAGCCTATAATCAGATCCCGGTTAACAAGGAAGACATTCCTAAAACCGCAGTAATTACACCAGTAAGCCTATTCCACTACAATAGAATGCCTTATGGACTCAGAAAGGCTGGTCAAACATTCCAAAGGTTTATGGATGAAGTTTTTAGGGACTTGGATTGCTATGTTTACCTTGACGACATTTTAGTCGCTTCAAAAGATGAGGGAACTCACATTCAGCACCTGCGCAAAATGTTTACACGTCTAGATCAATATCGCATTGTTCTAAATACAGCAAAATGCATTTTTGGTAAAGCACAAATGCCGTTTCTAGGATATGTAGTTTCTGAGGCAGGAATCTCTCCCTTGCCCCAAAAAATTGAAGCTATATCCAATTTTCCTTTACCCCAGACGGTACATGAACTACGGCGCTTTTTAGCCCTTCTAAACTTCTACCATTGTTTTTTCCCAAAAGCTGCACATACGCAAGCTCCCCTACATGAGATGATTGAAAGTCGTAAAAAACGCAATAAAACACATATTTAGAGGTCTCCTGAAACGCAGGATGCTTTTGAAGTGTGTAAAACTATGTTAACAAATGCTACAATGCTTGCTCATCCTAGACCTGACTCTGAATTATCACTTATGACTGATTGCTCGGACTTCGCATTAGGATCAGTTTTGAACCAAGCGTCCGAGAAAGGACCAGAGCCATTGGCATTTTTCTCATCCAAATTAACGCAGTCCGAGAAATGCTACAGTTTATATGATCGAGAGTTACTGGCAATTTCCTCATCCATTCGTCATTTCAGACATTTTTTGGAAGGTAGACAATTTGCCATTTACTGTGATCATAAACCGCTCATTTATGCATTTACACAAAAAGCTGATAAATGTTCTCCCAGACAACTCCGACAGTTAGAGTTCATCTCTCAGTTTTCCATAGACATTCGTTTTGTCTCTGGTCAGGACAACGTGGTTGCTGATGCTTGTTCTTGAATCGTGGAAATTAACTTGCCTAGCAACTTAGACTACGCAGCAATTTCTCGCGAACAACAGGAGGATGGGGAACTTAAAAAATTAATGAGTGGTGGCTCCGTATTGGATTTCAAGCATTTCACAATTTCAGATTCTGGTGCTAAACTTTACTTTGATGTCTCTACTGAACATCCCTCATCCCTCAAGCCTTCAGAAAGACTGTGTTTAAAAAAATTCATTCCCTCTCTCATCCTAGTGGCCGTATTACGGCGAAGCTTGCAAAGGACAGATTCATATGGCCTTCCATTGACAAGAACTGTAGAAAATTTGCAAAATTTTGTGTCCCTTGCCAATAAAGCAAGATCTCTAGACACTCAAAGTCCGTCAGCGGAAATTTTCCAATTGTTTCAGGCCGTTTCAATCATGTTCACTCAGGGTTGGAAAAGTGGACCCAGCCCAGAAAAACCCACACGGGTTTTTCTGGGTGGGTCCACCAACAAAAACCCGCAGTAAATGGTTTTTGCTTAAAATCATTTCTGAGTCTGCAAATCCTGGGTTTTTGCTTAAAATCATTTCTGAGTCTGCAAATCCCACCTATAGTATTTAGAAATACACTTTACCTTTTAAGCCCCAAACCTAGATGGTTTCTCTTATCGAAATTACATAAAAATAAGTCATATCTATGGTAATCAGATGAAGTTTACCTCAAAATATTTATTTTCTAAAATTAATTTCATTAACTGAAAATTTTGGAACTTCTAGACAGTATAACCAACAGTGTTTTTGACAGAGGTAGAGTCATGATCCTTCACAGAAAACAAGCTTTCTTTCTACTTTGAAAGAATTAAAAAATATTATTAATTGTATTTCAATTACTTGTATTCATTATTGATTAAGAAATATGTAATTATGTATTATAACTAATAATATTTTCACATTAAGAAATATAAAGAAAAAAATTCTGAAATTTTCAGTTTGAAAACATCACACAGACTACTTTTTGCTTATTATACTGTTTTTATTATTCTTTTACTTATTTAATTTTTTTTTATAGCAAATATGCAGTTATTATTATAAATAAGTTTTGATACCACATTATAATGAACATTTTCATGTATCAACTTTTACAAACTGTAAAAGAAATAATGAAAATAAACAGTTGATAATCTTCTAGTAAAAAACTATGCAAAATATGACATGTGTGATTAATGTCTAATGATAATCCCAATTAAAGTTAAATGACAACAAACTAAAAATGTAGAATGAAAAATATATTTCAAATTAATTATAATTGATCTATTTTACAGTTTACCAATCAAAATCACATTCACTTTGATTTTTGTGGTAATATTTGTAAATCTTTACTAATTTTTCACACTGCTCTGAGCCTAGTCTGTTCTGCAACTTAGACCATATGAATCCAAATGTAGGGAAAATTCTCTCAATGGAAGCAGAGTTAGATGGAACAGAATGCAGAAACTGAAAAAAACTACAAAAATCAGAATCTAACTTGTTGTTTTTCTGTACCTTTTCTTTAAGAATTTCCTACCATTCTGAAGCTGTAAATTGTGACACAATATTTTGAGAAAAGTGATTTAGGAAAATAGTCTGTCTTTAATTTTAAAAGCCATTATTGCAGGTAACCGCTCTGGATGATACTGTATTATCCATTCTTCAGCTTCTTCCTCTTCCTCTGAATTAAGCTTTTCCCCTCCATACTTTGCATCCATTATATTAGCTAAAAAATGCTCAGGTCTCATAATCTGTTTATACCGTTTCACTATAACCTCCTTGTGCTGTTTCAATTCTTCTGATTCTATTAAATTTTTGCATATTTCTACAGAACGTGACAGTGTGGTTGTATCTTTTTGCAGTTCATCAAGCGCTGAAGATAAAATTATGAGCTGCTTATTTAAATTCAAACACTCCTTGTAAATCGACACATTATCCAATATTTTTGGATTTTTGTGGGGGGAGGGGGATATTTTTGCAATTCGCGTCTCAAATTCATTTTGGTGCTGAGATGCAATTGTTACATTTTTATGATAATTGTCCAAAAAGCTCGAAATGCACATTTTGTGTGAATTCCAACGTGTATTGTTTGTTAGGTATTTATGGCATCAAACAAAAACCCAGAAAAGCCCAGAAAAACCCACAAAACCCCGGGTGGGTTGGGCTTTTGTACAAAAACCCGGGTTTTTGCCAACCCTGTGTTCACTTAGAAATTATAGGTCCTTTGCCTCCTTCCAACGGTAATATTTACTGTCTCACGTGCACAGACAGATTTTCACGATGGCCAGAGGTATTTCCTATGGCTGACCAGAAAGCTGAGACTTGTCCTGAAACCTTCCTGTTCGGATGGATTTCATGATTCGGTGTTCCAGATACCATCACTACAGATAGAGGCTCCCTGTTTGAGTGCGACCGTTTCAATGCATTTACTCGTTTTTTAGGGTCGGAACGAATCCGAACAACCAGTTACCACCCGATTTCAAATGGAATGATTGAACGTCATCACAGACAGCTCAAAGAGTATCAAATGCCACATCACAGAACGTTGGACGACTGTTTTGCCTTTGGTGTTGCTCGGTATCTGGACAAGCCTGAAGGAGGACATCAGAAAATCTCCAGCTGAAATGCTTTACGGAGAAACTTTGCAACTTCCTGGAGAGTTTTTTCGTTCCACCAAACAATTTCCTGGAACTGCAAATTTCATCTTGCAGCTTCAAGCAGGTATGCAACGATTAAGACCTGTTCCTGCTAAGCACCATGGTAAACATGATATCTTCGTTCACAAAGATCTGCCAACATCTACTCATGTGTTCGTACGATGAGACTCTGTCCATAAGCCATTGGAACAGCCATATGACGATCCTTATGAAGTACTTTCTCGTAATACCAAATTTTATACTTTAAGCATTAAAGGACAACCCAGCACAGTTTCTATTGACCGCCTAAAACCGGCGTACCTCTGGAATGAACAATTACAGACTGTTCCAATATCGTCCTCCGTCGGTGGAAAAGACTCTTATGTTACCAGATACGGACGTTCAGTCCATTTCAGAATGCCACCTCCTTCGGTCTCGCGGGGGAGTACTGTGGCGTTGATTTCGTCGGTTTATGAACAAACAGTTTGCGAGCTGACAACCTACGAGTCAGTTTGCGAACATACCCAGAGCGGAAAGTCCCGCGAATTCATGAAGATGCAAATTGACCTTCACCAGTCTCTCTGGTGTAGATGGTTAGCAAGTATATAAACACCCAGCTGTGAGTGAAGCTGCTAAAGCAGCAGCACTATGTTCTATAAGTCGTGACTGATCATTTTGTTATATTATTTGTAATCTTTAAAGCTTATTCATTTTTATTATTGATCAATAAATATGTTAGTTGTTGAGCTGTTGTTTCATGACTTATTTTAAAGTAAGCACTTTTAGTGCACAACGTAAGGAGGTATATAATCTTCACCCCCACTACATGTAATCTTGCAGTCCGAATCGAGCAAGACTGTAATCTTGCATGATTAAAACTGAGAAATAAATTATTTTTATTACAATTTCACTCCACCTTCCTAATCATCAATTGGCCAAAAATTTTTGCAGATTTATGTATCTTATCTAACAATGCTTGATTCAATAATTACAAATTTTAGTTTAAAGAATTAATTTTTAAAATTATCTTCTGATGGGAGTCTGCATCAAACATTGTAATCTAAATTTTTTGCTAACTTCCCAATCTACAAATAAACTGAAATATTTCATATCAATTTATCTCTTAGTAAATGATCACGAATCAATTATAAAAAGTTTTCATTGTAGGTTTTAATTTTTTTAATCCCCACTTTTAATTATTTTACTTAAATTATATCAAGAAACAATTCATTGGACTTGTTCGATTTTTTACGTTCTTAATCAGCAAATAAGAAAATAACGGTAAGTATTTTAATGTACCTATAAATTTTATATTTGTGTGTATTATTTTCTTTGCATGAAATTAAATTTAGTATAAAAATCTCTTTCCTTTTCTTATTTCTCTCATAATCAGTTATTAAATGAATTCTAAGCTTTAGGGAAAATACTCATCTGAAGTTTGTCAAGTAATGTTCACGCGGGATCCCGCATTATAACTGGACCAATAAATCTTAATCCCAAAAGTCTGCAAAACCAAAAACATTGAAGATTGCATTCTCAAATCATCTGCACCCTAGAAAAGGGTGATGAAGATTGAAATAAGAACCTTTGATCATAGGCGCCCATACCTATAGGCAGGGTCGATAGTCCCTTCCTATGGGGATAGGAAGGACCTATGGACGACCCTTCCAGGGTCGATAGTCCCGAGTCATAGTCCCTTCCCCAGCTCCCAGATTGTTATGATTTATCTACTGGTATAATGCAGAAGTGCTTCAACACTAAATATTGCATCTTTCTGGGGCAGGACCCTTGACTTGCTTTCCCTTACCCACAAAGAATAATATGCCTACCATGCCAGTGATGTCTGTAAATATGACTCCTTCAGGGTTTCATAAAAAAAAAAAAAAAAAAATCTGATGTGGACAACACATCACTTCCGTGCACATCTATTAAATCAAAAATATTTTCGGCACACTTCGTCTAAACTTATTTTGTTTAAAAGATATAAAATACTGCAGTAATAGTAAAGTTCAGTGATTTCTAGCCAAATATATCGATATCGCCAAGCTTAGTTCAATTTGAAAGATTTGCTTCTGACACTTAATTTGGCAATATTTCACCAAAAGCAGACAAGCTTGAGATAGTTTGCAAGATTTAGTTTGCAAGATTTTGGGGATAGCCAAAGTAGTAATTTAATTGACCACAGACTTTCAATGAATTGAATGTATCCATGCACCTTAATGTATTTAAAGTCATTTGGCTGACAATGTAAAGAAATTACCCAGTCAATTGCAATCAAAAAAGAGATGCACAGTTAGATGTTAAAATAGCTCTTAATATAAAATTACAAAATTCTATGGTTAAAAGTTTTAGAGTTATGCAAAATACAAAATATTTCATCAAAACTCAGCAAGGTCGACAACAAATGGCAAGATTTTGGCCATGGACCCAACAGTGACTGACTGCAGATTTAATATATTGAAGATGTCCATAGACATTAATGTATTGAAATTCTTTTGGGTGGGCCTGTAAATAAACTCTCCAGTAGATTGGAACCATAAATTGAGATGCACAACTGGATGTTACAATATGAAATTTCAACATTCTATGACTAATAGTTTTTGAGATTAGAGAGTTAAATACATATACATGTACACCAAAAGTCATCAAGCTTTGCGACTTTTGGTGTGATTCTTGAGGGAGGCACGTGACCATGGTCGGACCATTACCTAACTATATGGTAGGACGCTTTTGTGTTTGAAATGGATGAATGTATACATAAAATTGCCATTGACCGTAACACTGGGGAACAATTTTTAACGTAATTTCTGTTGAGTTCAATTTTTGAGCTGTTTTAGTGTGCAATGGGCAGACTGATTACAAAACTGTTGTTAGTTTTCTTCGACCACGTCAAGTTTTTTCTCTACAACTACCTTCTACTCTTCACTATCCTGTGTGAGGAATATGAAGACATAAAGAAAGTCGTTCATTTGTTGCAATATCACATGCACCAATGGATCATGTGTGTTGATCTTAAAATGGTCTGTTTCCTCCTTAGCCAGTAAACCAAGTATCCCTGTTTTTTGTGCAGGTGGGACAGTAGAGCTTGTGAGAAGCATTGGGTGCAGTCGAAATGGCTGCCAAGATATGACCTGAAACCTGGTGATCCAAACATTCTTCATCAGCCTCTTGTTGACTGAAAGAACACAATATTTCCAACTTTGCATATAAAACTGGGTCTCATGAAGCAATTTGTTAAAACTTTGTCAATTGATGGAGACTGTTTCAAGTATCTCATTGCGGCATTTCCTAACCTATCATTTGAAAAGATAAAAGCCGGTGTATTTGATGGTTCATAGGTTCGCCAGTTTCTTAAAGATGAACATTTCATCAGAACAATGACAGAACTTCAAAAGAATGCTTGGTTGGCATTCAGAAACATTGTCAAAGACTTCCTTGGAAATACACGAGCACAGAATTACACCGAAATTGTCCAACAGCTCTTGAAGAGCTTGCTGAACCATGCTTGGCTCGGCTGCAACATGGGTTGCATTTTTTACATCATCCATTTTTTACATCTAGCCATCTTCCTGGCTTCCTGAAAAATCTTGGTGCAGTCAGTAATGAGTAGGGTGAGCGATTTCACCAAGATTTGAAGATCGTGGAATCACGCTATCAAGGAAGATGGGATGTACATATGATGGCTGACTATTGTTGGAGCATAAAGCGAGAATGCCCAAAGATTAAACATTCCAGAAAAGCTACAAACAAAAATTTTTGCCTTAATATGTATGCTTACCACTTGGTTAATAAATTTTTCTATTTATATTAATACAATTTAACTTGCAGTAACTATATATTTGGTAACTTTTCCCTTTATTTTTCTTTTTATGCACATTTTGGGGGTACCCTGTATCTTAAAAAGTTGACATGACAGACGAAAACTACTAGGGATGCACTGAATATTCGGTTGGTATTCTGTATACTGCCTATTCGGCAGACAAACCGAATATTCGATTCAGCCGAATGCTTAAATCTTCGGCAACCGAATAGTAAACAAATTTAAATATTCACCAGTTGGTAAACAAATACATATTTTTTATATCATGAATGAAAGATATAGTACAGTACCATAGTACTAAATTGATTCAAGTTGTTACTTACTAATATCACATCTGAATAAGAGTTAGAAACCCTTAGAAAGTCCTCCTACAAAGGCACTCCCATTCTTGGCAGATAGCCCTAACATAGTGTTCCACCAGGGGCGTAGCCAGAAATTTTTCATGGGGGGGGGGTTACGACTACTGCAACTCACATATATTCATACATGTGTGTGATAAGGGAGTGAAGAATATGCATTTTGTATGGCAAAAAATTCCTCATGGGGGGGTTATGACCCCCCTACGCCCCTGCATTCCACTATCACACAAAAAACTAATATCACAATGAAATTAGTTTTAATGTAAGAGAAAATACTCAGATGTTAAATCTAAATTTTGTTGCCTATCAATTTTTCCTAAATCTTATCACATCAATAACAAATAATATTCGGTATTTGTTATTGATGTGTTAATGTGTTATGGTTAATGTTCAACTCACATATATTCATACATGTGTGTGATAAGGGAGTGAAGAATATACATTTTGTATGGCAAAAAATTCCTCATGGGGGGGGGTTATGACCCCCCTAACTATTACTATGCTATAGTGCCTAGTGCTATTACTAACTGATTTAAATTTGAAACAGTAACCAGGAAAAAAAACCTCATAACATTAAATACTCATAAATATGTGTACAAGTCAATTAACTGCTAATTTTTTTTAATAAAATATGCAGTTAAAAAAATTACCAGCATTTCACTTTATTTAAAAAAGTTAATATATAAAGGAAATACAAGATATATGGATATTAAATTTTGCAGCATTTTAATTTTTGAAGTTTTACGCCATATGAAATATTGCTTAAGAAAAAACTAATTAAATTAATCATTGCAATCAAAGTTTAATAATGGTTAATAAGTTTAATAAATTTTAACCACGTATTCGGTATTTGGTTAACCGAACTTGATAGTGCTTAAAATCTTACTTTTCCTACTTTTCTCTATTGAAATTAAATCTAGTTGAATTAAATGTTAATCTCGCAGGATTGCAGGATGAACTAATCTCAATCCCGAAATCTCGCAAAATGAAAACCAGTGCGAGATTGCATTCTTTACCTGGAGTGCGTATGTGTCAACAAAGCGCTGGAGGTCATTTGCCTATGTGTTGTTCATACATAACCCATCCCTATCTTATGTACTTTATACAGTAGACACTGGTTATAACGTACTCCCACAGGACCTAAAAAAGTAGCACATTATAAGCAGTACCGCCGGTAAGATTCAATATTACACAAAAATCTGATGTGTCCAACACATGACTTCCTTGCACGTCCATTAGATCAAAAATATTTTCGACGCACTTCCTCTAAATTTATTTGTTTGAAAGAGATAAAATATCAATAATAGTAAGGTTTAGCGATTTCCAGCCAAATATTTCGATATCGCCAAGCTGAGTTCAATTTGAAAGATTTCCTTCTGACACTTTATTTGGCGATATTTCACCAAAAGCCGACAAACTTGAGATAGTCTGCGAGATTTTGGGGATAGCCAAAGTAGTCATTGACCACAGACTTTCAATGAATTGAATGCATCCATACACCTCAATGTATTCAAAGTCATTTGGCTCACCCTGTAAATAAATTCTCAGTCGATTGCTGTCAAAAAAGATATTGAAAACAGTTAGATATTACAATAGTTCTAAATACAAAAGTTAAAAAACGGGTTAGTTTTAGAGTTATACAAAATACGAAATAACTTTTGGCGTCAAATTTGGCGATATTTCGGCGAAACTCGCCAAGAACGATGACAAATGGCGATACTTTGGGCATGGACCCAATGACTGACTATCGCCAAATTTGGCGATATTTCGCCAAAACTCGATAAGGTCGAGGACAGACGGCGAGATTTTGGGCATGTACCAAACAATGACTATCTACAGTAGTATTATATTGAAAATGTCCATAGACATTAAAGTACTGAAATTCTTTCCGGTGGTCCTGTAAATAAACTCTCCAGTAGATTGGAACCAAAAATCGAGATGCACAACTAGATGTTACAACATTCTTATATATGAAATTTCATAATAGTTTTTGAGATTTGAAAGTAAAATATGCACACACGTACACCAAAAGTCGCCAAGCTTGGCGACTTTTGGCATAGTTCTTGAGGGAGGCACGTGACCGTGGTCGGACCATTACCTAACTTATGTGGTAGGACGGTATTGTGCTTGAAATGGATGAATGCCCCTAAAATTGCCATTGACCGTAATGTATTGGAAATCTTTTGAGTGTTCCTGTAGCAGAACTATAAATGATAAAGACACTTTTTTACTTCCTTGTACGTAGTATAAGGAAGTAATGTGATCCCGAAAAATTTTGGGGGCCAAATTTCGACAAAAAAACCGATTTTGACTACCTCTAAATTGAATTTTAAAAATTTTTTCGATGCATCTCATCGTAGGCTATCATGCACGATCATATTAATGCGTCTGCAACTCATTTTGACCAGCGGCGAGTTTATTGTGGCCAGTTTTTCCATGCCGTCTGTACGTACGTACGTACGTATGTATGTAACTCGCATATCTCAAAAACTATTGGTCGTAGAATGTTGAGATTTGATATTTAGGATTGTTCTATGATCTAGTTGTGCACCTCCCCTTTTGGTGATAATCGAATAGATAGTTTATGTACAGGACCGCCCAAAAGATTCGAAATACATTACGCTCTATGGGCCGATATTCATTAAACTCGCCTAACTCAAAAGCAATTAGGCGTAGAACGTCCAAACTTCATATTTTGGATATTTGTAACATCTAGTTGTGCACCTCCCCTTTTGGTTCCATTCGACTGGATAGTTTATCTACAGGACTGCCCAAAACATTCGAAATACATTACGCTCAATGGGCCGAAATTCATTAAACTCGCATATCTCAAAAACTATTAGGCGTAGAATGTTGAAACTTTATATTTAGGAACGTTGTAACATCTAGTTGTGCACCTCCCCTTTCGGTTCCATTCGACTTGATAGTTTATCTACAGAACTACCCAAAAGATTCGAAATACATTACGCTCTATGGGCCGAAATTCATCAAAGCGTTTTTTAGAGGTATTGGGCTATTTCAAACGACTCAGAAGTGATATTTGCTGTAAAGAGTTAGAAAATGAATTTCTCCATTAAAAAAAGTGTCTTTATCATTTATAGTTCAGCTACAGGAACACTCAAAAGATTTCCAATACATTACGGTCAATGGAAATTTATGGGGCATTCATCCATTTCAAGCACAGTGCCGTCCTACCACAGAAGTTAGGTAATGGTCCGACTACGGTCACGTGACTCCCTCAAGAACTATCCAAAAGTCGCCAAGCTTGGCGACTTTTGGTGTACGTGTGTGCATATTTAACTCTCAAATCTCAAAAAATATTATGAAATTTCATATATAAGATTGTTGTATCATCTAGTTGTGCATCTCGATTTTTGGTTCCAATCTACTGGAGAGTTTATTTACAGAACCACCGAAAAGAATTTCAGTACTTTAATGTCTATGGACATCTTCAATATAATACAACTGTAGACGGTCATTGTTTGGTTCATGCCCAAAATCTCGCCGTCTGTCCTCGGCCTTGGCGAGTTTTGGCGAAATATCGCCAAATTTGGCGATATTCAGTTATTTGGTCCATGCCCAAAGTATCGCCATTTGTCATCGTACTTGGCGAGTTTTGGCGAAATATCGCCATATTTGGCGATAATCTGTCATTGTTTGGTTCGTGCTTAAAATCTCGCCAAATGTCGTCGAAATTGACGAGTTTCGCCGAAATATCGCCAAATTTGGCGCCAAAAATTATTTCGTATTTTGTATAACTGTAAAACTTTAACCCGTAGAATTTTGAACTTTTGTATTTAGAACTATTGTAATATCTAACTGTTTTCAATATCTTTTTTGACAGCAATCGACTGAGAATTTATTTACAGCATTTGCCAAATGACTTTAAATACATTGAGGTGTATGAATGCATTCAATTCATTGAAAGTCTGTGGTCAATGATACGGTCAATGATACGGTACAATGGTGGCGAGATTTTGGGGATAGCCAAAGTAGTTTGGCTATCCCCAAAATCTCGCAGACTATCTCAAGTTTGTCGGCTTTTGGTGAAATATCGCCAAATAAAGTGTTAGAAGGAAATCTTTCAAATTGAACTCAGCTTGGCGATATCGAAATATTTGGCTAGAAATCGCTAAATCTTACTATTATTGATATTTTATCTCTTTCAAAGAAATAAGTTTAGAGGAAGTGCGTCGAAAATATTTTTGATCTAATAGACGTGCAAGGAAGTCATGTGTTGGACACATCAGATTTTTTAATAGAGAAATTCATTTTCTAACTCTTTACAGCCTATATTACTTCTGAGTCGTTTGAAATAGCCCAATACCTCTAAAAAACGCTTTGATGAATTTCGGCCCTTAGAGCTTAATGTATTTCGAATCTTTTGGGCGGTCCTGTACATAAACTATTCAGTCGAACGGAACCGAAAGGGGAGGTGCACAACTAGATGTTACAACAATCCTAAATATAAAGTTTCAACATTGTACGCCTAACAGTTTTTGAGATATGCGAGTTTAATGAATTTCGACCCATTGAGCGTAATGTATTTCGAATGTTTTGGGCAGTCCTGTAGGTAAACTATCCAGTCGAATGGAACCAAAAGGGGAGGTGCACTACTAGATGTTACAACTATCCAAAATATGAAGTTTCGACATTCTACGCCTAATAGCTTTTGAGTTAGGCGAGTTTAATGAATTTCGGAACATAGAGCGTAATGTATTTCGAATCTTTTGGGCGGTCCTGTACATAAACTATCCATTCGATTGCCACCAAAAGGGGAGGTGCACAACTAGATCATAGAACAATCCTAAATATCAAATCTCAACATTCTACGACCAATAGTTTTTGAGATATGCGAGTTACATACATACGTACGTACGTACGTACAGACGGCATGGAAAAACTGGCCACAGTAGACTCGCCGCTGGTCAAAATGAGTTGCAGACGCGTTAATATGATCGTGCATGCTAACCTACGATGAGATGCATCGAAAAAATTTTTTAAATTAAATTTAGAGGTAGTCAAAATCGGTTTTTTTGTCGAAATTTGGCAGCCAAAATTTTTCGGGATCACATTACTTCCTTATACTACGTACAAGGAAGTAAAAAAATCTGATGTGTCCTACACATGACTTCCTTGCACGTCCATTAGATCAAAAATATTTTCGACGCACTTCCTCTACATTTATTTGTTTGAAAGAGATAAAATATCAATAATAGTAAGGTTTAGCGATTTCTAGCCAAATATTTCGATATCACCAAGCTGAGTTCAATTTGAAAGATTTCCTTCTGACACTTTATTTGGCGATATTTCACCAAAAGCCGACAAACTTGAGATAGTCAGCGAGATTTTGGGGATAGCCAAAGTAGTCATTGACCACAGACTTTCAATGAATTGAATGCATCTATACACCTCAATGTATTCAAAGTCATTTGGCTCACCATGTAAATAAATTCTCAGTCGATTGCTGTCAAAAAAGATATTGAAAACAGTTAGGTATTACAATAGTTCTAAATACAAAGTTAAAAAATCTACGGGTTAAAGTTTTAGAGTTATACAAAATAGGAAAAAATTTGGCGATATTTCGGCGAAACTCGTCAATGTCGACGACATTTGGCGAGATTTTAAGCATAAACCAAACAATGACAGATTATCGCCAAATTTGGCGATATTTCGCCAAAACTCGCCAAGAACGATGACAAATGGCGATACTTTGGGCATGGACCAAAAGACTGACTATCGCCAAATTTGGCGATATTTCGCCAAAACTCGCCAAGGTCGAGGACAGACGGCGAGATTTTGGGCATGTACCAAACAATGACTGTCTACAGTTGTATTATAATAAAGATGTCCATAGACATTAAGGTACTGAAATTCTTTTCGGCGGTCCTGTAAATAAACTCTCCAGTAGATTGGAACATAAAATCGAGATACACAACTAGATGTTACAACATTCTTATATATGAAATTTCATAATAGTTTTTGAGATTTGAGAGTTAAATATGCACACACGTACACCAAAAGTCGCCAAGCTTGGCGACTTTTGGCATAGTTCTTGAGGGAGGCACATGACCGTGGTCGGACCATTACCTAACTTATGTGGTAGGACGGTATTGTGCTTGAAATGGATGAATGCCCCTAAAATTGCTATTGACCGTAATGTATTGGAAATCTTTTGAGTGTTCCTGTAGCAGAACTATAAATGATAAAGACACTTTTTTTAATGGAGAAATTCATTTTCTAACTCTTTACAGCATATATCACTTCTGAGTCGTTTGAAATATCCCAATACCCCTAAAAAACGCTTTGATGAATTTCGGCCCATAGAGCGTAATGTATTTCGAATCTTTTGGGCGGTCCTGTAGATAAACTATTCAGTCGAATGGAACCGAAAGGGGAGGTGCACAACTAGATGTTACAACAATCCTAAATATAAAGTTTCAACAATCAACGCCTAACAGTTTTTGAGATATGCGAGTTTAATGAATTTCGGCCCATTGAGTGTAATGTATTTCGAATGTTTTGGGCAGTCCTGTAGATAAAGTATCCAGTCGAATTGAACCAAAAGGGGAGGTGCACAACTAGATGTTACAACTATCCAAAATATGAAGTTTCGACATTCTACGCCTAATAGCTTTTGAGTTAGGCGAGTTTAATGAATTTCGGCCCATAGAGCGTAATGTATTTCGAATCTTTTGGGCGGTCCTGTACATAAACTATCCATTCGATTGCCACCAAAAGGGGAATTTATTGAGAATTTATTGAGATGAAATATTTTGTATTTTGCATAACTCTAAAACTTTTAACCATAGAATTTTGTAATTTTATATTAAGAGCTATTTTAACATCTAACTGTGCATCTCTTTTTTGATTGCAATTGACTGGGTAATTTCTTTACATGGTGAGCCAAATGACTTTGAATACATTGAGGTGTATAGATGCATTCAATTCATTGAAATTCTGTGGTCAATGACTACTTTGGCTATCCCCAAAATCTCGCTGACTATCTCAAGTTTGTCGGCTTTTGATGAAATATCGCCAAATAAAGTGTCAGAAGGAAACCTTTCAAATTGAACTCAGCTTGGCGATATCGAACTATTTGGCTGGAAATCGCTAAACCTTACTATTATTGATATTTTATCTCTTTCAAACAAATAAATTTAGAGGAAGTGCGTCGAAAATATTTTTGATCTAATGGACGTGCAAGGAAGTCATGTGTTGGACACATCAGATTTTTTTGTTTTTGTTTTAAATGGGCAGATACTACTTTAAAAATACCATTTTGGATATCCATAATAGACTTTTGTAGAGTATCTGCATCATCTGCGGCATTCAAAAAATTGTGATAATGTTTTTGCTGCATTTAATGCATTGAGTATACTTGGTATAGGCTCCTCTATTTCTTCTTCACTATCATCAGAATCATTAGAGATAGGGCTTTTCAGGAGGCATTTACATGGATGAATGACAAATAAAAACATGGTCTTGTTTCTAGCCCTACCTAGCAGGCGAAAAGAAAAGATCGCTCCCTTCATTCATACACCATTCATCTCACTAGAGAATCTGAAAACTAACAACAAATGTTTTTGAAGGTACTGAAATTTCCAAGTACAAGGAAATAAAATTCTTGAGAAAAGCAAAATTTTATTTTGGGCTTTGGTATAAAAAGTATGTTATAGCCGAAGTACGTACTTTTGTTAAGTATGTTTTAACCGAAGTTAAATAACATTATAAATATAGGACTTTAATCGGAGCCTAGCTTCTAGGTACGTTATAACCGATACTATGTTATGTCCCAGGTCCTTTATAACTGGTGCGCACTGTGTTTAAAAAAAAAAAAAAAAAAAAAAAAACCTGTGTTTTCTATTTAATTCAAATCTTCCTTAAATTTTGGGACACACAATATTTTGACATCACATTGTTATAGGATGCTTAAATTAGTAATAAGACGAGTGATATAATATACAACAAATATTATAACACACATATACTGCTCTGCAGGAAAAAAAAAAAAAAAAAAAACCTTTCTTATTTTAAACTGACTAGGGGTCAAGGCCCCTACACTAGACTTGCTTGCTTTTCATAAAGAGCATTTGTCCCTTAATACCCAGACAGCACATAAGCTTAAATCAAGCTTGCCATTGACTTGATGTATTAATGCAAGCTTGACATTTCAATCCATTAGCTTGATTATTGCGCTGATGGCGCCATCTGTCGCTGTAGGCGAGAAGGAGAATGGGCATTGAAAAGTCTAAGAAGAAGGAATGAATGGAATAAGCCCCTCTGAAGTGTAACACGAGGGGAGTTTTAGTTTTATTTACATATAATTAACATTAGTAATTTCATTAACTAATTAATTAGCTCTAAAAATAAATTTTAATATAATTTAACACAATTTAGTTAGTTAATATACTTCACTTTATGGGTGGTAGAATGAGGCGGTTTCCGGCCGCTATAAAATAATTTATCATCAGTCATAAATGTACTTGACCATAGAATTAAAAAAAAAGATTCTATATTTCCAAATATGGAAATTCTTCAAAATAAAATACAATTATACTATGAAATTGATTTCAAAATCAGCCGTTTGTCTCGATTTTGAAAGTTTTAAAACGTGTGCTGCTGTTAAGTTTATATTATGCTTATTTCCCTATTAGTAGAGTCTCTAAATCACACATAACATTATTTTAATTTTGATGCCTCCCATGAAAAAATAAAAGAAACAAATAACACATCGCCCGCTTATCAATCTGGCGAGAAAACGGCGTGATAAGTCACTTCAAACTTTAGTCATAGCTGCTCGAGGCTCAGTGGCTGAACCGATAGTGTGCTCGGCTGCCAACCCAAAGGTCCCGGGTTCTATTCTAGACGCGAACACTTGATGGAAACAGATTAAATTAAATTGAAATTTCAGCATAGAGGGAAAAATGCGTGGCCAAAGTAAAATATGTGGGGCGATTTCGCCGACCGGCGCCCCGTGTATTTAGGAAATTTTTTTTTAGGAAAATTTTTTAAGCTTGAAATTAAGCTTGCTATGTCAAGTTTGATTCAAACTTGAAATGTCAAGCTTAATGCAAGCTGGGCAAGTGTAAATTAGAACACTTGATTCAAGCTTGCATTAAGCTTACACGCTTGAAATTTTCAAGCTTAATTCAAGTTTACTGACTTGATAAATCAAGCTTGATGCAAGTTTGCTGTGCTGTCTGGGTAAGGCTTCCTCATAAAAAGGGCATAATCTTCATAGTCAAAACCCGAAGATTTGATCAGATAGAATGTTACCGAACTACACATTGCTTGGTTCTTACATGTTTGTTGAAAAATAACAATGTAAACCACAATATTTTGAAATATGTAAACCCTACGAAATACCTTGCAAATTTGCTACCCATGGCGCAAGGGCGGTTCTAGAGTTGCAGTCTGGGAGGGTTAATGATATTTTAAAATTTTAAATAAACTCAGTGCCTCAGAGAAAGAATGACTACAGGGGGGAGTACAGAGAAAAGGGGGCCCCCTTTGACTGCACAATTCGCTTCATATATGTGAATAAAATGTTTGATTAATCATCAAATGTGAAATAAATGTTTAATTAATCATATAATTAATGAAGTATGTAAATACTGAAAATAATAACCTTGCATCATCGCCTCCATCGATCACAATTATTGTTATATTTGAAGAGCTCCTTTGTTTCACCAGTAGATAATGCTATTTGCTTATTTCAGCCAGTGAATTTCCCATGCAGAATTATTTTTCACTTTCGTTTCCAGAATCTAGGGAGGGGTAATTACCCCCCATTGTTCTGTGTCTAAAAAGGTAAATAAAAAAATTTCATGTTTCTTAAATGAAATAGTTAGCCAGATATTTAATGTTAATTATCCACTTTACCTGCTGCGTTGGCATCCTTTTCAAGTGAAAAAAAAATCTTTTCTTTTAAGGACCAACTTATTATGAGTGGTCAAAAATTAAGTGATGATCTCTTTGTTGAAAATAACAAATAAAAGTAAATGTGAAATCACAGGTACAATTTACCTGGTCTCATTGATACTGCGTTATGAAATTATTGATAATGTAGTCTTTTAAGGATTATTTATTACTTCATGCTTCTAGAGAAGGAATTTCAAAGTGTAATAATGACAAAGTAATGGTGTGGATTAACTTGCACTTTAACACATTAAAGATTGTTTCCAGGAGAAGCAGAGCATTTTTGCTGTCTTTCTTGATTTTTAATTAGCTTTTCACAGGGTGTGGAGAAAGATGTTCCTTACAAAACTTTTGTTCATGAAAATTTCAGGTCATCTCTTTAGGCGAATTAGTGACTTCCTATCACAGAGATTCATAAACATGAAATTTGGAAATTCTTGATCTGGCTATGGACAGACCGGCAGGGCCTCCCTCACTAACTCAGTTTTAGGTCCTGTCTTATTTAATATCATGATAGATGATCTAATGGCTTTCATTGTAAATGCTGTAAAATCTTTGTTATAGGCTGATGACTTCGTCCTATGGTCAACTAGCTCTGATATCCCTACTTTAGAAAACAATCTCAATGAAGCCTTTGAAAAATGGACCTTTGAAAATGAATTCAAGATAAATCCTCGAAAGGCAACCTTTGAACTTTTCACTCTAAGCTCAAAGAAGCACAGCGTCAGTTTAGTTTATAAAGATAAAATTCTGCACAGTACTGATTGTGATACTTACCTCGGTATTACCCTTGATACGAAATTAAACTGGATTAAACATATAAATAAAAGTGGTCATAAAAGAAGTCGGTTTAGGTTGTTAAAAAGAATAGCTGGAGTAAAATGGGGAGCTTCTCAAAGTGCTCTTGTCTCCACCTGAAATTCATACAACCAGTTTTTGACTATGTTGCTGGACTTCTTATCACCGCCTCTGACCATGCTCTGTTAAAATTAGACATAGCACGAAACAAGGCATTGAGGCTCACTATTGGTGTTGCACACTCAGTACTCCTATTGCTGCTATGCAATTACAAACTGAGTTTTATAGCTAATCTGATAGACAAACCTACAGCACCTTATCACTTAATGACAGACTGCTTAGAAAGTTGTTTTTCTGGCACAGTTGCATTCCTTCTCAGATTAGACTCGAAACACGGCATTCTTTCTTATTTGAGTTTTAGAGACTTTGATGTTTTGAATCTCAGACAGCCTATCTTTTGACCACCTACTTTCCAAGGTACTTAAAAATTTGCTACTGCTAAATTGAATTTGGTGCAGCCTGTCCATAAGCATATTGCTGTATAGGGTGAGTTAAAGGCTTCTGCTCTGGCTTTCTCAAGCAGGGCTGGGGTTGGTGCTTATTCAAAATTTTTCGCTATTTTTATGGCCCTTAAGGCTATTACTGAGATTCCTCTCCAAAACATTGTCCTTTTTGTTGACTCTCACGCTGCAATATAGTTAATTACTGAGTACAGTCTATTCCTATCTGAGACTGAGTTTGAGTGTAAGCAGCTTATAGACTCATTTCTTCGTACCGGTAGAGAAGCCGTACTCGTACTCCAATGCAAGAATGAAGTCTGATAAAAGTGGGTCACAAAGGCCCATTATCTTCAGAAATATAGTTTTTTGCTTATGCAAAACTCGTTATGTGCTTATGTTTTGCAACACAGTCAACAAAATTTGGGTAAATTACTCAAAAATCTGAGTGAATGCGGACTCTGCCAATGGATTCCAAGCCATTGCGACATTCATGGCAACGAGGCCTCGACTTTACCTCCTCCTTTTCTTCCTATCCCTCTACAGAATGCTAATTGACTTCTCAAGAACAATATCTGGGAAAGAATTTCCTCTGAGTCATGGCCAATGGAAAAACGTGGGTTTGTCTTCTTGATGACAGACTCGAATGAATCTTTTTCTCCTTCCTGGAGTTGAAGGGGTGATGCCTTTCAGAGTCATCACTGGACATTATTATCTATGGGCCCATCTGTTTAGGATTGGACTTTCTGATTCTCCACTCTGTCCTCTATGCAATACTGTGCTTATGACTGGGGAACATCTTTTTAGTTGCCCTTCCCTTTTAGATGTTCGTTGCAGTGAAAATTTTGGAGTCCTTTCCCGTTCTGATGCTGTCTCCCTGTTATATAGTACTGCAATTGTCCATACTTGCACAGACAAAAACATATATGTCTGCGCAATAATTAAATGCCAAAAAAAAATAAAATAAATAAATAAATAGAAAATTTTTAATTTATCGCTCTTTAAAATGAACTTTGCAACTTTTAAAATGAAGAACATTTTCAGCTGCGTTAAAACATTTCAATTTTTAAATAAGCAACGGATTGAAATACCACTTATAATCTTCTATACTATTAAAATCTGTGCGCGTCTGTGTGTGTGTGTGTGTGTGTGTGTGTGTGTGTGTGTGTGTGTGTGTGTGTGTGTGTGTGTGTGTGTAACATCATCTCCTCCTAAACGGCTGGGAGTTGAGTTTCGAACGAGGTATCCACTTATTCGGAAAATTTCGAGAAAGAACCTCCGCTAATTTAAATTTCGAAATTCGAATTAGTTTAGGAGATATTGATAAAAAACCCCATCAAAAACGCTAATTTTTGCTCTCCGCAATTCCGTGATTGTAACCCCTGTACTCAAAAAAGTGAGAAATAAGCATCAAAATTGCCATGTTTGGCTATTTTATTAAATTATGTAGACTCCTGCAGTAAAAATAAAAGAATAATGATTTATTTTCTGTTTAGATTATTTAGAAAGTTATTTTTTAATTAAAATATTGCGTTCATGTTAAATCAGAGCTGGAATTCAATGTGTTTTATGTGTAAAAGAATAAGGGATTGAGAGATTTCCGAGACTAATATGTATATTTTTTAGTTTGGCCGAAAAAAAAAATGGCTCATTTGGCGATTTTGAGAAAGTATTAGGTTCTATCGATTTGTACAGTTTTGGGCTTGGCGCAAATTACTGAGAGCGTAACGAAATAGTATTTTTAATAACATGTATAAATTTTACGGCGCTATACTTCGATTTTTCATATAGAAATAATGCAGTTATTAAGGCGATTTTAAACGATGTATAGAATTTTCACCAAAAGTAAACTGATTTAAGTTAGAGGAATTCAGCCAAATTTCAGAAAATTGAAATTCTCGCGTTTTGTACATGGTAGTCAAGTGAATAAAACCCGTTATAGTTAATAATAATCTAAATAACTGCTACTTATCAATAATATACCTGCATTAAATTTTGGCGATGGAACCATATAAATGATAGATAACTATTTCCCATTTTGATTACTGATAAATCAATGCTTCGAATGATTCCCTGAAAACAAAAAAATCTTGCAAAATGGTGTATGTTGGCATTCGGCGATCGAAGTACTGTGTAATAAATAATTGATTCTTATTTGTTAAAGCAGCGCTACGGAAGTTTCTTTTACTAAAAGCTGTTAAAAAGGCGTAATTAATACTGTCTAATATATTTTTTGTTTTAAAGTAAAGCGCATCAAACGTGGAAATAAATAGAACTAACTGTAACAGACTTGAACTTTAAAAATAATCGAAGTTTTCATGCAATTCTACATATCTTTAATTTTATTTCCTTCGCGTGTGGATGTCATTTTTTACGTCATTTTTGCTATTTTGCTGGCAGATTATCCGGAGCATCACATAACCTCTAATGTATTTGTCCTCCGGACATAAGCAAGAGTGTATGTCCGGCGCGTATTTGTGTAACCCCACTGTGTTAATCAGATTTTTCTGGTGTCAGATTTTTTAGACCATTTTTTACCGCGGAGATTCCGATCCTGGAGTATATTGATCACTGATAAATGAAAAAAAAAAGATCAATTATATGCAAGCAGGAGTAGCCAAAAATTTTTCATTGGAATGTTACGGGAGTTAAGAATATACATTTTGTATGGCAAAAAACTCCACATGGGTGGTTGTGATCCCCTATCTCCTCCTTGGCTACGCCACTGTACGCAAGCATCAGTTGTCACGTCATGAAAAACCGTCGTAGATGGCTAACTCCGAAGTTGTTCTGAGGGTTATACAAAATTAAAAATTTTGCTTTTAGTAAATTTTACTTTTGATACAGTTCGAATATTTGGTTTTAATACATTTCGGCCACCAAGGTAAGATGAAATATTACTAAATACGGAAACCCAGAATTTTCTTAACTATTGAATTTGACACTATGCAATTACAGTAGATTCCCTATATACGCTAGATACGTGTGAAACTGCGAGTGTGAAACTTGGGCACAAGCCCACCCAATAATTTTATAAACTTTACGCGAAAAAGCAACGAAACCGCAGCTATTCAAATAATTAAACAGCACTTAAAACAAAAATACCTTAAAAACATATCAGAACAATTTTCACAGGTAGTACTTGCGATATTACAAATTAAAAAAATTATGAATTTAGAGTTACCGTCTATTTATTTTATTTTTCTCACTGGAATATGGGCGTACTATTGTTTTTTTAAACAGATTTTTCTATTCTGATAATTACTTTTAAAACAATTTTGAGACACTGTGGGTCCGGCATGACTTAAGCCTATATAAAATAAAGGTCTGTAGATAGTAATGTTTAAAATTTTTTTAGATACTTTAGTCTTTTTCAATTCCCTGTTGAAGGGAGGTGCTGATCATCGCGTTGGCCCCGCATTGTAAACTGCTTGTCTCAATTAGAGACCTGCAAGGGCCGGCCCTGCCTGTGAAAGCGCAGGCCGGGTACGGGTACGGGATTAATTAACTGTTGTCAACGGCCGGGCAGGACTTCTCTCGTGTGCTATATTTCTTTTTCGCGTTCCTACAACCCGCAAAAAAAAGCGTTTTTTGAAATTTTCTTCTGCAGGTAATAAATTGTGGAATCGTGGGGCTATTACTCCGTTTACTTAGAAAGACCTTGGCGTGGGAAAATTTTCAAGTTTTGCTGCTCTTAGAAAAGGATGCCAACCGTCTTTTTTTCTTTTGTATACAATTTACGAGTAGTGAAGCTAGACTTTGCCTGGCGAGCGGTCCACCTTCCCCGACGAGAGGTCCGAAACATGAACCCAAACACAAATGTATAGAACTTTAAATTTCAATGCATGCACTTGTACTACATTATTGTTTTATGATTTTACATTATCATTATTTTGAATATTGGTATTATTTTAATGTAGTAGCTGATATTAATAACTTTGCTTGATATAAAATGCCAGAAAAATATATTTTTTTAATCTATTGGGTCGTCGTTATATTTTTTTAAAATTTCTGGAATTTTCGAATTTTATTTCCAAGTTACGGGACCGTACGGACCAGCCCAGGGCCTGATGTTTGTATCAGATGTGTTTTAGGCTCGGGCCGAGCTTACAAGTTCAAGAATCGTCGAGCTATCGGGCCGGGCCGACACTCACATTTTCAGGCCCGCGCAGGTCTCAATGTGTACTTTTAAAAAGTTCTATAATACTTGTTGCAGTTTAATCATTATAAAGATAGTTTAGGTATGGGAAGCATATTATTCAGCATACAGTATAGCCCCCCCATCATATCCTTGTACGTATGGCGTCGCAACCTTGCCGATCGCTGTCGTGTTTAGGACCTCCAGAGCTCCGGTCCATGCGGTCCACACGATCACCGGCCCATCGGGCGATCGCCCGATGGCCCAGTCCGGCCCTGTAGGTAGGTTTGTGACCACCGATCTTCTTGCGCGAGTCTCTCGATCGCATTGCGCCGAGACGGTTGGTCGCAGACCTACCGAATTTTCCATACGGCTTCACTAGGACGGATCCTAATACGCCTCGGAGTGATTTTTTCGAAGTTCGAATTAGAAAATGTTTTATTTTATGTTTTGTCCGATTTTTAGCGATTTTTCTCGCATAATACGTAATAGCACCGGTAATTGCACTCACAACAAAACTGTTTGCATCATCGGATAGAGGAAAAAATTTTCTTTCGAAAAAAGTTTCTTTTGACTATGTAACATATTTTGCAGATTTTTGGGAAATTTTAAAAAGAATTTATCTTTTGACGACGTTTGCGTAAAATAATTTTAAAACTTTTGCATCTTTCATTCTATCCGTCATAACTTTTTTATATTTCGGCAAAAGACGGAGCATACAATTCGCCCACTTTTAAAAGAAGAACGGAAGAAAAATATAAATTGAGATTTTTTACGAATTTTTATGTAAAGAAAGATTTTGAATTCAGTAATAGCTGCTTCAAGATTTCGGTATGATATCTTCCGCTTTGGTTGTCTTGGAAACAGTAACAATGAATAAAATTGCCAGTTGAAAAAAATAAAAATAAAATTACTTTAAAATAACTGAGTTTTTCAAGTGAAATCTGCGTCATTTTCAAGTAACGAGTTTAAAGCCCCTTTCGAAACTCAATCAGAATAACAGATTCACAAGCAAGGAATACGCCACGCACGAAATAATTCCCTATTTTATATTACGTTGCTAGAAAAAGAATTGAATGCTGTTTTTTTCAACAATGAATTATCCAGCATTATTTTCGATATAATTTTTAAACGGGACACGTTTTCGAATCGCTGGAAATATTTTACGGTGCTAAATACACCAATCTTACAAGAATTATGCATAAAAATGTATGAAGAGCTGTTTTAATGGCAGCCATAAAGTGAAATGATTATCGTTTATGCTAATGCGTAAATTACAAAGAATCGCCAAAGAATAAAAGACTACATTCATGGCAAATGTCTAAACCATTTCTTTAAATTAAGCATTAAGATGGAAAAACGAAAGTATATTGGTATCAGTAAAAGATAGTATGAGTTATAGTTAGTAGATATGCTAGGGCAATATTGATCAAAGCACAATATACAGCATTAATAAATATTTCGTGAAACTATTCATTTCTATTCAATTTTCAACAGCCGTCTTACATCACAGCTAACTAAACATTAAATAATTCTACGTCGCGTTAATATATCCCGTGGTAGTTTCAACAGAAAAGACTGTACCTGAACTTCTTTTTTTTTTTTTTTTTTTTTTTTTTTTCTCCTTAGAGATTCTGTTTTGTCACAAGTAGTTATGATCACATTTTAGGAAAATGTTCTCTTCTTGCCTTGCGAAGAGCGGATACACAAATATTTAATTATGAAATAAAACGGTTCTCCACATCATGTAGTATCTATATTAATGGTAGAGGAGAGGAGGTGATTATGGAATACCATTTACATTTCTAACTGTAACTTCATAGATTTTTAAATAAAATCCCCCAAAACAGCATGAGTACATGCTATAATTAATCGTAATGAAATGTCAATTGCAAAGAAATACACAATTTATTTTGTTGTTATAGAAAAAAATATTTTAAAAAAAAGTTACGAATGGAGTATAATATGGAATAGTCGGGTAATATGGAATAGATGGTTTAAACCGATGAAAAGCAATTTGTATTGCTTCATATATAGTTATTTGTTACTATAAAACAAATTTTTATGTTTTGTAGTTTAAATCATTATACTGGAGTCATTTCTGCTTCGAATCGATTTAGAAAAGTTGTAGATATAATTTTCTTTCTTTGCTCCGATACAGTCATGGTGAGCCCACAGAGAACAGCTGGATCTTTGAATCCAAACTTATCGTCGTTGATCATTAGAGAATTTTTCGTGACAAAAGACGCATTCAGCGTCTTTGTTTTCCGGGTCTTTAGTGGATGACATGAAACCCATTACAATATTACCCAGTATTCCATAATACCCGACACGCCATCTCGGAAAACGAACCTTTAAAACTAATTGGCAAAACACTGTCATCTAAAAAATAACCACAGTTCAACAAACTACCATTCTCTTAGTGTACATTATGCGTTACATCAATGTTCATGTCACGTGTTTACTAGTAAGTTAAAATGTTTGAAAACTTATCTACAAAAACTCTTGAAAATCACAAAACATACTTTGTTCTGTAGCGAGTGGTACGGCAACAGAGAGCGGTCAACTCTTACTGCATTGTAAGAAGGGAATCTTTCTTGAGTTGTTCATGGTATTCCCTTGTGGCAATAGCAACTAACAGAGCCAAAAACTCGGTATTCCATATTTCCCGACTATTCCATAATCACCTCCTCTCCTCTATAACTAAAATCTAAAAAAGAGTATATGTAGAAATGAGACATTTTGAAAGTTATGAATTTTCGCTGCGAACCGTCACGCTTTTCTTTTTCTGATCACGAATGACACCGACATAGTTTTTTGTTTCATAGTATTAACAATGGTCTCAGGTCAGTACTTATACTAACTTTACGAATAACTAATGAGTAACTTTACGCTAAGAGTCAAATCATTTTGCATCTTTTTAGATTCCAAATCACTGGAATCAATTCGAATTATACATGGAAGAAAAAGTTTCGTTCCCTAACGGTGCAGAGAACGGGTACGCAGCTAGTAATAATAATAATCGTTAATTTCTTAGTTTATTTCTACTGAAAGTCTTAGTCAAAATATCGTCTCCTTGTGTTGAAAAAAGAGCGGGAATAAATGCTTTAAAATTGTGGCATAATTTTTACGCATCTTACTGACGTCATAGATCCTCACTTGCGAATTGAAAATATGGATGGTGCCCCGTTAAAAATTTCTATGGATAGGTTGAAAAACCTTTTTTTCTAATCGTTTTTATGGCAACAACCCAACATAAATTCTCGTGTCATGATTTATCAATGCAATGGTATAAGCTCTCTGCGTTGACTATAAAATTCTAAACATTATGTTATATTATAATTCGTAAAAAATCATGTAATTTATATAATCTTTTCATTTTTAAAGAGGGCGAAATGTCTGTTTTATTATTTGCCAAAATATTAAAAAGTTATGACAGGTAGAATTGAAGTTGCGATAGTTTTAAAATTATTTTATGAAATTTTTTTTCAAAAGTCAACTTTAAATAAAAAATTCCTAAAAATCTGCAAATTGTGTTACATATTCAGAAAAAACTGTTTTTAAATGAAAATTTTCTCCTCTATCCGATGATGTAAATGTCATTTTGCTGCAAGCATAATTACCGCTGTTATTATGAATTATGTGAGAAAAAATGCAAAAAATTTCTTAAAACATAAAATAAAAAAAATCCTAGGCCGAATTTTGAAAAAATCACTTCTAGGTGCACAAATTCATGTTTAGAACTTCCTGTGTACAAAATTTGGTGTTTCTACGTGTAACCATTTGTCTGTAACGGCGCCGACTTCCCTCCCCAACCACACACACACACACACACATATCCACAGACATCTTTTATAATAAGTAGAGACATGTTGGCAATGATGATAGTATAGCATTTCAATGTAACGTTTCACTGGTGTTATCTGTTTATTGACATTATTTCCTATTAGTTTATTTCAGACTAGCTGTGTACCTTTTCTTCGCATGGTAGGAAATGAATATTTTTCTTGCTTGTGTAATCCAAATTCCAATGATGCGAAAATTAAGAAATTGCAAAATTATTTAACTCTTGACATCATGAGTACATTTTTTTTTTTTTTTTGAAGTAAAACTTCTTTAGTGGTGACTAGGGAGTAACTCAGATTTTTTTTTTTCTGACGGAAGTAACGCTCAGTAAAGGAAGTGATGTGCGCGCCCCGAAAAAGAAGAACCTCTGGAAAATCTACCTTTTCGACCTGCTTTCGCCGTTCCCCGAATTCATCGTGTAAAAATGCGCGGAACCTGTTAAAGAAAAACAGTCAAGAGCCGTATCTTAGAGACAAAAGTCAATCTTCTTTATTATTTATATATCAATAAGCGTTTTGAAGGTACATCCAACATAATATTTTACATGTAATCCCAACCTCACAGGAGGTTCTCGATAATCCTTATTTTTAGATGAATAATATACAGTACATGGTTTTGGAAAATCACAAAGAAATGGAACCTGCCTGCAGTCAAACCAGAACAGTCAGGGACGATTGATTTACGGCGGGGCATTCGGGGCATGTGCCCTGGGCTCCCGATTTTTAGGCGCCCCCAAAACTTCCTTTTATGTAAGCATAATAGCTACTAAAATTACCTCTCAAGAAAAAAATTTCTGATTACTTCATTTCATCACAAATATTCAAAATTTTTAATTTAATGTAACTTGTAACGCTAAAGATTATGCATATTCGATATTCGCAAATTCGTTCGGACACCTCAGCATGCTCCTCCTTTTATTTTTTCAAAGGTGTGTGACGGCTGTAAAAACGCATAAAAACATTTCAAAATCGAAAAATTCATATAAGTGATATCTGTCGTGACATTTTACTGATTTGTAAATGTTTACGTATGGTTAACTTAAAAATGATAATTAGTTTTAACTTAATTTAATTAAGTAATATTCTGCGGAAAATTTTTGTGCCGGGGCCCATAAAAGTATCTGTGCCCTGGGCCCCCAAGTGTGTAGATCGGTCCCTGGGAACAGTAGATGAAAACATCAGTTTAAGAACACTTTTCCTGGATTCTAACCCAACTTCCAGACAGAACAAGGGGATGGAACACCACAATTAAAGGGACAGTGGCTGCAAACGAACCTAAACAGCAAAGAGAAATTTTCGTTTAAGAACACTGTTGGAGGATCATTCTAAGATCCCACGAAGGTAAATTTATAGGAGGGGACACTTCTCTTAGAGAGTTGGATAGCGTCGTAGTTGCAAACAGATGGTGCTACGCACACTGGGTAACTGCGCATCTCAGGTTGTTTATATTACCATCGAGGCTAAGTAAATGGAGATCGTTGAATTAGCAGAACTTAAAAAAATTAAATGCACTTAAGAACGTGATATATAGTAATTACTGGCTTCAGATGTGTTTTAATTACATAATTGTTTTAGAATACTATTTCGTAATGATTATAGGCAATAGTTTCGAAGCGAAGTGATATTATTATTTGTCAAATGCCAGTTACATTGACCGTTAGGCCATTAAACTCCATCAAACTCTTAAATATTATGTATGTCATGTCTGTTATTATTTTGCCCAAAAGCTGTATTTTAAGAAATGTTAGTAAATTTAGAAGAATGTAGTTTGTGTGAACGCAATATTTATAATGATATATATAGTGTAAATGATATATATATTTATATATAGTAATGATATATAACTAACAAGTAAAACACAAAACATACTACAAATAAGACATATCTCGCAAAGAAAATATAACAGCTATTAGCAAGAATTAGAAACCAGAATTTGAAGCCAAATAAAGTGCAAGAATTATTGTGATAATATAATGGAACGGAAATTATAACCACTGTCACCATCTCCAGGGGCCACAAACAGTGGATTATAATTTACAGCAAACCAAATAGTAGGGTTTCGGTTGTGTGGCATATCAGAAGAGATATTAACTCCACACATCTGGGCCCTACCCTACTATATAAAGGAAAGAAGAAATCAAAAAGATAACAAAAATTAGAAATAGGAATATAATTTTACATACCAGACCTTGAGCACATGTAAATTTCATTTGAACAACTGATATGCGTTGCACATGATAAGAATTGCCTATGTCCTGGTTTTCTGGTTTCGAAAGAGGTACTGGCAGACGCATGAAAAGTTAGCCGTGGTTCCTATTCAGCCGTGAAGGAGGAACCTCTGTCATTACGATCTTGCAACGATGTGCGCGAACATATTAAACCAAAGTTTAAGATTTTTTAATGCATTGAGTAAAATGCTAAAAACAGGGGCTCTCGACAAATGCATTGTTTTCTCCACAATAACCATTAGCCTGAATCTGAATAGATGAGGCTGGACGTATATTGCAGTTATTATTTCACAGAAAACTTCCCGCACAGTTTAACTTCTTTTTTTATACTTTCATAACACGTATATGGGCATTAAATATCTAAAACTGGGCCTGCCAAACAAACAAACTTTTAATTTCTAGAATATACACGCAGTTTTAAAAATTCAAAACTAACTACTAACTCAACACTACATGCATACTATCTATTGAAGAAAGACTTAAGAATACTACTAATAAGAATTACTTAAGAATAGCAGAATGGAGATGTCTAAAGATATCTCTAAACATACATCTTAAAAGTGTGGTGGGTCATATATAGTGTATTGGTGCTGGTACGACGTAATAAACAAAACTGGACAGTGATATTGGCGGTGTGAACGGTAAAACCCAACGTAATGTCAATTACAATAAAAAAGGCCCGAATTTACTGTAAAACTATTTTATAAATAATTAATCGTTCAAAGATGCTCACTTTCTAAGCAATTTGCTGTTATATATGATAAAGAACTGACACACATTTTTGTCTCCGGTCAAGAATTCCTTTTACATATTGAATATTTAATATATACATACATACATACATACATGCATTTGAAATTTAATGAAAATAGTATAGTGCCAAAAGTTGTTTAAACTTTTGAATGTGGTATAAAGGAGCTAACATTTTTATGAGAGATAGAAATTAGGTTAATATAGACGTAGAGATGTCAAAGATTTGCGGATGGGGGGGGGGGAGGGATGTGTGTATATAATATATTCAAGAGTGGAAATAGTGAAATTTTTATAGGTTTTGCGTGAGGAAAAGACTTTTGCATCGATGATATTTTAAACAAAGTAGACGGCAAGCGGATGTTGTCCCCTGTCCTACGCCTATGTTGTTTAATGCGAATTCTCAGAGAAATTATAAAAGCTTATAATACACACAATAGAAAAGTTATATATAATTAGTCTCCAGTTTAATTCCAAATTGATAATAAATAGATACCAACAATTCAAGTTCGAAAGACGTACTATGTTTTAATATAATATGTGTACAGTACAAATTAGATAAAAACAAAATATTTTAAATAATTTTCACACTCATCAGTGAAAAAAACGAAGTATGAATACTTTGTGAATCATATTTTTTAAAAAATGAACTGCTTTCTGGGTCTAATCACTAACACTGGCATAAATGAAAATAAATTATTTATCCGTTAAACTTTCAGATAAGTCAAGGCAGCCAATCAAGTCGAAAATAAGACAAAATTGATTTTTAATACTTCATTATGTATTTTTACGCATTTTTACTCACCATCAAATTCTATTGAAGGAAAAAAAATGTTAATTCTATTTAAGGGGAAAAAGGGATTTTGTAGATCATTGTCTATGTTCCCTACTCTTTACCCACTTATCCAGAAATTTATCGATCATTAAAAAATATTGATATTTCTAAAGGTCTTTATACACTATAAAATTATTACATTCTTATGCAATTACATTCTTATTAATAGCACAAAGATATACTAAGTTTTAACGGAAATATATGCGCTCCTACCTGCTTATCCAAACAACACAAGGAACCAAAGTTTATCTGTTGTCCACTAATCCAAACAACACATTCATAGTTTTTTAAATGCACATCCTTTTCCATTTTTATTTTTATACTTTTCTAAAACTGAAAAAATATGCTGCACTTTTTCCTGTGTAGGTGCCATTTATGTTCTTTTTCACGATCGCAAATCAAAATGAAGAAATGAAGGAAAGATCTGACACCACAAGAAATAGTTTTAGCTATTCCCTCCCGTGCAACCCTCACTTTCTTCTGGGAAGTCCATTCTTGTCTCTCACCAGTCCAGACTTGGATGAACAGAAGACGACAGACAACAACAACAAAAGAATGGTCATCTAAATATTTTCCGGGGGGAAAAAAAAATAATACAAGTGAGCTCCTGTCTTCCTCCAAACGTCGGAGCTCCAGGGGAACTTCCTGCCTTCAGGGCATGCCTGTGCCTCCCCGTGAAAATTTTCCCAGCAAGCTGAACAAAAACTAAAACTGGGCAACTGTAATCGTTTTGTAATCGTCCCGTAATCAAAGCGACTACGATTACAGGCTCTTCGATTACGACTATCTAGCAAATGAAATTTCTAGATTACGATTAGACTACGATTACGCGAAAAAATAAACTTCTAGATTATGACTAGATTACGATTACGTGAAAAATTTAATTGCTAGATTACGATTATATTACGATTACACAAGAAAATGTAATCGATTACAGTCGATTACGATTACACGATTATGATTACACGAAGTCTGGTTGTCACTCAACTTAAATTCTAGGCTTCCAATTTTTCAAAGATGTTGATTAGATTTTGAGATTTTGCGAAAATTATTTCTATATTCGTAAATATTCGTTCGCTCATCACATAATTACGACTAAAGCGAATGAAATGATATTACTTAGTGACTCTCTTAACCTGTAATATTTTAACAATACATAAAAATTATAACTTCGCTTTCTTTACTTTGACAACATACTCCATCCATACTGTGTACTCCTACAATGCTGACGAAAGTTCTTGCTTTTTGGAAATTTGCATTCACTAACCCGTCAAGGACGGGTACTTCAGCTAGTATTAGAATAATTTTCAAATTTAAATTTCTGAAGTTAAAAATAAGGCTCTTTTGAAAAGCAAATTATAGTCTATTTGGAACTTATTTCTTTAAAACATGAAATTTTTGGTAATGTATAAAAATAACTGACTAAAATTGATATTTAATTAGATCTGTTACAATTTACGTAAAATAAGTTTGAATAAGTAAATGATTTACTCTATTATTGGGAGTTGTGAGTAGGGATGTAATGAATATTCGGTAAACCGAATACTGTACAAGTATTTGGCCAAATAGATGTGGCCGAATATTGCTATACTACATATTTAGCTGAATAATTTAGCTGAAAATATTTTTAACATGTATTTTTAAATGCATTTTAAAATATGCAAGTAATATTGCTTAGTTATACTTCAGCATGTTAATTTCATATTATAAAATATCCTAAGTCATTGAATTTTAACCTGAATGAAACATAATCTCATGAGTTTAATAATTAAGGTGAACATACGTCCCGTTTTTTGGTGCTTTGGGACACCGTAATGTCCCATTTTTAGAAAATGTCCCCTGCAATGTCCCGTTTTTAGAGAGAAACCCACGGTAACGATTTCAATAACGGACGCTAAAAATCTAAAATCATCCAACGGCAGTGTCTTTAAAAAAAAAAAAAAAAAAAAAAAAAAAAAAAAAAAAAAAAAAAACTTGACTTCCTCCCCTCCCCTCCCCTCTCGAGACGCAAAGAAAACGCCGGGGATGTATTGTTTTTGTTTGTTCTTTTAGTGTTCTTTTTTGTGAACTATTTCAATTTATTTTCATTTCTTTTTTAAAGTTTTTGTGCCGGATGGTGTTTTTTAATTGGAAAACGTACCGAAACGTACATCTTGAACTATTTTTTATAGTATATGTGTTTTAGAAAAGTTTTTTTTTCCATTTTATTTTGATATTAACATTAACACAAGATTTTTTGCGCGTTTTCTTAACAACTAAAAGATACCCAGGCCTGCAAATTCAGTCTCCCTACACTATTACTTTAAAAACTGTAGATGTCCCAATGAGTTTTTTAGTTTTACAGATAATATACTGTTGTGTGTTTTTAAATACCTACAAATAATATAAATTGAATTTTAATTAGTCTTCATTTAATATTTAATTACAAATTTGGACAACATATCATTTAAAATTAAATTAAAAAAAATATTTGTTTGCCGAATATTCTGTATTTGGCTTAAATTATATGCCGAATATTCGGTATTTGGCCTGAGCTGTTGGCTGAATATTCGGTATTCGGCCAAATCACTATTCGTTACATCTCTAGTGGGAGATCAAGGAAAGTACAAGAAATACAAATTAACTTTTGGAGTAAAAATAAAGGAAGACTATATAGAAGTCATTTATAGGGATTGAGTCAGAAGTAGTAAGGGGGGGGGGCTGGAATCTACTGGGAAAATATTTGTTAAGTAGCTGAAATCTACAAGTTTATGTATTTTTACTTCCTTGTACGTAGTATAAGGAAGTAATGTGATCCCGAAAAATTTTGGGGGCCAAATTTCGACATAAAAACCGATTTTGACTACCTCTAAATTTAATTCAAAAATTTTTTTCGATGCATCTCATCGTAGGCTAGCATGCACGATCATATTAACGCTTCTGCAACTCATTTTGACCAGTGGCGAGTCTACTGTGGTCAGTTTTTCCATGCCGTCTGTACGTACGTACGTATGTACGTACGTACGTACGTACGTATGTATGTACGTACGTACGTACGTATGTATGTAACTCGCATATCTCAAAAACTATGGGTCGTAGAATGTTGAGATTTGATATTTAGGATTGTTCTATGATCTAGTTGTGCACCTCCCCTTTTGGTGGCAATCGAATGGATAGTTTATGTACAGGACCGCCCAAAAGATTCGAAATACATTACGCTCTAGGGGCCGAAATTCATTAAACTCGCCTAACTCAAAAGCTATTAGGCTTAGAATGTCGAAACTTCATATTTTGGATAGTTGTAACATCTAGTTGTGCACCTCCCCTTTTGGTTCCATTCGACTGGATAGTTTATCTACAGGACTGCCCAAAACATTCTAAATACATTACACTCAATGGGCCGAAATTCATTAAACTCGCATATCTCAAAAACTGTTAGGCGTTGAATGTTGAAACTTTATATTTAGGATTGTTGTAACATCTAGTTGTGCACCTCCCCTTTCGGTTCCATTCGACTGAATAGTTTATCTACAGGACCGCCCAAAAGATTCGAAATACATTACGCTCTATGGGCCGAAATTCATCAAAGCGTTTTTTAGAGGTATTGGGCTATTTCAAACGACTCAGAAGTGATATATGCTGTAAAGAGTTAGAAAATGAATTTCTCCATTAAAAAAAATGTCTTTATCATTTATAGTTCTGCTACAGGAACACTCAAAAGATTTCCAATACATTACGGTCAATAGCAATTTTAGGGGCATTCATCCATTTCAAGCACAATACCGTCCTACCACATAAGTTAGGTAATGGTCCGACCACGGTCACGTGCCTCCCTCAAGAACTATGCCAAAAGTCGCCAAGCTTGGCGACTTTTGGTGTATGTGTGCGAATATTTAACTCTCAAATCTCAAAAACTATTATGAAATTCCATATATAAGATTGTTACATTATCTAGTTGTGCATCTCGATTTTTGGTTCCAATCTACTGGAGAGTTTATTTACAGGACCACCGAAAGGAATTTCAGTACCTTAATGTCTATGGACATCTTCAATATAATACAACTGTAGACAGTCATTGTTTAGTACATGCCCAAAATCTCGCCGTCTGTCCTCGACCTTGGCGAGTTTTGGCGAAATGTCGCCAAATTTGGCGATAGTCAGTCATTTGGTCCATGCCCAAAGTATCGCCATTAGTCATCGTTCTTGGCGAGTTTTGGCGAAATATCGCCAAATTTGGCGATAATCTTTCATTGTTTGGTTCATGCTTAAAATCTCGCCAAATGTCGACCACATTGGCGAGTTTCGCCGAAATATCGCCAAATTTGGCGCCAAAAATTATTTCCTATTTTGTATAACTCTAAAACTTTAACCCGTGGATTTTTTAACTTTGTATTTAGAACTATTGTAATATCTAACTGTTTTCAATATCTTTTTTGACAGCCATCGACTGAGAATTTATTTACATGGTGAGCCAAATGACTTTGAATACATTGAGGTGTATAGATGCATTCAATTCATTGAAAGTCTGTGGTCAATGACTACTTTGGCTATCCCTAAAATCTCGCTGACTATCTCAAGTTTGTCGGCTTTTGGTGAAATATCGCCAAATAAAGTGTCAGAAGGAAATCTTTCAAATTGAACTCAGCTTGGCGATATCGAAATATTTGGCTAGAAATCGCTAAACCTTACTATTATTGATATTTTATCTCTTTCAAACAAATAAATTTAGAGGAAGTGCGTCGAAAATATTTTTGATCTAATGGACGTGCAAGGAAGTCATGTGTTGGACACATCAGATTTTTTTCTATTAATGAAAATCTAAAAGTTTATGTATTTTTACTTCCTTGTACGTAGTATAAGGAAGTAATGTGATCCCGAAAAATTTTGGGGGCCAAATTTCGACAAAAAAACCGATTTTGACTACCTCTAAATTTAATTTTAAAATTTTTTTCGATGCATCTCATCGTAGGCTAGCATGCACGATCATATTAAAGCGTCTGCAACTCATTTTGACCAGTGGCGAGTCTACTGTGGCCAGTTTTTCCATGCCGTCTGTACGTACGTACGTATGTATGTAACTCGCATATCTCAAAAACTATTGGTCGTAAAATGTTGAGATTTGATATTTAGGATTGTTCTATGATCTAGTTGTGCACCTCCCCTTTTGGTGGCAATCGAATGGATAGTTTATGTACAGGACCGCCCAAAAGATTCGAAATACATTACGCTCTATGGGCCGAAATTCATTAAACTCGCCTAACTCAAAAGCTATTAGGCGTAGAATGTCGAAACTTCATATTTTGGATAGTTGTAACATCTAGTTGTGCACCTCTCCTTTTGGTTCCATTCGACTGGATAGTTTATCTACAGGACTGCCCAAAACATTCGAAATACATTACGCTCTATGGGCCGAAATTCATTAAACTCGCCTAACTCAAAAGCTATTAGGCGTAAAATGTCGAAACTTCATATTTTGGATAGTTGTAACATCTAGTAGTGCACCTCCCCTTTTGGTTCCATTCGACTGGATAGTTTATCTACAGGACTGCCCAAAACATTCGAAATACATTACGCTCAATGGGCCGAAATTCATTAAACTCGCATATCTCAAAAACTGTTAGGCGTACAATGTTGAAACTTTATATTTAGGATTGTTGTAACATCTAGTTGTGCACCTCCCCTTTCGTTTCCATTCGACTGAATAGTTTATCTACAGGACCGCCCAAAAGATTCGAAATACATTACGCTCTAAGGGCCGAAATTCATCAAAGCGTTTTTTAGAGGTATTGGGCTATTTCAAACGACTCAGAAGTGATATATGCTGTAAAGAGTTAGAAAATGAATTTCACCATTAAAAAAAGTGTCTTTATCAGTTTTAGTTCTGCTACAGGAACACTCAAAAGATTTCCAATACATTACGGTCAATGGCAATTTTAGGGGCATTCATCCATTTCAAGCACAATACCGTCCTACCACATAAGTTAGGTAATGGTCCGACCACGGTCACGTGCCTCCCTCAAGAACTATGCCAAAAGTCGCCAAGCTTGGCGACTTTTGGTGTACGTGTGTGCATATTTAACTCTCAAATCTCAAAAACTATTATGAAATTTCATATATAAGAATGTTGTAACATCTAGTTGTGTATGTCGATTTTTGGTTCCAATCTACCCAATTTACAGGACCACCGGAAAGAATTTCACTACTTTAATGTCTATGGACATCTTCAATATAATACTACTGTAGATAGTCATTGTTTGGTACATGCCCAAAATCTCGCCGTCTGTCCTCGACCTTGGCGAGTTTTGGCGAAATTTCGCCAAATTTGGCGATAGTCAGTCATTTGGTCCATGCCCAAAGTATCGCCATTTGTCATCGTTCTTGGCGAGTTTTGGCGAAATATCGCCAAATTTGGCGATAATCTGTCATTGTTTGGTTCATTCTTAAAATCTCGCCAAATGTTGTCGATATTGACGAGTTTCGCCGAAATATCGCCAAATTTGGCGCTAAAAATTATTTCGTATTTTGTATAACTCTAAAACTAACCCGTAGATTTTTTAACTTTTGTATTTAGAACTATTGTAATATCTAACTGTTTTCAATATCTTTTTTGACAGCAATCGACTGAGAATTTATTTACAGGGTGAGCCAAATGACTTTGAATACATTGAGGTGTATGTATGCATTCAATTCATTGAAAGTCTGTGGTCAATGACCACTTTGGCTATCCCCAAAATCTCGCAGACTATCTCAAGTTTGTCGGCTTTTGGTGAAATATCGCCAAATAAAGTGTCAGAAGGATATCTTTCAAATTGAACTCAGCTTGGCGATATCGACCTATTTGGCTGGAAATCGCTAAACCTTACTATTATTGATATTTTATCTCTTTCAAACAAATAAATTTAGAGGAAGTGCGTCGAAAATATTTGTGATCTAATGGACGTGCAAGGAAGTCATGTGTTGGACACATCAGATTTTTTTCTATTAATGAAATCAATGTATGTAGGGTTGAGTTTGAGCTTATTTTTTGAAGCAAAGCCTAGGACTTTTATTCTGAGTCCACCTAAGCCCGAAAAATATTATTTAAGTCGGAACCTCAGCCTGAAATTTAAGCTAATTAATAGATGAAAGACATTTATTTTATTGGTGGAATATTATAATTCTACCAACGATGATTGATGTTGTGAATAAAATGCAGTACTAATATCTGACATTTTTTGCTTCTCCTGAGATTTGTATGACATTTTATAAACGGATGTCTGATATAATTAACTAACAGTAAATCTGCAGAGATTCAGTGATTCATAGGAAATACTCAAAAAGAGAATTAAAATCAAAGTACCATTAAGTCTTTTATACATATTTATGTATTTTTATTTTTTGGTTCTAATAACTCTTAAGTAGTGGGTATTCCTATGCAATCAGAATCTGATAAGATTACTTACAATAAAACCCACACAGAAATGAGTTTTTTTGGGTTTTATTAAAAATTGTTAAAATTTTTCTTTTCTTTCATTTAAATCATTTGTTATTTGACATTAAATACATATAATATTACCTACATAACTTAGTGCATTATATTAGATAAATACATATATGCCAGTTTAATTTTTTTTATAATTATTTTTCCAACTTCAACATAAAGAATAATAATCTTTTTAAAAATAATACCTTGAGCTAATTCTATCTGCAATATTGGCTTTGAAATGAACAGGTGTAGAATGCAGGCAGGGATAACTTAGTAATTTATCTCTTTAATAAATAAGTTAATTACATATGTTATTCGTAGTTAAAAAAACTAAGAATAAAATATGTAATTATCAGTATAGTGACCAAAAAAAAAAAAAAAAAAAAAAAAAAATCATTTCCCAGATAAGAGAAGAATCTCTTACAGCTTACAAGCATGCATCTCATGAATGAGTTCAGGTTCAGGAAACAATCTTGTTTCCTATCAGTTGCTGCATTACTTTAGTACTGAGAAATATAAAACTGATTCACCATACATTGTTTACGTGGGATTTAATATCAGACATATTAATTCTAGATTTTTTAAAGTAAAAAGGAATATATATTTAAAGCAAAAATGAATAACTATAAAGAAAATTATTAAATAAATAGTAGTTCTGCAGTAATTTGGGCTGCAAAGGGTTTACTGACTTATATTCTAACTGGAAAATATAACTATGGCTTAAAAAACATAAAGGCAAAAAAATTTAAAAAGTTCATAAATTTAAAAGTAATAGAAAACAGCCAATCAAAAACATTTTTTTAAGTGAACAATAATATACTTTTATCTATGGTCATAAAACAAATTAGGAGCTCTTTATAAACGCCAGCAGAAAAAGATAGTACTGCATTAAAGTTAAAGTTATTTTTATATTTTAATTAATTAATTAATTTGTAACTAAAGTTTTCTTTTAGACTATAATTATTCTGTTTTGAAATAAAACTATAAAATTTTAATCCAAAAAGTGTTATACTATATAAAATCTTAATAAAACCCCAAAAAACCCACGCGGGTTGGGTTTAAAAAAAAAAAAAGTTTTTTAAAAAAAACCCTGCTGTTAAGGGTTACAAAATGAATTTCTCCAGCGAAAAAAGTGTCTTTATCATATACTAGCTGAAGTACCCGTTCTTCGCATGGGAATGAATGGACTTTTTGATATTACGATTTGTGGTGATTACTATTCATTGTAATAAACAGATATAGCAAAGTGGATATCGCGTTATATTGTGTCCAATAATCATGCATACCGAATTGCAAGGCAATTGTTTGTACAGTGCAGAAGGCCATGCGGCGTAGCGCAATCTAGTGGCGAGTTTTAGCAAAACGGATACGGCGAAAATATTTTTCGCATTCAGATATCGATGTATACGAATTTTCATCTGGACAGTCCTGAAGTTCATGTGTTGACGCGACATCTAGTGGCAAGTTATAGGAAAATGGATAGCGCCTAACTCTTCCCCGTGTTCAAATATCTATGTATACCTATTTTCATAGCTATTATTTGCACAGTGAAGAAGTGATACATTGCAGGGCCATCTAGTGGTTCAATAAAGTAATGATTTGCTACAGCGCCGTCAAGTGGCGAGTTATAGCAAAATGGATAACGCCAAAATATTCTCATTGTTCAAACAGCTATGTATACTGATTTTCATAGCGACCGTTTGAATGGTCAAGAATTTGGCCTGCTGCAGCGTCATCTAGTAGCGAGTTAAAATAATAATGCATTGCAGTGTCATCTAGTGGTGAGTAACATCAAAAGGAACGCAGTTAGAATATATTCTTCGTGCTCAAATGTGTAAGTATAAAAAAATTTTATGCCGATCGGTCGAACGGTATAGAAGTTGATGCTTTGCAGCGCCATTTAGCGGCAAGTTACAGCAAAATGGATAGTGAAAAATATTCTCCGTGTTCTAATATTCGCGTGTACCAAATTTCATCGAAATCGGTTGGACGATATTCGCATAGCAAACGGCTAAACGGAATAGAATTCAACGTTGTTCTGCGGCACCAAGTGGCAAGTTAAGGAAAACGGATAGCATAAAAACCTTCTCTCATAAAAGACTTAGGTGAACCAAATTTCATCGTGCAACGGTGCTCAACGGTGCTGGAGTTTTTCAACTTCATAATCACATACCAACATTCATTTTTATCTATAACCAGTGTTATTATATATACTAGTCTCAAATAAAATCCAGTTTCAAATCTAAGCCTCGCCAAAGTGCCAACATACGCCATTTTGCAAGAGTTTTTTTCAGGGAATCATTCGAAGCATTGACTTAGCAGCAATCAATATGGGAAATGGTTCAACCGCCAAAGAGTAGCACGCATTTATTTGAAAATTGGAATCCCTTAATACAGCCGATTTTTTTTTTAATTATCAACTATAATGTGTTTTATTCATCGTTACTCCGATGTACTAAATGAGAAGATTTCAATTTTCTGAAATTTGGCGGAATTCCCCCAACTTAAATCAATGTACTCAATTGGCGAGAATTCTGAAGTTAGATCGCTTGAAATCCCTTAATAACTGCATTATTTCTTCACGGATCATTAAAATTTAACGCTGTATTCTAATAAAACCTTTGCACTTGTTTTCAAAAATCTATTTCCTTAAGCTCTCAATAAATTGCGCCAAGCCGAAAACTGTGCAAACAGCTAGAACTCACTTACTCAAAATCCATATTTCAGCCATTTTATTTTTTCGCCAAACTAAAAAAATTTACACATTAGCCTCGGAAATCTTCAATTCTTATAGTTTTGCGTGTAAAGCATTACATTCCTGCTCTGATTTCCCATGCACACGATATTATAATTAAAAAAAAAATAACCTTACGAATATAAACTAACAAAAAAAAAATCATTATTATTCTTTTATTTTTACTTTGAGAATTTAAAACATTTTATTCGGCAAAATCGCCACACATGGCAACCACGATCCTTATTTCACACTTTTTTCACTACAGGGGTTACAATTACGGAAAGCTTTTTGCGTGAAGAGCATAAAAAATCTCTTAAATTCCGGAAACGGGTGGACTACGATTTATTCTATATTATTTTACATATCTGTGCTAAATTTCAGGCCGATAGGTCCATTTTTGTGGATTTGTATACGGACGACATTTTATTCGGCAAAATCGCCACACATGGCAACCACGATCCTTATTTCACACTTTTTTCACTACAGGGGTTACAATTACGGAAAGATTTTTGCGTGAAGAGCATAAAAAATCTCTTAAATTCCGGGAACGGGTGGACTTTCAAAGTTTTAAAGTGGACTATGATTTATTCTATATTATTTTACATATCTGTGCTAAATTTCAGGCCGATAGGTCCATTTTTGTGGATTTGTATACGAATCAAATCCACAAGCAAACAAACAAACAAACAAACAAACAGAATTTCATTTTTATTTATAAGATAGTTCTGCAGGAACACTCAAAAGATTTCCAACACATTACGGCCAATGGCAGTTTTCGGGACATTCATCCATTTCGGCAGAATGCTGTTGTTCTACTATATAGTTAGATAATGGCCCATCCACGGTCACATGCCTCCCTCATGAATTATGCCAAAAGTCACCAAGCTTGGTGACTTTTGGTGTACGTGAGTATGCATTTAACTCTCAAATGGGAAAAATTATTAGTCGTAGAATGTTGAAATTTCATATATAAGATTGTTGTAACATCTAGTTGTGTATCTCGATTTTTCGATCCTCTCTACTGGGGAGTTTATTTACTGGACCACCCAAAAGAGTATAAATACAGTATGTCTATGGACATCTTTAATATATTACATCTGTAGTCACTCATTGTTTGGTCCATGCCCAAAATCTCGCCATTTGTCGTCGACCTTGGCGATTTTTACCGAAATACCGCCAAATTTGGCGATAATCATTTATTTGGTCCATGCCCAAAATATCGCCATTTGTCATCGTCCTTGGAGAGTTTTGGCGAAAGTCATTGTTTGACATGCCCAAAATCTCGCTATTTGTCATCGACCGTGGCGAGTTTTGCCGAAATATCGCCAAATTTGGTGCCAAAAATTATTTTGTATAATTGTATATTGCATAACTCTAAAACTTCTTATCGTAGAATTTTGAAATTTTGCTTAGAATTATTGTAACATCTAACTGTGCATCTCTTTTTTGATTACAACCGTCAGCTAAATGACTTTAAATGCATTAAAGTGCATCTATACATTCAATTCATTGAAAGATTCTGGTCAATTACTACTTTGGCTATCCCCCAAATCTCGCAAACTATCTCAAGCTTGTCGACTTTTGGTGTAATATCGCCAAATTAAGTGTCAGAAGCAAATCTTTCAAATTGAACCCAGCGTGGCGATATCGATATAGTATTTGGCTAGAAATCGGTAAACCTTAGTATGACTGCAGTATTTTATCTCTTTTAAACAAAATAAGTTTTAGATAAGTGCGCCGAAAATATTTTTGATTTAATAGACGTGCAAGGAAGTCGTGTTGTTCACATCAGATTTTTTTTATTTTATTATAAAAACAAGAGATTGAATTATTTATTACCAGCTTTTTATGCAAAGTGGGTCCCATACAAATTTTTGGGGGACCCTCGGACTTTTGCAGTATGCCACTGGACGCGAGTATTCTTATACATTAAGGCGCTTATGCACTCAAATCATTTTAAGTGCATTACTGCCTGAACAGTAGATCCGATTGAGTAAGTTTGGTAAGTATCAAGTGTTCAAAAAGTCGAGTAGAGTCACTTCAAATTTTTGTTATTTAAAATACCAGATTGATTCACTGTCAGTCTTACATGATTGCTGCTGGTAAGGCAGCTAAATAATTGAACCTATTTTTGAGGTTATCAGTCGCAATTTATTTTAATGAAAGGCTGATAATAAGAGCACCACATTATAACTCAGACTGCCTATAGCAATGGAAAGAGGGAATCCATAAAGGAAAATAAATAACCTTTGTAGGAAAAAAGTCATTAAAAATAATAAAAATTCATCTTATATTCAATAAAGTTATGACTTTTCTATATGTTTTATGCTGTTCCCCCATCACCTTTTGGTACACATAAACATTCATAAAAACTGCAAAATGCTTATCTAGAAAAAAAGAAAACAAATTTGATCTCAAATGTTCTTGGAAAAAAAAAAAAAAGAAAGAAAATTATTTTAGTAAAAAATCTTGTAAATTCATGTTTTTATTGGAGGGGGGGGGGAGATACCACCCCTGCTTCCTTAAGTACTCCCAATAAAAGTTTTGTAAAATGTTATCAAAATTATTTAATGTTCTATCTCATAACTTTTTTTTTTTTTTTTTTGGGAGACTGCAAATTGTTTTTAGTAGAAAAATTATAAAAAATAATATTTTTACTTTCCGAACATGCACCATGTAAGGAAAGTATTGTAATCATGAAAAAATTTGAATTTGAGATTTTGGAGTATTTACACGTTTTGAGGTCTTCTGAATTCATTTATGCTATTTTTACAATATGTATGTATGTATGTATGTATGTATGTATGTATGTATGTGTGTGTGTATGTGAGTGAACACGATAGCTCTTAAACGGGGCATTCGTTTGAGCTCAATTTGGGTATCTATGTTATAAACCACCGTCGCAAGACCGGTATCGATTTTGGTGTGTATAGGACTTATAGTTTTTCTACAGGGCTACGACAAAGATTTCTTTTACATTATGTGGCCTATGGGAGGAAATTCTTGAAAGGGCGCTAGCGTTTAAACGGTACATTCGATTGAGCTTAAATTGGGTATACATGTTATAAACCACCATCGTAAGACCGGTATTGATTTTGATGTGCATAGGACTAGTTTTTCTACAGGGCTACGACAAAGATTTCTTTTATATTATGGCCTATGGGGAGAAATTCTTGAAAGTGCGCTAGCGTTTAAACGGCGCATTCGATTGCGCTTCAATTTGGTATATATGTTTGAATTATTCATCGATTAAAATTTATTTAAATGCTTGGTAATGATCTTAATCGTAAGTGTTCGGAAAGTCTAGTAGAGTCACTCCAGATTTTTATAATTAGTGGTGGGGACAAATGACTCCACACTCCAATAAATGTGTTTAAAGCATTATAAAAAAAGTCGTTGTTCACTAAAATAAAAGTGAAATGTTAATTCAAAATATAAAAATTTTCTTTTGATGCTATAATAGGGATGTTAGAAATTTATTTTAACTTTATTACGCAGGAACCCATGGTAGTCCCAGATTGAAACTTTCAGATATTGTCAACAATAAGTAGAAGAATAAAACATCCCCCCCCCCCCCCCAAAAAAAAAAAAAAAAAAAAAAAAAAAAATTGAAGATGTAGTTATTGAAATTTTATAATTTTAAATGATGACCTTGAAATTTAAATTTTGAATAATTTATTCATGTAGCATATCATATGAAAGGACAATTTGTGTACTTTCAATAGACATTTAAATCAAGTCTACCATAATTAGAACAGAAACTAGAGGTAATTTTGTAATTCAAGAATTTCAAAAATTTGACGAATTTCACACATTTTAAAGTTAAATATTTCATAAGCTAATAGCGATAAGGATTAAAAATTTCACATTTATTCATTTCTCCATAGATGCAACAAATATACCGAATCTCATTGGATTCTGAGGTGGTCGGGTTATGGACCTTGTAAATTTGATATGGAATGATCCTAACTCGTTAATAGTCGTAAATAATTATCTGGTCTTTTCAGTGACGTTGTAATCGAGTTCAACTATATTTCATGTATTAACTGTAAGTATTTATTTAAAATCCAACCTTTTCTTTCTTTGTAAAAAATATATTTTAGAAATAATTTGAAGACAATATTTCATTAATCGTCTAAGGGGGCTTTACTTCTTGTAGCGCTGCTTGGCCCAAGCCTTGGGCATTATGCCCCTCCTTTCATAACCGGGTGAGCCTATGGTTATGAATTATCCAAATTAAGAAAATACTCTTTTATTTTTGTTAAAGTAGTGCATTATGTACTAAATATTGACTTGTAGTTTGACGCGGAAATTTAAAAAACACAAAATTATTTGAAGTGTAAATATTTTATTAAGGCAGGAAAATTCCTAGATCGTTTTGGAAATGCTAAAATTAAATTGCTTGCTTTCATTTTTTTAATAAGAGCCAGTGTTTTTAAAGGGTCACTTTATTTCAAACCCTAATTTAAAAATAAACCTTATTAATAATTCTTATACCCTACGCTAGGTCTTAAATTGCCTTAATTACGTGAATACCTGATGCACTTGGAGGTTTGTGGATGCTGAACTAATACTGATCTCCCCACCTCCCCATGCAGAAATCTTGCTAGAATGATTAAAAAAAGAAAACAGAAAATGCACACAGTGGATTGTCATTTTTATTGTTTCGGATTATTTGGTCTTATTAGTTTAAGTGTAACTAATTATAGGCCAATAGAAAATGTTAAAAACTCTCGCCCATGGCAGAAATGTTACATTTTTATAGAAAAATATACGTTGAAAATTTCTAGAGGTACTATTAGCTTCCCATTTTTAATGCCTTCCTTGATCTTCCTCCAGTAATTACTATATGTGTGTTGAAACTTATTACTCTGTAGATGGGCGTTGAAAGCTAATGTAAAACATGCAGGAAAGCAAGCATCGTTAATTTTGGGGATCTGACATTTACGATTTTGCTACCGAACTGAACCAGCTTACCGTCAAGTATCGCCAAGCAGTGGTGTTAGTGATACCAAATGATAGAACATGTTTACCTGAAGCACAAATCTTTAGTGAAAAACGTGACACCCCCCCTCCCCCCCCCCAAAAAAAAAAAAAAAAAAAATCCGGCCCAGTGTTTGTGTTTTTGGACGAGTAGTAGAGTGGAAATAGAGTGGAAGTGGTTGATTATGTCTAACTGGCTGACTTTCTGTTCTGGGTAAACAATCCAGTCTTAATAAGTTGCGTTAAAGAGTTCCAATTGGAAACACCTTGTGTCGTTTGGCTCAAGATACGCAAATAACAAAGAAAAGCGACTCTTTGGGAAGCATGCCACGGTACAGCATTTTTGAAGTCATTCAACTACCTCTCCCTTCTATTCCCTGGACGTCACTGTTTAGTCGTCACCTTCAGCTGGTCTTTTGCCAAATATTTCAAGACCAAAAATCATGGTAAGAAGGTATTCTGCCAAGTCGCTAAAGAATTCATATTCAGTCTTGTGCATTCACGTGACAGTCTCTTGGAGATATCAAAAGTTTTTAGTCAAGTTTTGGAGTATTTAAACCTAATATTGCTACTGCTTGAATGTAAGTTATTGCTCAGCTGATGATAGCGACTTGTATTAATACTTTTGGAAGTTAAAATAACATTTGAAAAGTTGAGAAAAAAAAATCTGATGTGCTCACCACATTGACTTCCTTGTACGTTTGTTAAATCATGAATATTTTATATGCATTTCATCTAAACTTATTTCATTCGTAAATGAGATACAATACTTCAACAATATTAAGGTTTAGCAATTTCTTGACAAATATAAAAGAGATCGCCAAACAGGGTTCAATTTTAAAGATTTAGCTTTGGTGCTTAATTTGGCAGTATTTGGCCAAAAGCCCCCAAGCTTGGCAATAGCTTGCGAGATTTTGAGAACAGCCCAAATAGTGATTGGCTTCTGACATATAATATATTGAAGGTATTCATGGACTTCTGTGTATTGAGAATCTTTTGGGTGACCCTGTAAATAAATTATCAAGACGATTGCAATCAAAAAGGGAGATGCATAACCAGATGTTAAAATAGCTGTAAATACAAAATTTCAACATTCACGGATAATAGTTTTTGAGTTGTGCAAGATACGTGCTTATTTTGACACCGGTTTTAGCGATTTTTCGCCGAAATTCGCCAAGCTTGATGACAGTTGGAAAGATGTTGGGTATGGCAAAACAGCGACTGACTCTAGACATAATATATTCTAGATGTCCATTGACCATAATGAATTGAAATTCTTTGCTTGCCCCTGTAAAATGAATTATCCATTGGATTTTAACCATAAGGGGAAGTACACAGATGTTACAACAAAACCTAATTATAAAATTTCAATATTCTACTGCTAATAGTTTTTGAGATGAAATCTGATGAAATAATAGCATGCAAATCATAATAACACTCGAAAATTGGTCGGGGAAAAAAAAATTGAAAAATAAAAATCGCTTCCCCCCCCCTCCCCGAGCTAATAGCTTGCTCTATTTAGTGTGTTGAATTTAGTCCAGCTGCAGCTACGACAAACAGTATAGTAGTCTATACTTAACAGACAGACAAGAAAGCTCTTTCATATGTAGAAGTACAATTGGAGTACAAGGAAACATGCTATCTAAAATCAATAAGATTTGTCACAGAAAGTTGAAAAACTCACATATATTATACAAATATATATTCCAGTTACTGATGTAATTTGGGTCTTGAAAGTAAATTTCGTTACTAAAAGTAATTTTGTTTTACCACCATGTTTTCACATGTATAATTATTTATTTTTCAAATATCGCGATCACTATAGAGTGTGGTCTTCATACTTTCAATGCCAGAATAAAAAATAAAAAAAATACATATTAGGAATTAGTATGTTTAGTTTGTAGCCTAAATTTTGGATACAATGAAACATGTTTTTATCTTCACCGGCTGAATGCATTCACTTATATTTACAGATGTCACTATTAAAAATTTGGAATCCGATCGCCATAGAGCACATAAAAATAACAAAGATATGTTTTTAAATCGTATTCTATCTTCTTCAGATTCTGAAGATGGTGACAATCCAGATTGTCTTTCAACTAAAATCCAAATTGTACAGATTATGAGCTAGTCTTACATAACATGTATGACACACACAAGCAGTATCACCATGATTATGCTTTAATCAAGGAAGGTGTACTTAAATGTAAAGAAATGTACTCTGCTGGGGATATAATAAACTTAAATCAAACGGAATACGAAGTTCTGTACGTAAAACGAGTAAATCCAAGCTTCAAATTTGTGCATTCTTCGGAAATATATATTTTTGAAAAACTATCATAACTACCACCTTTTGTTCCTTGATTCAGGTAGTACAGAAAGGGAAGCATAAATGTTAATTTGTAGTTTAAGTACATTTAATATAAAATAAAAAACAATAGATTAACCTCTAATAAAAGTAGTATGTTTTCTTCACAAGCTGTAACAGTTTAATTAAATTTGTTTTTTTCCATTTAAATTTCATACGTATGTCTATTAATGTTTCTTATAAATGTACATAAAACATATATGCTGAAATTTGAGTTTTGTCTCATTTTATTTGGGTTTTTGTGAGGTGTTAAGTGTTTCATTGTATCCCGAGTATACCTTCACCTTTTGCAATTTTTTAAGTATGAAGATGCTATTTACACACTCATAAAAACTCATTTAGATGGGGAAATGGGTAGATTAAAAGTGACCATTGATGTTATTTTTGTACATGCAAATTTGTGAACAGGGGAAAAAAAAGTAAATTTTGTTTCATTGTACCCGGATTCCCCTACTTCATTCTAAAAGTTGCCTTCGACGCTTTTGTGGCTAAAGGTGTAATTAAAACGATATGTGAAAATTCCTTAGTTGTCTAATAACGATATTCAAAAGATTTATTCGAAAAGGCACATCAGGAGCTTGACAATTTGGACACACTGTTATGAATAACTGCATTTATAACAAAATGAAAATAGTGAGATGATTTTTTGATTCAAAAGATTGTCTCAGAGAAAAGTTGTAACTACTAAAAAATTTTGGATAGAATGTTCACGGAATTCTTCGGAATCGGATATGAAATTTTAAAATTTTGGCCTTTTTTTAGTTTATTTAAACGTATTTAAAGTGTATATAGTGACAGTTTAAACAGATTTTGTTACTTCTGTCACACATGAAATTATGCTTAACAGTCAGAGTAATTATGCAAAACACATAACGCAGGAACTCAGCAGTATTTCTTGTCAACGGAAGTGTTTTTCATTGCACTTATAAATTACATTTCGAAGAGGTGGTCCCATAATAAGAGGACACTTTTTCTAGAATTCTGATATTCAGTCCTACCTTCGGGTGTTGTAAAGAGGCGGCAAGAAATGCAGGAACACACCCATCCTGTTGAATTGTTGGTTAATTACAGGTGGCATTTTGCAGACAAAGATCTTCGTAATTTGTTATCATTTTTTGATAATTGCAGTGCCATTTGATTTTAATGTCTTAAAAATACACTGATTACTATTTAAAAAGAGGCAGATTAAAACATGAAGTGGGAAATGGATATTTTCATCGCAAAAAGAACGTGGAGGTCAAATGAAACATGCAGGGGAGAAGGAGGACAAACATTTTCCTGAATCATTCATCAGCGTGTGTGTACTTTTGCATAAAACAATTTCCTCGTTCTCTGCTTTAAATAACTTTTACAATGAACTCTTAAAAATAATTTGCTGTAGAAATTAAATTCCAAAGAATGAAAAAAAAAAAAAAAAAACCCGCTTATATATTTTTGGCTTTTAAGGATTTTATGCTATTTGTGTTTCAGAATGGATGTTCGTGGCATCTTCTGACTGTTCTTATAAATAAGAAAATAACGCAGCCATTGTTCCTACTCATCTCTTTTCTTCCTGAGTAGATTTTTGAATATCAGCACAGCATGACGTTTATTATTATTAAAAGTGAGGTGCTGGAGTATTTCTTTTCTTTCTTTTTTTTTATTTGACTCAAACCTATTCATACAGAGCAAGTTGCTAACTATTACTATTAATCTTGAGTAAAATATTGCGAAAACAGCTGCTTGTAGATAAATTTGAACTTATTCATGTGGTTAATATAAATGTGTGCAAACATCCATCATAAGGCATTCACCTCTGGCTCTAGAATATTAAGTTCGTTCTTTTTCCCCCCCCTTGTATGGTATAGCATTAGCCATCCTCTAATTGTCAACTGCTTTGTATGGTACTTCTGTGTTAAGGCTAGTTTTCGTGATTGAGCAGTTTGGATGTGTTTTAAAATTAAACGGTTTTTTTTTTTTTTTTTGGCTTGCGGATGGATAATCGTCGATTTTCCGGATGACCATTGTGATGGTAAAATATTAAAGTGGTCGCCGCTTATTTCGGTCAGTGGTTTATCCGGCGAGCTGATATTCCGGTGAAAATCGCCATGAACAGAACGAAATAGCCGAATTCCAGAGGTTTGCCACCGGTTACCTCGGTAGTGATTGCCGCTTTATCCGGTCAGATAATCTTAAGCGATTATAAAAATTTCGACGTAATTATCTTTTAGGGCGGAGTGAAAGCCAGTCAAAAATGACTCATATTTGTGTGGAGGTGTTACGGTAATTCATTCGAAACAATTTTTAATACACTTAACAGAATTTTAATAAAAATTATTAGTACTGCACCCGTAACCAGTCAGACACCTGATGATGATGATGACGATGTGCACGGAACCGGTTGCTGTCACAAGATTAGATTTGCTGAACGCTATAGACTTTACGTAGAGCATTTAAGTAGACCAATGTAAATGATCGCATCACCTCTTTTCAACATTAAGCGAGATTCAATTTGCTATGCCCCCTATAATAGCCTTTAATTTCGAATTTTCCTTCCAAGCAGCAGTTTTTTTAAAAAATAAATGTACATATGTATTTTTTCACTTGTTCACTTCTTTAAAGAAATATGTGCTGTTAAACTATTGACTAATATAGTTCATTTTTATGATTTAATTTATTGATTTTTTTCGTAAATTTTCTCACTTTTACTTTTGGTACTGCCGCTTATTTCGGATTTCGGTTATTCCGGTTGAGTTTCAATCCTCCCCGATGTGACCGGAATAAGCGGCGACCACTGTATTATTAAATTTATATTGTATGTTTTTATCTTCGCATTAACAATTGGAGATTTATAATGGTTTATAAATTTCAAATTTGCTTTAACTGCAGGAACGTAGTTGGGGAATGGACAATTATTTGTGATTACCCCCGTAACTTTTATTACTTGTAGATAAATTCTTGAAATCTAATCTTAAATTTGCTTTGTAGAACTTTGCAGTAATTAGTTTGTTTCTCTCCCAAGGACCCGTCACTTCCAAAGTCTAGCGACATCACTGTATATTTTTACGAATTTTCGGGGCAATCCGCTGCTCTGGGGTTTAAAATGGTTTAAAATTCGTATTCTACGCTTCAAATAGATAAATTTTGCTTTTTGCTGCATCAAAATCGGCCAATTAGAACCGGAGATACGGAGGTTTCGCTTTCCCATATGTTTTTCTATGGGGCTTCTAGAAATCTCGAGAAATATTAGTTCTAGGGCTTCGATCTCTTCACATTTGGCACTTATTTTTGGCGCCAAATTTGGCGATATTTCGCCAAAAGTCGCCAAACTTGGCGACTTTTTGGTCATTTGGCGCGATTTTCCCAATGGGGCCTGGAAGTTGTTTTTCCATTTTTCGTCTAGTCAAAACCATGCACTGGAGAATTAAAGTCTTTCTTTAGAACCCCGATTCTGACACCAAATGTTGCGGAATTACTCTGCTACACCTGGGGTTCGTCGTTCTAAAGTCCAGTTGATGTAAAAAGTTCAAGTAAAAAGTCACTTGTCAGGATGGAACACAAACTTAATTGCTTCTAGAACTTCGTAGAACAATCAGCTGTACACAATTCACAAGCACAATCTAGCAGTAGCGTGCTTTTAACAATCCGCTTAGATCAGAAGCTGTCACAGATGCTGTATTTCTCACACAAAATAAGTCACTTTCACAGGCAAAAATTCAGTGAAAATATTTAAGGGATATCGTACACAATCCCTTAAGAAACAGCAATGAAGAATTTACACATAGCACTTTAAAAACAGCTTCATAAAGCAAGCACAGCTTCTATAGCACTATCAATTCACAAAGCAAGCGTACTCAGAGCTCTTCACACATTGAGCGTTCAACTCGCACTGAACTATCGGGGCAGCGCGCTGGTTTATATAGAGGAGGCAGAAGCTGCGGGAAGCTTCTAGAAGAGTATATTTCTTGAACGTTCTACATAAAGCGATAATATTGATTACGTCATAGAAGAGAAATGTTAGGTTATTATGCGTTTTTAATGCAGGAAAAACAACTTCCAGGCCCCATTGGGAAAATTAGAGAAATTCGAAAAGAGTGTGCAGGAAAATCAAGCGATAATGGAGAAAAGAATGTCGCTCATAGAAGAAACTCAAACGAAATATGAACAAAGAATTGAAGGAAAAATAGGAGAAAATTTTAAAGAATTGTAGCAAGATATTTGCAGAATGCGGGAAGAATTTAAGAATAAAATTGAGGAGAAACTAGACTGGAAAGAAAATATAGTTTCGAAAATACATGAAGAATGTGAAGCTAAAATTGAAGAAAAATTGGACTCTCTCGTAAAGCTGGGAAAGTTACCTGAAAACATCAGGTTATCTCCACACCGCCCAGCAGTGAAACTTACTACCTATGACAGAAAGACTCCCTGGGAAGCCTACAAGACCCAATTTTTAATCGCCGCCAAAGCCAATGGTTGGAACGAGTCCGAGAAAGCGGACCAACTGGCCGCTTCCCTTAGCGGAGATGCAATTAACCTATTGCAAACTATTGGAGCGACGAAGATAGGAGATTCTGACGCCCTCGCAAGTGCCTTGGAGATGAAATTCGGAGAGAAGTGCCAGAAAGAATATTGTAGAATCCAACTTAAGTCAAGGATGCAGAGATCTGGCGAGACCCTCCAAGAGCTGGCTTCCGACATAGATAGGCTGTGTCATCTAGCCTATGGCAGTTATCCTGATAACGTTCGAGAAGAAGTTACAGTGCAACATTTTATTGAAGGCCTCTTGGACTCTGAAATTCAGAAAGAATTGACCTTGGCGGATTATAAAGATCTGAGGGCCGCCCTTATAGTGTTCGGCCGCCCTCCAGATACGCCTTCATCGCCAGAGGAGTATATGGAAAATCTCCGGGCACGATTTGAAGACGTGCATCATTTTGCTCGGGAGCGGATCAACCTGAACACGGAAAAGATGAAGACTCGCTACGACACGAAGGCTACGGGACACGAGTTCAACGCAGGTGACAAAGTTTGGCTATGGAATCCTACTCGACGGAAAGGCCTGTCTCCCAAGCTGCAATCGCCGTGGGACGGTCCTTACACAGTCCTAAACCGGCTGAATGACGTCTTCGTACGGATTCGTAAGTCACCTAACTCGAAGCCAAGAGTTGTACATTACGATAGGCTAGCCGTTTACCGCGGTTGTAATTAGTTATTTGAATATCAGATCATAGTCACTATGGCGTAATTCCTCATTTCTTTCAGCTCTCATTTCTTTCCTGTCTTTCTCTTCTCTTCCTCTTTCTTAAACTCTCTTTCACTCACTACTTACGCCATGTTTAGTGTACATATTTGTAATATATTAGTTTTCATTAATGAGTATTTGTTTATGATTTATCAGTGTGTAATTATTTATTATGTTGATTATTTATTTATTATGTGCATTTGCTCATTGTGCTATTGATTACTTGCTTGAATTATGTTGTTAAGGTCTTGTTAAATGTTATACACGGTATATATTTGTGTGACCTCCTAACTGGGATTGTACTGCCCGGGACGTGCAGTCCTTGGGAAGGGGGCAATGTTACGAATTTTCGGGGCAACCCGCTGCGCTGGAGCTTAAAATGGTTTAAAATTCGTATTCTACGCTTCAAATAGATAAATTTTGCTTTTTGTTGCATCGAAATCTGCCAATTAAAACGTAAGATACGGAGGTTTCGCTTTCCCATATGTTTTTCTATGTGGCTTCTAGAAATCTCGAGAAATATTAGTCCTAGGGCTTCGATCTCTTCACATTTGGGGACTTATTTTTGGCGCCAAATTTGGCGATATTTCGCCAAAAGTCGCCAAGCTAGGCGACTTTTTGGTCATTTGGCGCGATTTTCCCAATGGGGCCTGGAAGTTGTTTTTCCTGCATTAAGAACGCATAATAACCTAACATTTCTCTTCTATGACGTAATCAATATTCTCGCTTTATGTAGAATGTTCAAGAATTATACTCTTCTAGAAGCTTCCCGCAGCTTCTGCCTCCTCTATATAAACCTGCGCGCTGCCCCGATAGTTCAGTGCGAGTTGAACGCTCAATGTGTGAAGAGCTCTGAGTACGCCTGCTTTGTGAATTGATAATGCTATAGAAGCTGTGCTTTAGAAGCTGTTTTTAAAATGCTATGTGCAAATTCTTCATTGCTGTGTCTTAAGGGATTGTGTACGATATCCCTTGAATATTTCCACTGAATTTTTGCCTGTGAAAGTGACTTATTTTGTGTGAGAAATACAGCATCTGTGAGAGCTTCTGATCTAAGCGGATTGTTAAAAGCACGCTACTGCTAGATTGTGCTTGTGAATTGTGTACAACTGATTATTGTACGAAGTTCTAGAAGCAATAAAGTTTGTGTTCCATCCTGACAAGTGACTTTTTACTTGAACTTTTTACATCAACTGGACTTTAGAACGACGAACCCCAGGAGTAGCAGAGTAATTCCGCAACAATATATATATTTCCCCCCAAGACTTCAGCCTAAAAATATATGCATGCAAAGAAAGGAGAATTAAACGTACATGTCTAATTTTCAACATTTGATTTTCTGAAGACGATATTATGGAGCTCTTAAGTGTGGAGATAATACCAATTCGTGAGTTTTTGAGAGCGTTTGTTGGAGAACTTTTGGGAGTGTTCTGCTCTTCAGGAGTAAAATTTAGGCTAAAATTCGTATTTTACGTGAGGAATAATCAAATTTTCATGAAAATCGGTTTGCTAGAACGCGAGATAGGAAATTTTGGGTTTCCTTATTGTTTAAAATAGGGTTTGGTGGTTTCTTGCCAAATATTGGCAATATCGCTTAGCTGTCTATAGTTTTGAAAATTTACTTTTGGCCCCAATTTTGACGATATTTTGCCAAAAGTCGTCACTCTTGGCGGCATCTGGCGCAATTTTATTCATGATACCTGTAATTTTTGTTTTCCTGCGTAGTTATTACGCTATCAAGTTTCGCAATTGGCGGGGTTATTCTAGAAATGGAATCTTGTGGAATTTGATCGAAAGTTCGGAGAGACTTTATATAAGAAGGGCAAATCATGTGCAAGCAGTTCAGTTTTGAGTGAGTGCTCGTGGAGTTCACTGCGTTGAGAGCGGTATAGCTCTGTGTTAAAAAGTGGAACTTCTTCGCTGGCTTTTCGAAGCTAATTTTAAAAACTAAATTCTTCAATGGTGTATTCTAAGGAATAGTTATGAGTCCACTGAGTTTTTAGACTGGAAATATTTTATGCAACATAATCTGGTGTATTTAATAATATTACAGAAATGCAGATTTTTCTACTTGGTGACACTACTTGGCTCGGTTTTCTACTTTTCTTTATAGAGTGGGAGTAGAGGAATCCAGACTTCGTGCGATTACACGATCATCTGTAATCGATTACAGGAAATGATATGGATTACGATTACGATTACCAACAATTTCCAAAAAGATTGTGACTAGTGAATGTTAATTTAGTAAAATAACAGTAATCTTGATGTTAGAGAAATCAACTATCAAAAGAATTCTATAATAATACAATTTTGTCATAGCATTTTTTAAAGATTATTTTAATCACCGATTACGTTCGATTGTAATCGGCACGAAGTCTGGGAATCTACAGGTTCTCAAACATAATTATTTGACTTTGTAATAGATATCTTTTCACGAGCAAGACTTTTTAGTTTTACAGATATTGTACTGGTGTGTGTGTTTAGTCCTATAAATTATGTAAAATGAATTTTAACTAACCTTTATTTAGTATTTAATTTGGAAAGCGGCATTTTATTAAAAATTAACGTTAAAATGAAAACATATTTAATATTCGGCCTAAACCATAAGCTGAATATTCGGTATTCGGCTTAAGCTATTGGCCGAATATTCAGTATTTGGCCAAATCACCATTCGTTACATCTCTCGTTTTAAGTCAGCTACGACCTTCTGTATATTGTTTGACGCATCTGTTCGTAGTTTCAAAACGATCGGTCGACTAATATGTTTTTGTATATCAGACAAAGTAACAAATTTTTACATCTATGCATTAGATACTAAGAAAGAAATGACTACCACTCTTCGAGTAGTGTGTTAACGACATCAAATTCTTTAATATCGTTATAGATTACCCATTAATAAATTACTGCTTTTCGCCACTAAAAGTTGTCTTAGAAATGACACCTTTGTTGGTTGTAAAATGTTTTTCTTCTTTTCAGTTTATTTCGAGAGCGTAATAACGTGACAACTTTGAGTGTCGCGGTGCCAACCGAAGTGCTGTTTTACATCCTCAGTAGCATGAATGATTAATGCGAGTAGAAAATTAATGACGTCACATCCTCATGAAATCTTAATGTTCTAGAGCTGTTGCTCAAAGCAGTATTTTTAATAACCTTGATACTGCCATTCATTATATTATCTGCAAGATTTCTGGAAGACATACATCCACCTCTAAGAGATGTTTTAAATTTATTTTTTGCTGAAGCAATTTTATTCTAATTGCATGCCTTAAATTTATCAGGGTTTCTACAGACCTGGAAAGCCAGGGAATATCAGGGAAAGTCAGGGAAATGAGTTTTGGTCAGAGAAAGTCAGGGATTTGGAAAAAAGTCAGGGAAATTTGAAGAAATTGAAGAAAGGTCAGGGAAATGCAAGAATATTTGAATTTTGCGGCAAAATCAAGAAAATACTTCCTGTTTGAACCTAATTGTAGAAATTGTTTTATTTTCATTTTCTTATTTAACCTTATAAATAATTTTAAAATGTGTCCTTTATTAACATATCTTGTTCAGTTGAAATATTCTTAATTTTATCCTAAATTATTATCAAACATGGTTTTTGTTAGAATCCAGTGATGTCAAATAAGATTTTAGTGTATATTGATTTTATTATTATTATTATTATTATTATTTGTAAAAAAGGGGCAAAATATATATGAAAAGTTATTAATATAAGGATGTAATATTAAAAATAGAAACGCAAAATTCAGGAAAGCACGCTAGATAAAAAGTCAGGGAAGAGCATGATAGATGTCAGGGAAAGTCGGGGAAGCAAAAGCTGTGAAATCTGTAAAAACCCTGTTTATTTATCAGCAGTTAAAAAAAATGAACATTGATCGTTTCAAAATTGATTTTAATGTTCTACTATTGCAACCAGATATCCTAATTTCAGAGGACTGTTAACAAATATTGAAGCTTCAGTGGAGTTGAAGAGAATGTTGTATTTTTCTGACTACTCTTGTTTTAGTGAGCTGATTAGAATGATTTCATCTGATTTATAAATAAGAATTCCTTACAGTTTCAAGAAAACAATTAAGAAGTCAAAGGTCCATCAGGTCTCGAAAACTTAAATAGATAACTACTTTTCAGGGATCAATGCTGACGAAATTCGAGTTTGTTTTACAAAATTACAATCGATTAAAATGGCTCTTTCACAAAATTACAACGCTTCATTGGGATTTTACCCTATATTTTAATTTGTTTTGTAAATTATTTAAGAAAAAAAAGGACGTACAAAAATTGGTAAAATTCACAAAAACAGATGTTGAAATTCATGAAATAAACATCTTTCCAAAAAAATGGGACACTACAAAAAAATCCTGTATCGATTCCTGCCTTTGTATTTCTCGATTTCGAATTTTTATTCGATGCACTCTGTTTTCAAGCAAAAGACAGCTCGCACACAGCCGAATGTGCCCTTTATGGGTACTCGTGCTTATTTCGGATCTTTCCTCACAAATTAAAATTCTCATCAAAAGGGGAAGAACTTTAGAACATTGCACCTAGAAAAAGTGCCAATGACAGCCGAAAAAACGTGGAATGTCAAAGTTACCGTGTACGTTTACTGTTTTTTCAGTCTCTGAGGTCTGCAGTTGTATAGTTCAGGTTTTTAACTGGTAATCCTTCAGCTGTTAGCCCAACATCTTAACCACTAGACTACCGCGGATAACTACACTTTGTTTTTAACGTTTCGCATATTAATCTGTAATTACCCCCCCCCCCCCCCCTAAAAATGAGAAACTCTTACAATACTTTAAATAACATGGGACATAAAGAAACAGTAAGAGAAAAGTCAATGTCTCATCAGCAAGTTTCTGGCATTCCAATATCTTTTCATCTCGGAGTCCCCCGCGCAAAGCTCATCATCCCATATGGTACCTGTCCACTCGCCATTTTCATAGAACGGGCAGTTTGGGCTTTTAAAAATGCCATCCTACTGCTTGCTGATTGTGTACACAGTCATGGCCCGTCTCCAAGTGTATATTCCGCGAGAGCTTTTTTTTATGAGGTATAATCGAAATAGTGTGGTCCAAAATGGTCTTCCAACTGCTCGTAAGTAATGCCTTCCATCAAGTCTCGTTTGAAGGTTTATGGAATGAAATGAGTTGCACGTATTTGGGTGTTGGACTATCCGTATGCCCTTAGAAAGCAAATCTGCTCGTTACCGAAAGTGTCGCAATTTACAGGGACCCGTTGTAGGGCGATGTATCGCCCCTCTACTCAAACACGATATTCTGCGATATTCTTAGAGATAGGTATTTCATTTGACCCAATAAATAGCCTGCATGACAGCTTTGGAGCTCGACAGCAAAACCAGCTTGTTGTAAAGGCATCTAAGGACAAGTCTTGCCGGTACCACACTAATAGCTGTAATTTCTCTATTCGAAAAGTAACTATTCAAACCACTGTAGCAAAGACGGCTTTTGTTCGATTCCGCCAGTGTCTCAGTAAGGGAGAGCGTTCCAGGTTTCTTAGGATGTACGGAAATGCAAACCACTCCCCTTAAAAAAGTCACTTATAAAGAGGCATGCCATAGTTCTCAATCCAAAACGCAGTACGCTATTAATTTGTCCAATCCCTCCGTCCCTTTCACAAAATTACAGTCGATTAAAACGGCGATTCATTGGCATTTCACCGTACATTTTAATCTGTTTTATCATTATTTTAACAAAAAAAGTGACTTTTATTAAAAATTGGATGAAAATTCCCCAAAATAAGCAGTTTCCACAAAAATGGGACCCCGGAAAAAATTCCTCTATCGACCTTGCGATGTGTAAGTTGTTATGTATGAGTGATGTGTACTGTGATATCGTAATGTAAAATAAGTATTAGGTTGTAACGAAAGTTTTCCGCCACTCCAAGTATTGCCTGCAGAAGCAGTTCGCGTTGGTGTCTTTGCCAATATTTTGTAAAACGATTTTTGTTATTTGAAAGAAAAGACTTGTTTCAGAGCACTGTGTTGTGAAATCTGTAAAACAATATCGTTATGATTAAGTATAAGGTGTCTAAAATGGAACTACCACGCTACCAGATTGATCCATCATTTACTCTCAGTTCTGTCACAAAAAGTCAGCTACAGAATGCCACTGAATCATGTGTACAGCTTAAGGTACTACTGTTGTATCATATGACACTGTGAAGATTTGGTACCGAAAGTTCAAAAACGAGGACTAGGATATTAAAGAAGCAGAGCGCTCTGGCCGGCTTACTGATGCTGATGAGACCCGCCTACGAGAATTTGTGGAAGAATATAAAATATTCAGCCACGAGAGCTAGCTAAAAGAGTTAAACTTTAGTGCCATGTCCATTAGTCGCGCTAAGTATCGCACAAACTTGACATATAAGGTCAATAGCTAGGTACCGCGTGAGCTGACTCAAAGCAAATCTGGCGGAAAACTTTCGTTACAACCTGATAATATACTTCCTTACTTTTCAGGCACGATATTTGTGAATGAAGCAATCTTTATATTCGTATTTTAAGAGTGGTGATTTTTCCTGTAATTCAATGACGTAGTGGTAACGCACAACACTACGTTGCCTTAGGTCCCGAATTCGATCCACAGTCTGGGATGGCTTGATTCGGCCTTTCGTCCCTTAAATGGATATATAAAATGAGGACCGAGCTTGCTTGCAGGGAAAAAAACACCCGTGGCCCCGCGTCACGGCTGAGCATCTGGCCGAGTCACATACCTTTGGACCTCAGATGGACTAAAATTCGCAGATGGGCATCGCAGACCATGACCCCATGGTCTGCAATGATTGTATGTTATGATTATTTATTCTTTAGCTAACGAATACAGGATAGAATGAAATCTCGTAATTATTTTGCACAAATAAGACTATAGCTGGAATGATTGGCCAATCAGATTTTTTTATTTTTAAATAATATATCGCTCTCTTTCGTGTGAAAAATCTTGCGTCTTCGTTCTCAACATGTGTATTGATAATTAAACTCTGTAAATTCGTTAGCTTCGGTCTACTCGTCAGCCTTCACTTCATTTGGTGAATAATAGTATGATACCATCAAGTGCAGAGTATGAAATCGAACTGATAATAAACTTGAATTTTGATGTGTAAGCTTCCTCCCTCTTTACACTCTGCTACTCGTGCAAAACATATTATGGCAATTACTGTCCACATTTTTAGGGGTGGATTCAGGACCGAGTAAAGCTAGAAATACTAATTCTTCCTACAGTGAGAAAAATTATACTATTTTCTGGTGCGAGGTAAATGGGCAGAGGCTATGAAGGAAGACACAACAATCCCTTGTGACCTCTCTCCTCTTAGATCCGCACCCTTTAAATGTGTACTTCAGAGGTTGTCTAGAAATATTTGAAATACTGTACTTATTTCTGTTCCTATTTTTGTTTTCGCACTTTTCAACTTCGTTCATCATCAACATCTTTTAACTTTGCTGAAAAGTGTTAAGGATTTCGGCCAGTCCGTTCGTCTGTACATGATGGAATGATGATTTAATTAGGCGCAGTGCTAGCATGTTTCTTTCTCTTCCCCTCCCCCCGTAATTTTCGTCAGAAAACTATTTAATAAAAAAAGTTTTCCATCGCTGTACATATGTTTTAATTCTTTTCAGTTAAATAGAATTTTTTTTTTTTTTGGTAAAATGTTTTATATGTTAAGCATGTTTTACCGTACTTATAGTTCATGCGTTGTCGAATTACTGTTCCCTTTGAGTTTCGTGAAGTATGGACTTTAAAATTTGGGATAGGATGAAAATAATCTACCCTCATAGGGAAAAATCATGATTTTTTTCCCCACCTTGTACTTGACACTCTTTCCATATGAGCATCCCACCGCCTCTATTTTCTGCATTCTTGTTTTATTTATACGTGACTTGATATAATTACTTCCCTGAATTTTTCAGAAGCTCCAAAGATCGGACTGTGTAAGGGTAGTTTTACATGAAATTTGAAGAGATAAAATAGGTATTTGGAAATCTCATATCCATGCAGTGTTCGTTGTGCCAAATCAAGCGTTTTTATAGCTCATTAACAAAAATCTGGAAGTCTTTATTCACTTTGGTGTTACAGGTGGTACCCTATAAACATGATTCGATAGCTAAAACGAGTGAACGGATCGTAACTAAATTTGGTTGAAGAGTATAAAAAACCTTTTTGTGTTAACCAATAAAACAGCAAAAGGTAAGACGTTATTGAACTACATTACTTCGTCTTAAAGAGAAATTTTGGGTTAAACGTTTTCTTCTTAAAAAATTCGACTATGTCTTGCATTTGTAACGAAAATACATTTTGGTATGTTTTTCCCAACTCTGTTTAAAAGTATGTTTTCTTTCTGTATGTTTTTATTATAGTATGGCATAGTTTAATTATCTGTTTTTACTTTAAATTTTTCTGCTGTCAGTTTCTTTTAGATCGTAAAACACTCATTATGTGCTGGATAGTGTAACTCTTACACATTTGATATTGTCATGCCGCAAAGTATTACTATTCTAGATACTTGGAAAGTATTACTATTCTAGATACTTTAGCGATTCTAGATACTTGGAAACGCTTTTTTGCAAAGGAATGAATGATTTCATGCCAAATCTGGCAACCATTCGGTTTCTTTTTTCAGTTTTTTATTAATATCTTCTAAAATAATTCGATTTTCGAAATTTAAATCAGCTTAGCAGGTTCCTCGGAATTTTTCGAATCTGTGGGTACCTTAGTCGAAACTCAAATCCCTACGGTTTAGGAGGAGATAGGTACAGAAACTTTGACAGCGACAGCGGCCTTTACTTTTTTTTAGAATAGAGAGATACATAATCATTTCGTCTTCGTCAGTTTTTCTGGCTCCATCCTGCAAGCGTGCTGAATTTTTCGTATTTTAAATCCTCGAGATGCTCTCTTCCACGCTCTTATTTTTCTTTTAGTAACACCTATGTAGGAGCCTTTTCCGTTAGTTTATTTATTAGGTTGATTTTATAGATACCTAATGCTTCTTGCTGATTTCTAGAATCTTTATCGGACCTTAATCTTTTAAATTTTAAAAGGAAAGAAGGTTTTCGAATTTACGGTATCTCTTTTCATATCTTACTAAGACAATATTTCGGAAAAAATCATAGAATGCTTAAATACAACTATGCCAGGCATTTGAAAATTTTGGAGTCTCATCACAAGCAGTACTAACTAGACATTGTAATAAATGGTAAAACCAGTTAAATTTTCAGAAAAAAAAAAAAAAAAAATGTGCCAAACATGTTGGTGTTTTCATTCTGTAACCCTTGGCTTACTAGGGTGAGGCTGAGCCCACTCTAGAAAGATTTCAGATCCCTTTAGGAAAATTATACTTTCTACTGCAAGAATAAGAGATGGAAACTTTCAAGTGACAGGAGGAGGGGCATGCCCACCACGTAGAAATATTTAAGAAAGCCTACCAAGTTTCGCCAATAGTAAATATACGTTAATAGCTGTAAATTACTGTTAATAATTTAAACGTGTGATATTTGTGCTAAGCAAGATTCACTTAAAAATAACAAACAATAGTTATTAATTTTAAAATAGTAAAATTTTAGTTCAGTTGCAACAACAACAACAATAAAATAATAACAGAATAATTTGGCCCCTCCGTTCTTCACACTACGTTTCTTTAACTTACCTGAAAAGCCATTTAAAGATCCATCGATGATCCACTGAAAAGAAGCGGATCCGGATACACAATTTTTTTCGCTCTCACTGATACGGATCTTTTTTTCTTCCTATGTCCGCGGACATGGATATGCAGCGCATTTCTAATATACACAAACTTGCACAGAAAAAGAAACTTTTTGGGCCTTTTTCTCAGCATAAAATGCTGTTTTTAATAAATCCAACCCCTCCTCCCAAGCTTCTAGAAAAGAAATGTGAACTGTTTGAGTTTTTTGCGAATAGGGACATTGTTTAAAATTGTGATCACAGTGACCAAGTTATATCAATAACTGTTGTCACTATCTTCTTTCATTTTCTATTTTAAAGTCTTACTCACTTTTGCCTAGGGAATAATATATATCGGTTGCGCTTGTGAAATAGAAAAAAACTTCCCAGGCTGCTCATCCAGGCGAAGCGTTTCTGTTGGGAAAAGTCAATGCCTTAGCGGATCCGCCATAACACTGCACAATAATTGTAAAATAATTCGGCTACTATCCGAAGTCAGTCGCTTTATGCTTCAGTAAAAGCTAAAGCGGGTGAAATGTTTATCTAAAAAAGGTTTCATAAGTCAATATTGAGTTAAGTTTTAAAGGAAAACTGCTTTTATTTGAAAATCATCGCTTAGATTTCTTATGTTAATTTTTTTTTGCTCTTAAAGTTATGCAAAGCGTTTATTAATGTTAAACTCCGGATTTTCTTTTAAACATGCTCTTTTCTTTCCCTTTTTAAAACCTTTCGAAAGCTAATAAATTTCCTTAAATGTACTTTCCTTGCAAATGCAACCATCGGACTAACAGGAGTACTTTTAATTAGGGATGTAACGGATAGTGATTTTGCCGGATATCGTATATCCGAAGCTCCTTTGGTTGCCGGATACGGATATCCGGCACTAAGCATGCATTTAGTTATCAAGTGTGTTTTTTCTTCTTTATATATATATATATAATGACCGCAGAATAATAAATTGTAAACATGTTTCACACATAATTAAAATATTTTTTAATAATTGCCTTATAATTTACAAAAACTGCATATATGTACATAAAAAAATGTTACTTAAGATGTAAAAAGTTAAAATATTCTTTTTATGTGGGCACTGCTGACAGAAGCGAATGAATTTTAACCATGACACATTTATTAACGTATAATTGCAGATTATTTTTACAAAGAAATGCATTTTTATTTATTTATTTAAGAATAAGATATCTATTTTGATAAGATACCTATTATAGATGAGTTAATTTTTTCCAAACATAGGTTTAATGCCTTTTTTCTGTTTTAATAATTTAATATTAATTTACATTAAGTCATTTTTAGTTTTATTTTAAGTTAAATTACTTTTAGAGATTGATAAATAATCGAAGTCATTCTTGCAATTCGTTTTAGGGTTTCGTTTATCATGATTCTGGAAAAACTTTCTTTTAATATTTAAATCAGACTTTTATGATTTGTAGTTGAATGGCTACTTTTGAAACGAGTTTGAACATTGGGCGGGAATGGCGCTAAATCACCCATCACAGTTAATTTTGATTACACCGTCAATTTTACAGTGCAAGTAATTCATACAAACTAATTAAGAACACATTAATTGAAGTACTCAATTGAACATTTTAAATTTTGTTGATGATATGAGATTTATCCCCAAAACTTAGTTTACCGAAGCATTTGAGTTACAGTATGTTGGTATTTTGAGCTAGCTAGGTATTGTTACAATCCAAATGGGTTATATCTGTTGAAGAGACCGAGACAATTTGCTCATTAAATCCCAGTCTCGTAATAATCAGGATTACTATAAATTCAAATCTTGTTTTTTTTTTTTTTTTTTTTTAAGCTGTAATCTTTTAAACCATCAGTGATCGAAACTTACTTTTAATTAGAAAAATGTTTCAAATGACTAGTAGCTTTAAGAAATGGCAATTTTTTTAACTAGGGGCTGTGTATATATTAAAATACGAAATTTAAATTTTATACGGTCCCTCCTTTCCTATCCCATTCCATGTCTAATCAACGAGGTCCACAACCCTACCCCCTCAGAGTCCAATGAAATTTGGTACATTTTTTCTTTTCTTTCTTTCTTTTCTTTTCTTTTCTTTTCTTTTCTTTTCTTTTTTTTTTTTTTGCATCTGTAGAGAAATGAATGAATTCGAAATTTTTAGTCCTCGTCGCTATTTGTTTTTGAAATATTTAACTTTAAAATGTGTGACATTTATCAAATTTTAGGAATTCTTGTTTCTTGAGGTTCTAGCTGTTTGCTGCGTTCCAGGTAAATTAAATTAATGCTGCATTCTGCCTTTTGTGATATGTTTTTTTTTTTTTTAAATTGAATCTTACGTATAATTTCTAATGTAACAGTTGAAATGGTTGCTTTTACTGATATAGCATTCATCGCAGTTTATTTATTATTGTACGCTATGTTATGTACTTAAATTTATTTTTAATTAAGCATCTTTTTCTTTTAGGTAAGTGCCATTTGTTTCTATTGACAATGGTGAGTAGCTATTTGGATTGTTAATTGCTTATAAACTATAAGCGTGTTTAAAGGAAACTATTTAAAAAAAAATCTGTACTGCGCTCAAATGAGGCCTCTGCTCAAATAAAAGCTATTTCAATTTCTGAAGTAGAACTAGGATATAAGCTTCACTTTTTCAGCTGAAAGAATATTTCATAATGTTAAAATCAGTTTTTGATCTATTCTTGTGAGTAAAAAAAAATTTGAAAATACAGTACAGTCTCGATTGTTAGAGTTTCCCATAAACCCGTTAGGGAAAGAAATCAGTTTAGTTCCCAAATAATGACTAATATATATACAACACTTGAAAGAATTATTCCTCATCACGAAATTCAAGCACATGGTTTACCCGGAAGCCACTATCTAAAATCTCCCCCCCCCCTTTCCCCCAAGAAAACATAGATATATCACATAGATACAGTAACGGATTCAGGAGAGTGACTAGGGGCTTCAGCCCCCCCCCCCCCATAAAAAAAGAGATTGCTAAAGAGTAACATTCTGCTTCAGTAATCACTTTGAATATGTAAAGTGATCTTTTTTAATCACTTACCCCCCCCTCCCCCCTCCAAAAGTTTTTACATTAGTTCAGACTAAAATTTTGCTTTATTGTACATTTTGTTTGGCTGAAATAAGCTCTTTTCAAAATTTAGCCCCTCCCAAAACAGAATTTCTGGATCCGCCGCTGCATAGATATATGTATTATTTCTATGCAAGAAAATGGATGCGTTCTTCCTTTACCTGCCACAAACATTTCCATGATACTTTAACCCAATTGCACGAATTTGAAAGACGTTCACAGCCGATCACTCGACAGCCGGGAGTGTAAGCTAGATTTAGTTTTATGAATAACTAATTAATTTTTCCAAAAACACGCAGTTTGAAATAACTATGCGAAATTTTTATTATTGACGATATGAATCATTTATTAATTAAAAACTATGTTTTATGTGCGAAATTGACATAAGAAATTTGGCTTCTACTCTAATTCGGCAGTGAACACGTTTTAAAAATTCGATGCAGATATGCATCACTATGCATTTAAAGGTTAAAACACGTTGTATTAAAACAAAACAATTGACAATTATTTTCACTTATAATTAATTGTTGCTATCATCAGTAAAATAATAATATAAATGCATTTTTCATTTAAATTTAAAAATTGTTATTTTTTCCATTTATTTATTTATTAAATTTTATGATTTCGATAATTTGAGTTTTTGATTGTACGAGGTAGACCCGGTCCCTCCGCCTCGAATTATCGAGACTCTGCTGTAGTCTCTTATGTTCAATCAATTACAAAGTTACAGGATTGAAAAGGTACAGAATTTGTGTGCTATCGATTAGAATTTTCTGGAAATTAAATTTAAATGAATACAAAATTTTAATTATAATATGGCCGCCATACAGGCGCGTAGCCAGGAAAATTTTTCGGGGGGGGGGGGAAATGAACTTATATGTGTATAAATAGACGGAATTTCATCACTAATCCAAAAATTTCGGGGGGGGGATATATCCCGATATCCCCCCCCCCCATGGCTACGCCCCTGCCGCCATATATAATAAATAAATAAACAAATAAAAAAATATTCCCATTAGTAAAATGTACCCCATACATTAGTAAGATTATTTACAAAGTTTCAACCTTTCATCATAATTTTCAGAAATATGTTTAATGAAAGTGGGTGAGGAGCTTTGCAATACCAATGATATCAAAAGTATTATGTATTTATGCAATCAGTGGTTTTTCCCCCCTAATTTGTGTACGACTCCTGAGACGCTATCTTCCAATGTAATTTTTTCTCCCCGAGAACCAGTAAAAAGTGGTTTTAGTCAGCATGTATAATTATTTTCATATGTCTAAACATTTTTGGATAAATTGCTCTAATTTTGCATATTACCGAATTCAACGATTTCCAACCGGTGGACGCATCCCCCTTGGAGGGCGATAAAAACAGGCAAAGAGCTAGTGATAATGCATGTTTTGAAAGATCATCCTATTTTTACTCCAAGACATATATTTTCGCGTAAAATGTTTATTCAAACTTTAACGATAACATTGTATTGTAAAAAAGATGACTAAATGCTCATCCCGCTGTATAGTTACGCTGATCCCTGACTCACTCTGTAACCATTCCGGGAAACCACTTCAATCTAAATATTTTATTGACCTTACTCCAAGAAGATTAAAAAGTTCAAAAAGATTACAAAGCAGAAAAAGCCTAATAAACATCTACACCGTTATACGATCCGCTTGAAAATTTTCACAATTATGTATAAAAATATAAGAAACAATCTGTGCTACTTTAAAAATCTGAAAATGCACCGGTTCCCTCATTTTTAAGCGATTTTTTGCAATTTTCAGCTCCTTTTAATTCCGATAGTTTTAAAAAAAAAAAAAGTCATTTGCGTGACAAAATGAGCTGTTGCAATCCATATGACGTCGTATTCATCACGGTTATCAGACCTTGAAAGGAAAGTGTAATTCTAATTCCTTTAAAATAGTTTTTCCAGATTACATAGTTTAATTTTTTTTTTCCCCACAAATAAATCGTCTGCATGGATATAAGAACGGCTGTGTTCACAAAGCGAAATCTTGCGAATGCCAAAAGTTTCCGCGCGTTTCCCGAAGAGCATGAAATTCGGTTTGGTTACATAAAAATTGGATATGAACTTATTTATTTTAGGTGGACGAAGATGAACTGCGGTAAAACCGCGCTATAACGATACCCAATACAACGATAAACCTCTCTATAACGATAAAATTTTGTTGTCCCGCGGAATTTCCATACAATATAATCACCCTCGATATAACGGTACATCCCTCTAGAACCATAATTTTATTGGGTTGCTTAAGTATCATTGTATCGAGGTTTTACTGTATATTGAGTGTAGACATATTTTCGTGAAATGTTTTCTTTAGCGCTCGTTGTAATTGCCTCCACGACGGGCTTTGACTTCTAGTTGCTGAAGAATAAAAACTATTTGTATGCTGAGGAATGTTAGGGAGTTTGAGGAATGTAGGGAGTTCGTCGTCGCAAGTTATCCTGCATTTGGGGGAGGGGGGGGGGCATTGTTAAAAGATTGGTACCTATTTGATGTTCGGAGCACACTTTACTAACTGGGAACTTATTTGTGCGGCTGCCGTATAAAAATTTAAATTTTGTAACCGTAAAATTTTAATCGATACCATAAAATTCTGCACCCTTTTCACGTATCTTTTTCATTTATTGTATATGTCTATGATCAATATTTAAAGAATAAAAGCCCAGTATTTTAACTACTGGTATATAACCGAGACGAAAAATTACCGAAAATTATAACCGGTTTATTGAATTGAATAACTGGTTGTCGGTTATAACCGGAAGACTTTTTCCTATCCCTAGCCAGAAAATCTTTTCGGCGAGGGATAATATGAAGTATAGTCTTGTTTAAATAAATAAAAATTTCACATCAACGAAAAAATCTTTAGGCGCATGCTAATACAAAAATTATGCGGTGAGTTCCTGGCTTCAGGTGAATGTTTAATACTGAAGAAGATCCAAAAGTTTTTGATCGAAACAGCTGTATGGCCGTTCAAGTAACCTTTATGGTGTTATTTTATTATTTTATGTTTTAAAGACCAGTTATTTTGAGTGTTTTTGTTATATTTCTATATCGTCCCCTGGCTACGTCTTTGGTTTACTTCATTATGTATCCATTTTTGTTTGATAGGGAAACCCATTTGCGTTTGCCTATCAGCGTCGATTTTTTTACAGAGATCTTGCAGGTTATGAAATCTTTTCTGCTTTAACAAGGTAAATGAACTTCATGCATATAAGCACGGTAGTTTACTCCTAATTCAAAAAATTCACCGAAGTCCAGCCTTCTGTTCATGGGGACTATCTAGTGTTAAACCTCCTTCTTATTGGTTTTCAATTTAACGTACTGCCTAAACACTGTCTGACAGGCATGTTATGGTGATGTACTTCATCTTGTATAAATCTAACGATGCTTTCGAGCGATGTAATCTTGCAACATTTTACTTGGCTCTTCGAAGAAAAAAAATAATGCAGTGTACTTACAACATACTAGTAAGTGTCGGTGCACCCTCTTTTCGTGTTTACATATAGATTCTCATGCCTTGCTGTTAGGTAATTAACGAACCAAAAATAAAGGACCCCATTTATCCGAGAGACTTCCAAGGGGATTTGTGTATTTCATCGATCTTTTCCAGTTATCCCATTTTTCGAATTCCTAGTCTAAAACCTATTTGTCAGCACCACTCCTCTTTTTAATAAGATAAAAATTGCATATTTTCGGAAAAAGTTACTTTAAAACATCATCTACGACTAAGAATTTCAATATTTAATTTTTTTACCAGAGAAAATGCAAAAAAATCTGCGAAAGTTAGATGCTCGCAATTTTTATCTTATTAAAAAGAGGAGGGGTGCTGACAACTAGATTTTGAAAAATTGGCAACTTATTAGATGCATATATAAATGTTATGACAATGCGTGTTGTTAAAAAAAAAAAAAAAAAAAGTCCACCTTATGGAAAGTTCTAGTTGGGAGTTTCACTCTAGATCTAAAAAGCTTGAAAATTCACTTGGGTACCCCCTATTTTATACAGATGTACCGAGTACTCTGTACATAGTCGGTACAGCCGAGTAGTCATAACAGTTTCCGAATTTTCAACATTATTGTATTGATTTGTAAAAAAAAGAAAAAAAAAGTAAATATAAATAATGTATGCAATAACTCGTATATATGTATAGTAATTTTTTTTATAAAATAGATACGAAAAATAATAACAATAAAGACAAAACAAAGAAAAACTATGTAGAATTACTAATTGAAAATCTAGCGATATATAATTTAACAAATGAAAGCAATTACGTAGCCAGGTATTGGGCCATGAGTGACCTCCCGAAAACAAATTTTTGTTAATTGGATATCAATAATCAAGCCATTTGTAACAGATTCTGACTTTTCCACCTTTTAGGCCCTCCCGAAATTTTTTTCTTTTACATGAGAGAAAAAAAGCAAGTCACTTTTAAGACTGTAGTTAATTTTAATTATACATGTGTACTTAAAGTGTACATGCAGAAAAAGCCATGTGAATTTGGTTCATAAATACATATAAACTTATAATGCCAAGGATTGAAAGCTTTTAAAGTTTTTCTTCATGAAATCAGTGATAAACTTGTATTGTTATGAATCAGAAAATAATTCTTAAAAAAATAGAAAATTTTGCTGTTCAGTTCTTGTTTAAGAATTTTTTTCTGAAAGTTCCTTAAAATGCACAGTTTTTTTTTCGTTTATTACAACAGCGTGCAAGTTATAAAGTATCATCCTGAATTTTTTCGACTCTGGCGCAATTAGTTTATTTCATTTTTTGTACCTAGACCAGGGATGGGCAAAAGTTGTAAAATTATTCATTTGCGAATCGGTGATTCTTTTTCGTAACTACTACATAATCGACTACTCGGCCTAAGTCCTACTCTGCATCGCTACTATTTTACTTATTATTTTTTAAATTTAAGCCAAAATGTATAGGACCCCTTATTATTTTATAAATTGATGTGAATGCAAGTTTTTAACAACTATTTCGATTTTTCAAATTCTAATAGGCAGCTGCTGCATTATAATGCTGTTTTTTAGATACCTCTGCTTCGCTGAAAAGATATTTAATTATTATTATGATTTTAAATGAAGGTAAAAACTAATTGTCTTTTACACTTGCTTTATGAATTTGGATGAACCATGCATTTTTGCTTCCGCTCATTGTTATACCTTCTGACCGTGCAAGTCTTTCCGTATTTTCCAAATTTTTTTGTATCTGTGGGCGGAATCTTGGTTGTTAATCTATTTAGTAGTTCCGTTCTTATCATGATACCTCGGCTCAAGAATATTACTGATTTATCATCTGGCCGTCTGCCAAGAGACATTCATTAGTGCTATCGTATACTTTGAGAACTATTATACAACTGCTATTATATGATCGATTACTAGAAATGTTTCCATAATTATTTAAAATTTCACCCGAACTGCAGATTGTATAACCAAGTGGCTGATTTTCAATTAACTTATATATCATGAATTAGTTCTTTAGCAAGCTAAATTATCTTGAAAATGTTTTCTTTACAATCTAATCGAATACCTGTTGAGGATTTAATTTATTTCATTGTACCGATTAATGCGTTGGAAAAACGTACCGAAAGGTGCAAACATCCCGTTTTTATTTATTTATTTTTATTTAGTTTTTAGAATGTACAATGAAATATTTGAAATTTAGAATAATGAATAAGAGAGGGGGGAATTATAATTATTTCAAAATATGAATACAGGGTTTCTACAGACCTGGGAAGTCAGGGAAATGAGTATTGGTCAGGAATTTGGGGAAAAAGTCAGGGAAGTTAGCAGAAATTGAAGAAAGGTCAGGGAAATGCAAGAAAAATGGACTTTTGCGGTAAAATCAAGAAAATACTTCCTGTTTGAACCTAATTGTAGAAATTATTTTATTTTCATTTTCTTATTTAACCTTATAAATAATTTTAAAATGTGTCTTTTATTAACATATCTTGTTCAGTTGAAATATTCTTAATTTTATCCTAAATTATTATCAAACATGGTTTTTGTTAGAATCCAGTGATGTCAAATAAGATTTTAGTGTATATTGATATTATTATTATTATTATTTGTAAAAAAGGAGCTAAATATATAAAAAGTTATTAATTAAAGGATGTAATTTTAAAAATAGAAACGCAAAATTCGGGAAAGCACGCTAGATAAAAAGTCAGGGAAAAGCATGATAGATGTCAGGAAAAGTCAGGGAAGCAAAAGCTGTGAAATCTGTAGAAACCCTGTTTATGTAAATATCTTGATTAGTCTCTTAAATATTTCTAGAGTATTAGTCTCTAATGTTAAAGAATAGTTCCATTTGTGAATTTTAAACTTATAAAAAATGTGTAAATGTGCATTATAAAGTACGTGTAGCATTAGGCATATTTCTGTTTTTCAATTAGAAAGCTACTTCAAAATATTGGGAAAATGGCATTGACCTCTGCAGAAAGACAGAAAAGGTGATGAGATAAATTAAAGAATGAAGGAAATTATGAAGATAAACAAAGCAAAAACAATTAAGAGCCAAAGTAAAAGAAGAAATGACCCAGCTAAATTACCTCAATCAATTCAGAAGAAGGTAAAAATATTAATTTATCGTGCAATTAGAGAAAATGTTTGAAAAAGAGTATTCTGAGTCGATTGAGGTAATTTAGCTAGGTCATTTCCTTTCTGGCTCTTTATTGCTTCTGCTTTGATTTTCTTTTATAATCTTCGTACTTCCCTTCATTCTTTAATTTATCTCTCCTCCTTTTCTGTCTTTCTGCAGTAGTCAGTCTTTTTCCCAATATTTAAATGTAGATATCATATTAAAAAACAGAAATGGGATTGTTGTTACATATTTTTATAAGTTTAAAATTCATAAATTGAACTAATATTAAATATTCAAAAGACTAATATTAAAGATATCTTCATAGGAAGAGAAAATGACTTTTCATATTTTTGGGACTAATTTTACTTAAGCAAGAAAAACTTTTATAGAATTTTGTGACTGATGTTACATTAATATTTGGCCTAATTTACAAAGATTATTTTTAAGATAAACATCACAGTTAAAGGTTTCTGCATTGGTCTAATCTTTTCATATATAAACTAAATTTCAATAAAAAACAAGATTTCATTCATATTTGTTGATTTCTTTTATAAAACCAGATAAACTTCCTACACCTATTTAAGACAAGAATTCATGTAAAAACAGCAGTGTTGCCAAATATTGTGTATAAAACTTTTAAAAAGGTGTTGTTAACCTTTTAAGTATAATTTTTATAAAAATTCCCATATTTTTACTTCAGAGAGGACTAAAGTATTATTTTTTTTTATAAGATTTTTTTTTCTTTTTTTTGCCACTGGTGTCCCTAGTTTCATGGATTCACCCATAAGAGTGATTAGTGATTGTTTAGTAATATTATTATTAGCTTGACTTACTTGTCTTGTCTAGAATCACTTATGCAACTGAATGTGCGTGAATTTCGATTCCAGAGATGGGTTTTATGTAAGAAGGAAGAAAAGAACGGCACACTCATGATTAATGATACGCTTTCCAATCTTTACCTAATGTTATGAGGAAGAAAAATAGGGAGACGCATAAATTATGATAAGCTTTTAATATATAGCACTTTACTGCGCATTTAAAATCTGAAAGTGTTTTAGATTTTAAGGGGTGGGGAGGGGCTACTTTTGCCATATTAATGAAATTTGTAGCATTGCCTTTCCACCAATTGAAGGGAAATACTTACATTTTAATAACAGGTTTTGGAAAGTTTTATTTAACTCTTAGCTGATTCTTGAACGTCATTGCTATCTGCATGAACTTTAACGGTGTGGTTCGAAAAGATCATGCGATTTTGGTACATAAGTACAAATAAACTTATAATGTCAGGCACCTCAAAATTTTGAGACTGTCTCTTTACAAGCAGTACTGCATAGTGAAATAAATGATAAACCTCTATCAGTTACAAAACTTTTAGAAAAAATTCTTAAAAATCGAAAATTTTGCAAAACGTGTCATTCTTAGAAAAATTCAGTGCAGTTCCATATTCAAGAATTTTTTCTGAAAGTTTCACAAAAGGCACAGTTTTTTCGCTTATTACAGTGTGTAATGCAGCTTATGAAGAACCATTTTGAATTTTTTCGAGACCCTGGAGCTATTAGTTTATTTAAGTTTGTGTACCAAGGCCAAAAGCAGTTTTTTTTTTTCCTTTCCTTCGGAGACTACAGCCTTAATTGGAGTAGAACTTCACTATTTTCATGAAAACAAACCCAAAAAGATTTCTGATTTTTGCTGTCATTATCAGTTCCGGTGACACATTCAATTTTATCATATGCGATTTCTTTTGATTGTACGTAATAGAACTAGATGAATGACAGATTGTGACACCCCGAATACATTTTAATTTTAGATACACTTTAGGGATACACTTTAATTTTAGAATAGATTCTGAGTGTTTATTACCACATATTGAAAAATCTTAGCGGGGCAGAAATCTTGAGCACCTATATTATCTAGTATAAAGCCCATTTTGTGTTTGTGAAAACCTGTTTTATTTAGTGTATATATTTTTTTCGTTTAGTGTAATATATTTTTTTCGGGGAGCAAGGGCGCGTCTTTTCTGGATGCGCCCTTGCATCCAGAAAAAAATTATACACAATACTTTAATAGTAATTAAAACAACTATTTTAAACTAGTAAAATACCATGTTACAACATGGCTGTCTGCACAAGCAGCCGTGTTATAGTTTTCATTAATGAATATTTCACTAACCCATTTTAAATGTACATAGTTTAAGTAGACTTAACTTTAAAAATCAATTGAAACTTTCAAAAAATCATAAATGAATTTAAATAACTAAATTCAATTAAAAATATGCAAAATAAAGGTTGATTTTTAATCATTGGGTATTGGAGACTTAGATTATAATAAGGAATGTCCAGTAAAAGATTGTCATTTAGAAAAAGGATGAAAATTTCTCCCTGCCTCTGTAAATAAATTTTGAAGACAGAATAATCGGAGTATTTTGTTAATTATCGAGTTTCCGGATCAAATTAAAAATATCGGAGAAACTCATTGAAAACAGCAGTCTACAATAAAAAGCATGAGAAGATCGCTTCCAAATTTGCACATGGACACTACATGAGATGTACTTAAGTTTTTTTTTTTTTTTTTAAAGTTCAGAAAATGAATATTTCCTCTGTACATCATTAGTTGCGAGTCATATGGACATTATATTAAGACGGAAAAAAACACTCAAATTACTGGTGTCAAACGATAAAGTACACAAAAAACTTTGCAAAAAAAAAACACATAAGATGTTATAGGTAAGAAGATACGTACGTTTCGGCCAAAAATTGTTTTGGCCTTCGTCAGTCCAAGCCCTTCGTCACAAGGAACACAGGGAACTGAAAAGTGATGATCTCTTTTCAGTTCCCTGTGTTCCTTGTGACGAAGGGCTTGGACTGACGAAGGCCAAAACAATTTTTGGCCGAAACGTACGTATCTTCTTACCTATAACATCTTATGTGTGTTTTTTGCAAAGTTTTTTGTTTACGTTATATTATGAGTCCAACACCAGACAAGAAGCAGAGAAATAGGCATTATTTTTGTGTAAATAAAATCTACCTCCACCGGATATCGAATCCTGGACCACTAGGCTGTGTTAACGCTTAACTCACTTCACCACATAGGTAGTCGAAAAAATTCTTTTAACTTTTGTTGAAAAATTATTAGGGGGCGCTACTTCTTTGTTGTCCCCGGTGGCATTACCTTTAAAACCGGCACTGATTGACACAGTTTTCATTTCCAGTAGATTTTCGATCTTATTCGATGATAAAATGAACTTTTGCAAACATTTTGTTACCTTTTACTGTTCCAATTTGATGTTATTTTTATAATATTTTCAATTCATCAAACATTGCTGAGTAAAGAATTTTGCAACTTTTAAACGTGTTTCATCATTACAATTTCTTTCCATTCAAAAACTGCGTTCATATCTTCTGTGTTGACTACCTCAACCTGCATTTAATTGTAGTAATAGGAATGTGTTGCACAACACATCTGTTTTCGTGTGTCTTACTCATTGTCCCACTGTATCCCAATCCCTGCCCCATTCTGCCCAGCAAAGGGTCACAATGTGACAACTTGAGTACGTTTTGAAAAAAAACTTTGTTTTTTAAAAGAACAAAATAGGATAAATTCTGAAAAAAATTACCATGAATGCTAAGAGTTTTCAAAATACTGTTCTGCATTTAATTTTTAGTTTCAATTAAAAGAAAATAAATTATTTTAAAACAAATAAAAATTGCCCCACTCTCCCCACCTCTCCCCTATGCGAAGAGCCACATGTTCATAGTTAACGAATTCGCTACAAGTTTGATACCTGCCGCTAATGCTAGCTTTTGGAATTTGCTAGTTACACATCATACTGCATTTAGCTATAAGGTTACTGTTAGGAATAAATTGTCCTTGATAATTCTTTTTGATAGAAGGAGGTACGTATGCTAAGTATCGGTTGCTTTGATTACAGAGGAAAGTAAAAGCACGGTATTTATTTGCAGCAAAAATGAAACGTTAACTCCTCACTAACGGAGTTTATTTTTTAATGTTCACTACGGAAAGTATATATATTCGTTCTTCCTAATATGTTTTATTTACAGGCATGGAAGTTTTCAGTCTTTTGACTGAATTCAGTTTTTTTTAAACAGCATTCAACTGTTTTTGAGATGCTGAATAATGTGATACAATGAATATTAATTAGTTTAATAATGAATACATATGAAAGAATAACAGGTAATGTGTTAAATGCATAATAATTTATTTGTTTTGTACGATCCGCAGCAAAGTTCAGTCTTTAGCTGTTTGGTGCTTTCATGTCTGTATTTACTGTGCAGGTGATATGTACATCTTAATCACGAGACGCGAGCTGGCGCGAAAAAGAAGTGCGAGTGGAAAGTAGGGGGGGGGGGCGATAAATTCATCATTTGGAATTCTGTTCTTCACACTCGCTTTCCAGAAAGATAATTTATGAGGTTAGATTTCAACATCGTTAGATTGATTTATTTTAGTAACCAGTTTGTTTCGTAAGTCACACTTTTATGCTAAAAAGAGAATGAAACATAATATGGACATCCTTAAACAATGCGATATCAAAGTACTTTTCAAGACTTGCTAAAGTGGAAGCTTCTCGCTGACTTTGTTGCGTTGCCCTTCAACTTAGATATGCCTCTTATATGTGTCTTTACACTTACAAGTGCAATTTTTTTTCTTGCCGAAATTTGTTTTGAATCGTGACTTTAAAAATATAACAATAGAAATGTTATGAGTTTCGCGTACACGACGTATGCAGGCTTTGTATTTTCTGTCCATAAATGTATTTTGATTCGACTGCACGTTCTTCTACCTTATTCCTTCTTTTTTCTTTTCTTTCTTTCAGAATGCTTGATTATCATGTGTAATCCGTATTTCCATGTTGGGGTGTGAGATGCACGGACAATAATTTTTAATTCCGTTGGATAGTAAAACCTTGTTGCTTTATATATATGTATCAGCATGCGTTGTGCCGGTTCGATTAAGTTCTTGATAAGTGGACATTGATTTCTGTTGTTTGAAAATGATTTTTTTTTTTTTTAAACTAAAATTATAGCTTCATTTCTTCTGCTTTATTTATTTTTACACTGAATTCTTGAAAAGTTAGCTATCCAAGACTTAAATGAACAATTTCTTTAAAAGCATTAATGAACTGTGAAAATTTGCAAGATCTATTATATCTATCTGTCTATCTATCTATTATATGTACAGGGTGATTCAAAACTAGAGGGACAAACTTTTAGGAGGGGTAGGATAGGACAGGGGCGTAGCCAGGGGGGATATCGGGATATATCCCCCCCGAAATTTTTGGATTAGTGATGAAATTCCGTCTATTTATACACATATAAGTTCATATTCCCCCCCCCCCCCGAAAAATTTTCGGGGGGGGGTCTCCCCCCTGACGAGGCTCGAACAGCCAAGTTTTTATATATACATTCATGTGGTAAACTATAAATCTCTTCCAGTTATAAAACTTTCTGAAACTATTTTTAAAGCGTTAGGATCAATCACATTACAAAGTTTTCGTAAGTACAACATGTTAATTAGCTTTTTTCAGTATTTTTCATAATTCCAAATATAATTTTTTTTTGCTTTTCATTATGGTGAAAAATTACAGTATTTTAAAACATAGTCATGATTTCCAATCAACAGAAAGTTAAGGTAGAACTTCTTCAGTGAAATTTAAATTAAGTGGTATTTTTAATTTATTACGTGTAATCATTTTCATACAAGGGCGAAGACTTGAAAATATTTTGTTGGGGAGAGGGGGATATGAAAAAAGTCATGAGCAGGGGCGTAGCCAAGGGGGGGATAAGGGGGTCACCCCCCCCATGAAGAATTTTTTGCTATACAAAATGTATATTCTTCCCCCCCCCTTATCACGCACACGTATGCATATATGTGAGTTGCAGTAGTCGTAACTCCCCTCCCATGAAAAATTTCTGGCTACGCTACTGGTCGTGAGTAAATAAACTGAATTTCTACCGGTCATGATGCTTATGCTAACTAATCCGAAAATTGAGGGGGGGGGTGTTACACCCCTGTTTTAATATACAGGAAGCTTGAATAATCAAAAACTTAAATTTAGTTAAATTAACTACTGATTTTCCCCAAATATCTGGGAGAAATGAGAAAGTGAGTAGTGGGGACCGAAATAGACAGTTTTTGTGATGGTGTGGCTGTATTTAATTTATTTATGGAATAATATACAGAGAATGATTTGGTTTTGTTTCTTCAGTTCACGTAACCGCCTGTATCGAAAAGCTAACCTACAATATCAAATAAAAGCACAACTGATAAGTGCATTTTAAAATTGTTTATTTTACCGATAAAAGCTTTTAGAAATCACTTTCCCTCGAGCTTTTCAAATAATGCACGCTTTTGTTCTAGTTGCATCTTTTTACTTCCGCATTTTCACCATCAGATTTTTAAAAAGTTTCACCTTTTTGCTTCTTTTTTTTTTTTTTTTTTTTTTTTTTTGAGTCCTCTGTCTCAAAGGACGTCAAATTTTGCGTAAGGTCTAAATCTTTTAAGTATATAGATGAACCTGGTTACGGTACTTGAAATTTTCGACGGATAGAAATTATCACCAAGTTTAATCACTTGAATACGGATTTATTTGAAGAAATTCTTGCGTGTGGAATGTCCAGATATCGTGTCCATGTCCAGATCTAGCCGCAAAGTTCCTAAGTTTTGCAAGAAACGTCCTCCTGCATCTGTTACAAATCTCTTGTCATGAACAAGAATGTGCATGATTAATTTTGTTCTAGTTTAAATGGCGAAACATACTTGTCATCCCTTACATAGACAAAACAAGGACGCAACGCATTCATCAACCGTTACTTAGGCAAAGCAAGTTCAAGACTCAACGTAGCCGTTAAAATGTACCCAAGGGGCTAAAAGGATGTCCGAAGGAGAGAATTTGTTGCTAAAATCTTTTCTAAAAACTTAAGTATGCAAGCCCACTGTGAGGCTTTTAAAATTGTGCGAGATGATTACTCTTTACTTGCAAGATGATTATGAAAATCGTGTCATTTTCTAGCCATTTTTAATCTCATTTGATTATTCGAAAAGACCCAACCATGGCTGAGTGTATTACACCGAGTATATCTGAAATGTGAAGATACAGGGCTCTGGCTTACTGCTGGGCTGTCGATCTAACGGTCTAGAGTTTTGGGCGGTTTTCTCAAGATGTAACGTTAATACGCATTAGAACCCCTTAAAAAGTCCTCCGTCCAAGAAACTTCTCCCTAGGCAAATGCCCCGAGTATGCTTGCCTTAAACACAATACACACGCTTATTCGAAAAAATTCTCATTTTCCTATTGTTACTATTTATTGCCTGTCTCCTAGTTTTTGAGCATGTAACTGCTGTATTTTTTTAAAATAATAGTTAATAATGAGTTATTCATCGAGGTCAGGGGCGTTGCCAGGGGGGGGGGAGGGTTAGGGGGGTCATAGCCCCTCCCATGAAGAATCATTTCTGCCGTTCAAAATATATATTCTTCACTCCCTTATCACACACATGCATGCATATATGAGAGTTGCAGTAGTCGTAACCACCCCCCCCACCCCCTCATGAAAAATTTCTGTCTACGCCACTGATCGAGGTATCACATTTCATGTTTGTAACCTAAGTTATGGACACCAATTTATATAGTAGTCCTAAGTTTTATATTGCAGTACTAATTGTGGGGTCAAGCTTTGTTATCTGAAATCTTCCGCAGTCCTTAAAAAGCAAGGAATTAAAAAGCGATACGTAACTGTGATCTATTTCTTGAACAACTCTTTTTTCTTTCTTCTGTCAAGTAACACATTCGAATAGCTTTCCGTTTATATTTCTGTACGTATAAACTGTGATTTGTACTGTTGTAAAATAGGCCGGTCTTTTAATAATTAGATTGACTTCTCCAATTTTCATGCTTTTCTCTTTTCCTTTAAACACTTTTGCTAGAAATAGTACTTATTATTTTTTTCTAATTAAAGTAGACCCGCTTGTTTGACCAAAAATGTTCTTATCTTGCTGAAGGGAAAAGGTAAAGGATTGAAAGTTGCAGTCGTCCCAGCTACCCAGTTTTTATTTAATTAAAAAGTAAAGCCTAATTTCTTTATATTCTTCAGATAACTAATTAGAAAGCTTACATGCTCTCTAGATTTTTATAAAATACGAAAAACAATAGCGCTCATACGTAGACAGATAGCTGGAGGACATGATTGAAGAGACTTCGGCGGTATAAGGGTTATTGACAAAAGAGGTATATACAGCAAGTAAATAAAGCAAGTTAAAAAATATAAACGAAAGACCTACTTTACATGTTAAGTAAAGTTATATCATGTAAAGCAGAAGTGGCAAAATCGTGTCGTTTGCACCAAATTTGCTACGTTGAATGATTTCAAGTGACGCATTTCCTTCTTTTTTCTACTTAACTGTTCTGAGACTTTCGAAATTTTTTCGTTCTTGGAAATATTTTATTTTTTATGATTTATAATGTCACGACAAAAGGCAGGGTTTGTACATTGCAAAATAAATTATCATTAAAAGTGGAACTTCTCTAAACTCTACCAAATATCCAGAAAATTAATTCTAGAATTTCCTTCCTCAACAATTCCAATCTCATGTTCACATGTTATTACTTTCCCTCTCTTAAACTAAAGGCTTAACAAATTCACAGTTTCCAACTCTAACCGTGAATTTAAGGAAGTAAAGGTACTTGAGTTGTATGGCACATCACAAAATTAGCATATGGATGCGAAAGCTTAGCCACCCCTGATGTAAAGGAATGAGTTTTTTATTTATTTACATTTGAACCCCTATTATCCGAACGCACGTTACGATCCTCGATTGATGCGGAAGAATTCTGATACGAACTCGTACTTGTCAACTCAAAACATGTTAGATTATAACAAGTCATTACTGTTGTGTTCCTCATTCATTCTTTGTGTAAAAACTACTTCACTATCATAAAAAGTATTGTGAGTGGCGATCAAAAATTAGAACCTCCTAGTAGATCAGATATGCATCTAAATACATCGTAAAACGATTTAGCGATTTAAAACAAACAAAAATGATCAAGTATTTAATCTAATTTGATTTTGAATTACAAATGTTTAAAATATTTAGTGTTACAAATTTAAAATATCTTCTGTTAAAATATATATTTTATGTTAATTTGTCAAAACATGTATAATGTAGTATGATGATTGATTAATGGTTGTTCCTGTTATCCAAAATTTCAGTTATGCCAAGTATGCTTTTTACTTCCTTGTACGTAGTATAAGGAAGTAATGTGATCCCGAAAAATTTTGGGGGCCAAATTTCGACATAAAAACCGATTTTGACTACCTCTAAATTTAATTAAAAAAAATTTTTCGATGCATCTCATCGTAGGCTAGCATGCACGATCATATTAACGCGTCTGCAACTCATTTTGACCAGTGGCGAGTCTACTGTGGCCAGTTTTTCCATGCCGTCTGTACGTACGTATGTATGTAACTCGCATATCTCAAAAACTAATGGTCGTAGAATGTTGAGATTTGATATTTAGGATTGTTCTATGATCTAGTTGTGCACCTCCCCTTTTGGTGGCAATCGAATGGATAGTTTATGTACAGGACCGCCCAAAAGATTCGAAATACATTACGCTCTATGGGCCGAAATTCATTAAACTCGCCTAACTCAAAAGCTATTAGGCGTAGAATGTCGAAACTTCATATTTTGGATAGTTGTAACATCTAGTTGTGCACCTCCCCTTTTGGTTCCATTCGACTGGATAGTTTATCTACAGGACTGCCCAAAACATTCGAAATACATTACACTCAATGGGCCGAAATTCATTAAACTCGCATATCTCAAAAACTGTTAGGCGTTGAATGTTGAAACTTTATATTTAGGATTGTTGTAACATCTAGTTGTGCACCTTCCCTTTCGGTTCCATTCGACTGAATAGTTTATCTACAGGACCGCCCAAAAGATTCGAAATACATTACGCTCTATGGGCCGAAATTCATCAAAGCGTTTTTTAGAGGTATTGGGCTATTTCAAACGACTCAGAAGTGATATATGCTGTAAAGAGTTAGAAAATGAATTTCTCCATTAAAAAAAGTGTCTTTTTCATTTATAGTTCTGCTACAGGAACACTCAAAAGATTTCCAATACATTACGGTCAATAGCAATTTTAGGGGCATTCATCCATTTCAAGCACAATACCGTCCTACCACATAAGTTAGGTAATGGTCCGACCACGGTCACGTGCCTCCCTCAAGAACTATGCCAAAAGTCGCCAAGCTTGGCGACTTTTGGTGTATGTGTGTGCATATTTAACTCTCAAATCTCAAAAACTATTATGAAATTTCATATATAAGAATGTTGTAACATCTAGTTGTGCATCTCGATTTTTGGTTCCAATCTACTGGAGAGTTTATTTACAGGACCACCGAAAAGAATTTCAGTACCTTAATGTCTATGGACATCTTCAATATAATACAGTCATTGTTTGGTACATGCCCAAAATCTCGCCGTCTGTCCTCAACCTTGGCGAGTTTTGGCGAAATATCGCCAAATTTGGCGATAGTCAGTCATTTGGTCCATGCCCAAAGTATCGCCATTTGTTATCGTTCTTGGCGAGTTTTGGCGGAATATCGCCAAATTTGGCGATAATCTGTCATTGTTTGGTTCATGCTTAAAATCTCGCCAAATGTCTTCGACATTGACGAGTTTCGCCGAAATATCGCCAAATTTGGCGCCAAAAATTATTTCCTATTTTGTATAACTCTAAAACTTTAACCCGTAGATTTTTTAACTTTGTATTTAGAACTATTGTAATATCTAACTGTTTTCAATATCTTTTTTGACAGCAATCGACTGAGAATTTATTTACAGGGTGAGCCAAATGACTTTAAATACATTGAGGTGTATGGATGCATTCAATTCATTGAAAGTCTGTGGTCAATGACTACTTTGGCTATCCCCAAAATCTCGCTGACTATCTCAAGTTTGTCGGCTTTTGGTGAAATATCGCCAAATAAAGTGTCAGAAGGAAATCTTTCAAATTGAACTCAGCTTGGCGATATCGAAATATTTGGCTAGAAATCGCTAAACCGTACTATTATTGATATTTTATCTCTTTCAAACAAATAAATTTAGAGGAAGTGCATCGAAAATATTTTTGATCTAATGGACGTGCAAGGAAGTCATGTGTTGGACACATCAGATTTTTTTTTAGTATGATGCGGATGCCACAACTTTTCTTAGTATAACTACTAAATAAAGCCATGTATGTCAATTGATTTACATGGCTTTATTTTGCAGTAATACTAAGAAAAGTTATGACATCTTTGTTTCCAAGATATTTCTTAGTTAATCCTCTGAATTGTTTTTTTTTTTTTTTTTTTGAGTGTAGTTCCTTTTGACGCTTAACGATGCCAGTGTGGGCTGCAAGACTGCTATGATATTATTTCTTTATGACAAATACTGCTTGATTAAATATCTAAATCCGCCTATTTAAAGTATTCCAAGTGACAATATTAAAGATTCAGAATGATTTTAAAATCTATAATTTCAATATAATTTAGTATATCACCAAGTCATTTTAGACTTCATTTCAAACATATGTATTGGATTTAGTAAATTTGCTTTTTCGAGTTAAAAATCTGGGGAAAAAAGAATGCGTAGTACAATATTAAACGTGTTTTAATATTTAATTATCCCACCCTGCTCTTTGAAATTGTTGCTAATCTATTCTCTATTCTGAATAATGTAAAATAATTCTGGTTGCTTCTGGAAATACTTAGAAAGCATGTTTAATGCTTTTCTGTGTATTTTCGTCTTTCTCCTAAAAATTCTACTATATATCCCTTGAAACTACCACACCGAATATCCAAATAAGCCGACAAGAACGGAAGGGATGGAAAATTAAATTGTTTTGTGAGGTAAATGCTGAAAATCTCTCTAGACTAGAGATGAGACGGGCTCAGCCCGAGCCCGAGCCCGGGCCCGACTCAGGCTCGGGCTCTGTAATTCATGATTGCGTTCGGGCTCGGGAGAAATTTCTCCTTTGTTGAACATACTCCTTGAAACAGATTTTAAAAAGTGATTCGTGGGATAAATAGACGTACTTATTTAAAAAAATAGCGGCACGGAGGACTAGAAGGTGTGTGAAGCTCCAAAATATATTGTATCCTATTAATGAAGTAGTTAATTTTATTTATCTTTAGCTGAAATTTTGGGCTCGGGCGGGCTCGGGCTCCAACTTTAATAATATTGCTCGGGCTCGGGCGGGCTCGGATTAAAAGTCCTCGGGCTCGGGCTTCAAAAAATGAGCCGGAACTCATCTCTACTCTAGACGTAATTTTAGATTGGCAATTTGATTTGCAGCTGATTGTGTTCGCTAATGGCGTTGTTTATGCATTAAAAGCTTTATTTAACACAAAATTAAGATCATACATATCTGTCATTATTAATACGATCTGAGTATCATCTGGGTTTGCCATATTGAATTAGTGTTTATTTTCATTAAACGAGTCAACTCTGTTTCATGAGGGTGTTTTGCTAAGTAAAACGGATTTGTTATTTATTTTAAAATAAGTTTATGTCTCTAAAAGCTACATAACGGAAGAATAGGAAGGTGCATGGGGTAAGGGTTGAGGGTGGGGGGTGACAGAAAAAGAAATCTTCGACTTTTCTGTATTTGACAAATTTTACTTAGGTTTTATTTGCCAGTAAAAATTATATTTTCACACAATATTACAATGCTCCGATAAGTTTTTATTAAATAAGTCAAATTTTGCTTTAAAAATTATATTAAAAAAATCGTGAATTTTTTATTTTAAAACATGCTTTTTCCAATAATTTCTCATTAAATATTAATTCTTAATACATTTAAAAAATTCCTTCATTATAAATATAAACAGTTTGAAAATTATAGTTAAAAAAAGTATGAAAATTATTTGTTGCGAGTATTTTTTTTTAATCATAAAAAGTACCCCAAACAGTTAATGGACCACATTTACGTTGGGCAGTAATAGGTTTAGTGAGGTTGAACTGATAGTTGGGTTGGACAACTTCCTTGCAAAAAGAAATATTTTTTACCCTGATAGAGGCAAAAAAGGGGTGAAATCTGTCAAAAATGGAAAAATTTAAATTACTCATATTTAATGTGTGATACTTATTAAATATCGCAAGTTATTATAATGGTTTATCGCTATGTATTTTTGATGAATTATTAAATTCTCTTATCCCAGTTTAATTTAAAAAGTTTGTCTTGTTAAACATAATTGAAATATTTTGTCAATGCTGATTAGTGGTGAAGAAATGTAACGAAATCTTTTGACATTTCTAATGATTTCTGCTTATAATTGGACTCTTCAATTTTATCCAGCAAGCACTCTGCTTCAGAAACTTTTACTAACTTTACTGCTTCTAACTTTTCTTTAGCGCTGTCTAAAATTTAAACTAGACCTTCAACACACACCCTTTTAAAAACTGGTTTATTTCTGTGTTATGGTAAGACACTACCCCGCCCCCCCAAAAAAAAATATACAAATTAAAAATTGATTAAAAAGTTTAATTTGTTTTAAAGAGGCAAATATTTTATATTTATGTGATAGATTTGACCCATTTTCATAATTCGAAAAAGTGGAAACGTGGCCTATACCACAATAATTTTTTAAAGGTAGAAATGTTTCAAAATGATAAAAAAACCTAAGTGATTATAAAACTTTAATCCATTTTCAATCGTCACTTTGCACTAGCGCGGATATATGCGCTGCAGTGATAATGGTAAGGAAATTTCCACCCATATGTGAGTTTACGATGCAAGTGGGTTTATTTGCAAATTTCTTTCTTTATGAAATGCTTGTCACTTTTACTTGATATTAGAGTACAAAAAGAAAAAAAAAAACAGCGGATTAAAGTGATTAAAAAAACAAACAAACTTGAATCTGTTTTCAACCCCCACTTTGCACTGCTTGCATATATGCGCTGCGGTGATAATGGCCAGGAAATTTCTGTACATAAATGCGCTCTTGATACAAATGGTTTTTTTCATATTTTGTTCTTCATGAAATGCTTATCGTTTTTACTTGGTATAAAAAATGTTTATACATACATATTACTTGAACTAAACTTTAAATGCTATTCTTCGTTTTTGCTATTCTTCGTTCTCTTTTGTAAACAAATATTTATGCATTTCCTGCAAACAGACACAATACACCCTTATTTTTTTGCTGCTTTGGCAAAAACCAATTTTTTGGCAGGATGCCCCCCCCCCCACTAGTGGCAAAAACGATCCAACCCTGCTTAGTGCAATTGTTTTTTTTTTAAGTTAGAAATTGGAGGCACATCCTGCTGGTTGAAAGTTACAGCACAATACAAAAACAAAACTCTGTTTCAGTAAAAATTGCAACACTATAAACACTTTGGTAGAGATTTCATTATCATTATTATTTGCGTGAAGGGGTGCGAAGTGGAAGGGGGAAACCATATCAGTCAGCTCGCTTCCTTACTTACTGGGGTTTGCCAGTTGGAGGCATAGAATTCTCTACTCCTTTCTTGCTTGGAATTATAATAACTGTAAAATGAAACAACTTAATTTATCAAATAAAACATTAATAAATTATTAAACTGCTGAATTAAATATATCAATCAACTCGCTTCCTTACTTACTGGGAATGAAAGAATAATGTATATCTTAGGGGGCTTCTTTTAGTGATTCCTGTTTTTCAAAGTACGAACTCTTATAGCTCAAAATAAAAAATACGTGTGTGAACAGAATCGTAGTTCTATAGAATATTTGTTTGAATGAACGATTGATGAAATGATGTTGTTTGTTTTCCTAGCAGCTTACGATACCGAATGTGCCTTTCAGAGCTACTTAAGCCCTTCCTGAAATTTCCTCGTACAATTTAGATCCTCACCAGAAGGTTGCACGATACCCTAGTAATGTTTGAAAGAAATTTCTTACTATTACTAGAATGATATTTTTGCATTATTTGTGTAGTGTACAAAGTAAAAATATTATTCTCCAATACTGTTAACGATTTTGCTAATTCTTATGCCGAACTAACTTTTATTGTCCTGTGTATATGGGCTGAGGGGGGTGACACCATGCTTAGCGACGCCACTGCATTTGAAGAGACATTTCATGCAGTAGTATTCAAGATCTCACCATTTAATAATAGTGAAGACCACCACACATAAGGAGAGATAAGGTTTACGCTTTTTTTTACGTCCGAACTTTATCTATTGCCTATACTTTGGACATAGAAAATCAGATCATGTTATCACCAATAGATAAATATGAATGCTTCTGCATGATTTATGCAAGTTCTAGAGTATCCTGCTCGTGATTGCCTACATCAGCATCTCTTTATCGTTTTGTTTTTCCGTATTTCGTATTGTGCTTTAAGTTTTACTTAACATTTTTTTTTTTTTTTTTACTTCTTTATTCATTATCATTTGAGGTGAAAATATTAAGCAATCTTTTGGCCCATGGACATTATTTGCTTTACTCAGTGGCGCACACAAGGGAGGAGGTCCAAGGGGTTCGGACCCCTCCCAAAAAAGTGATCAACTTTCCTTCGTTAAATTGTCATGTAATTTTTGACTTTTAACTATGTTAGAAGGTATCACATTCTTATTTTCAGCAATTTAGATAAATAAAAACACAGTAAAAGGGAGTTACGATAAAACTACAAAAAGTCCGTATTTTTTCAGGTGATTTGTGTCACAGTTTATGTGTTAGACCCCCCACAAAGAGAAAATCCTGTGTGCGCCACTGGCTTTACTTAAAATGCCTTTCCCCCCCCTTCTAAATTTCACATGTTTTCATCTCAACCTGATTGTAGTCATTTCTCGGTTAGGTCATTTGTTTTCAGCCATTCAAAAGGGAAGACAATTATTTTAATTCTCGCATTCTTACTTTTAGAGTAGTTCAATGTTCGTAAAAATTCTTAACTGTGATTAGGGAGGAAGTAATGTTTTTCTACTTAGCTTGCTGTGGACCGCACTTCAGGTCCCCCTTTTTTGCTTGCAACCTTTATTATTTATTTGCCAGATGCATGCAGCTGGCATGCATCTTTTTCTTCGCACTTATCTTATTTCTTTGCACAGAAGAAATAAGATATTTTTTCTTACTCGTATAAAATTAATTGCATTCAGTGGCGGCTTGTGACCCGTTTCAGTGGGGGGGCCCGGGAAAAAAAAAAAAAACAGTGCCAATTAAAATCGCGAAAAAATATATACATATAGAACAACCTTCCCCACGTGCACAAGTATTTAAAATTTCTCAAATGACAAATAATTATCGAATTTACTATACAACTTTTGCTATTTTTTACCTAGTTATGTTAAATTGAAAAGTTTGCTTTATTACTAAACAAAAAGCCACATTTAAATATTTAATATTTATGTTCTTTATAGTTGCCTGTTCATAATTTTTAGATGATTTATTTATTTTAAAATAAATATTAACATGTATAAAAAATACATTTATACATCGCTTTTCGTAAATCAAGAAAACAAAACAGAAAAATACCTGACTGCACTGCAAAAATACGATCACGCAAATAAAAAATGATTTCCTCCTAAGCGGAAAAATTCGCCAATAGCTACCGATTGCCGAAATTTCCCCGTACGGTCGTGTAAATCACCGTGCGAGGACCCGAAGATCTGGGCCCAGAAGGCAACGCCAAATAAGCAGTTTGGAAGCAAAGTTAATTCCGCGTCAGTATGGCTTTTGTGCTCAATGCCAAATATGTCAACCCGGTGAACGGAGAAGAGACGCCCAATTCAGGGAAAGCCAGCCCATGGCCCATGCATGGTTTAGATAGGGGGAAAATCGTATAACTATCGCTTTTTAAAGTGCGTTTTTAATGGATAGTATTAAAATAGAGTAAAACGCGTGTATTTTTTTTAATGAAGGTAAACTATTGAAAGAACTGCCTTACATAATAGGAAGATACTTTGATTTAGACGGTGTTTAGTCGGTGGGGCCGGGCTCCTCTGGCCCTTAATGACGAGTCGCCACTGATTACATTGTTGCGGACTCCCAAAAAGTCGAAATTATTTGACTCTTGACATAAACTTTGCCTTATAAATACTAACTTGGGATTATTTAAAGCACAACTGCAAAATGACGACGAAAAATATGTCAGCGTTTCTTGCGATTAAAGCGAGCGTAAAAAGCATTTTGCAAGCAAATCTATTCACTTATGCTTTATTTCTACAAAATAAAATTTTGTCTTTCACTTTCGAAATTCTACTGTTAAGTTCGAAAATAACGTCACATGATGTGGACAGCTATTTTGTTTTGTCTTACTTCGTATAGCGTGGGTGATGCATAATCGCAGTCATTCTGCATAATACCTTAGTAAAATTTTACTTAATTAAAAAGTCTAAAAATATTGTTGATATCATAGACTAGCTAAATTTCCTGTCGTTGACGTTTTAGTATGGAATTAGCATCTTGGCAAAAATATATAAAGCAAAGCTATAACTTCTGTGTACTGGTAAAAGATTAAAAGTTAGAGAGTAACAAAGTGCTGAGTGAAATTGTCAATAGAAAAAGCATTTTATTTTCTAAATTAACGTTTGACTTTAGTAGAATGAGCTTTTAAAGTCGAGGTCATTCCACGCCGGTAACTAAATTTTTGTTTGATTCATTGTAGATATTTTAATATTATGCCTTCAGAAAATTTTGCACAATTTTCGCAGTAATCTTAAGTAGCAAATAGACATAAAAAGACGAAATTTGAATGTTGAATAGCCAAATAGTATATTACCTGCAGACGCCTTAAGGTGACCTATATATATATATAATATGCAAATTTTTAAATTTGTTATAATTTTTCAAAAAATTCCGACATTTATTGTTTCAGGCTTTGCCGATCATGTTACCAATTTTCACTCTATTCTCTGTAGCCGTTTTTGAGGCATGCAAGATCAAATATTTATTTACATAATTTTGATAAAATCTCAAAATATATGAAAGATGTGAAAATATTTTGGTATCTGTAGTTTAAATTAAGTTGCTAGCCAACATAATTCCAAATTTCATTTTCTATTTTATTGCCATAAAAAACCTATTTGTACACACCCAATGTTTATTAAAAGTTATACTAAATTCAAACCATACGACATAAATACTCTATACTTCATCAATTCTATTCTGCCCAACTTCATGTTTATTCACTAACTGGTGTATTGCTCATTTTATTCTTGTCATATGATACGTTTGACTTCGAAGAAATTGAGGGTACGCTTTGTGTGTTAGTAAATTTCCGTTTTCTTAATGCTTCTTTTTATTTTTATATAAACTCAGTAGCTGTCGAACAGAAATGGATGATGGGGTTAGTTCAAAACTAATGGACGATCGCAGAACTCCACCCTCACGTGGTAACTATGGCAACTGCCTCGATGCGTCATTCGTGACGTCAGTAGTTTCGAGTCATCTATTGCTTCAAGTCATCTATATGCTCTCCTCCTTTTTACATCCCCTGTACCTTTATCCCAAACCACTAAAATCAGCTGACAGTTTTTTTCCCCGTTATGTTTTTGTGAAACATAAAGAATCATCATTTTTCCATGTCAACATTATGATGTCATATATTTTCAGACATTCTTTAATTTGGTTAATTCTAGATTTTCTTAATTGTATAAATTTTCTTTCTGAATCTGTAGGTGAATGTATCTTCTCATGAAATTTTATTTTAGCGAGGATTTTAAAAAAGAAATGATGTAACTTTTGAACCCATTTTTTAAGAATCGAATAAATGAAAAATCGAATAAATGAAGAATCGAATAAATGAAGAATCGAATAAATGAATCGAAGTCTAGATTTAGAATATCAAAATAGAAAGTATGAAAGAAAAAATAAATAAAATATTAAATATCTCTTAAGCACTCTTCTTACAAACGGTCGAGTTGCGAGAGTTAAGAAATGCGCAGAAAGGAAGAGGTGTGTGTGTGTGTGGGGGGGGGGGGGCGAAGTAAATGTGCACTATTTTGCAATAGTTACCGTTATGAATAACACATCAGCCCATTTTTAATGGCCATTTCTGTGCCTGAGAATTTTTTCTTAAAGTTGTGTAATCATTGTTTTATTTTTAAGACCTGAGTCAAAAGTCCCGAGTTTCTCGTACTTTTATTAAGAAGAGCATCCTAAAAGATGGACAGCGTTCAAGTTTGATGAGAAAATTAGTATTAGATTTATGTTAAAAATTAAACTAAAAAACTGTAGTATCTGGTCTTTTTTTTTTTTTTTTTTTTTTTTTTTTTTTGGGGGGGGGGGGGGTAAGAAGGTGTTTTCTTTTCTTATTTGATTACGATTAAATACTGCCCCTGGTTCCTAATCGTGAGGCCCTCCGAGGGGAGAGAGATAGGAAGGACAATTGCTCCCCGGGCTTTAGGGGTTCCCGGAATTTGATGAAAATTTAATCATGAATGAGGTTTATTTACAAACGTACTCTTTATTCAGATGACTAAAAAAATCTTTTCCCAACATATTTTTCTTCCATCCATATTTGATAATGCTATCAAAATCATAACACCATTCCTCTCTGACTTCTTTAGATGTGTTTGTTATATGCTGAGACTGGAAGAGAAATTTTGGACATTAAGCACTGGCAATGCTTTAGGTGTTGCTGTTGCTAAAAACTAAAAAGGAACTGTGTGATGATGCTTTAAAAAATTGTGCATTCTACGTGGCTGTTAAACGGTTTTAAAAGTAAATTTACTGTATCAGAAGCTTAAAATAACTCATACGCATTTTTAATCCACAAGTGATAATTTGACTATTGGAAATAATAAATCTGAACGATCTGAGAGGTGGGAGATATTCTGTAAATTGTTCTAAAGTGTAAACTTTTTAACAAATTGGTGTACAGGGTGTCCCAAAAACATTGACCTACTATTTTCTTCCGTAACTATTGATCATAGACATACACAATAAATTACAAAGTTACACAAGAAAAGCGTACAGAATTTTATGGTATTGATTAAATTTTTCAGGAGATTAAATTAATATAAAATTTATAATTTTATACAACTTTCGTACAAAAACATTTCCAATTATTAAAATGTTACCTACACATTAATTGAGTGGTGAACAAAATTTCAGCCTTTCACCATAAAAAAGGCTTAGCGATATGTTTAAACAAAGTTGGTAAGGGGGTAAATACAATACAGGGTGTCGACAGATCATGGAAATCAGGGAAATCATGGAAAAATCAGGGTACTTTTTCGATCTGGAAAAATCATGGAAATATCAGGGAATTTTGCAAAAATATTTAAAAATCAGGGAACTTTTGTTTCTGCCTAGTGAACTAGATCATTTTTAATTGCTAATCTGATGCGCGGCTCCGTTCTGGATCACATGACGCTCAACTGATGCACAGATACAGACATTTTACGAATCCGAAACCAGAATACAGATCATACGAGGACATAGAAATATGAATCCGAGACTAAGTGATGTAGGCACTATCACTATACGAATCCGAAAAAGTGCATGTATTCGGACTCGTTCTAAGATGCGGATCATACAAGAAATCGGATATGCGAATCATATCGGCATGTGAATTGCTTCCTGAATAAAGTCATAGGTTAAATGAATGGTAAAAGATGATTTAGTCTATTACTTACTGCGCCCTTGTGTTTTTTAAAGTGATGGGACATTTGAGTGATGCCTGCTAAGCTCCCCCGCAAGACGATTTTTTTATAGATAGTGCTCATTTTTAAGCCTTTTTACATATTTTTTTTTTAAATTTGAAACGATACATTGATTGAAATAAAATAAGTTGACTAGGTTGCCAGTTTATTTTGATCAGTCATCCTTACGCTTAAAATTGAACACTACCTTTATAAAACGAGGAAACTTTCTGCTACATATTGTCTTTTAGGGTTCGACTAAATCTTATGTTTGGATTTATGAAACTGAACTACAATTTTATTAATATTAAGCATTTTTGTGGTTTTCTATTATTTATTTCCCTATATGAAGCATTCACCTGTTGGTGCATGATACACAATGGCGATTTATATGAAAGATTATGGTATGTATGTACATAATTAGTTCTGGAAATTTGATAAAGATTGTCAGGGAAATCAGGGAAAAATCAGGGAACTTTTTTTCTCAATTTCTGTAGCCACCCTGCAATACCAAAATGCCAAAAGTATTATGCATTTATTCAATTGTTATTTTCTTTCGTAATTTGTCTACAGCTCCTGAAACGCAATCTTCTGATGTGATTTTGTTTTCTCTTCCAGAGCTGTTGAAAAGTTGTTTAATTCAACTTATATTTATTTTCATGTCACATCTCTTACGCGCGTTACCATGGCCGGATGGATAAGACACTGATTATGGTAGATGGCTGAAGTGTGAGGGTCCGGGGTTCTGGCCTACCGCGCAGTTTTCGATCTAACGGTGTGGAATTTTGGGCTGCTTTCTCTATAACGTGAATACTCGTTAGAACCCCTTAAAAAGTCCTCCGCGCGGGACATCCCCTCTAGACGGATGCCCTTTGTGAAAGCTTGCCATAACACAAAACACTCATATATCTGAGCTGAAATTTTGTGCTTAATCTAATTAATGTGCTAAATACATTTTACTACCTTGTAATATTTTTTTTTTTTTGTACGAGGGCGGTACAAAAATTTTAATTTTGTATTTAATTTTTTTTAATCCCTACTATAAAATTGTGCACTTTTTTTACGTAACATTGTAATGTATGGTATTCCCGTGATCAATATTTAAGGAATAAAAGCTTAGGTTAGTGTATTCGGGAAACTTGCTGTTTATAAAAGTGCTTATGAAGTTGTATTTTGAATTTTTAGAGCTTCTCGGGTAATAATTTTTGTTAATTGTTCATAAGTATTTTTAGAAGAACAACTTTAACTTTGGGAAAGCTTGGGTGCGTAAGATATATCGTATTCTACTCTTAATTTCTATTATAATTATTCCGACGGAGAAATAATATTCTCTGATTTCAGTCACTACGTCGTAATGCACCATGACTTAAATGATGTCCCTATTATTTCAAATCGATTTGCAAAATATTTTTTAACAATGTAAGAATTAACGTTTTTTCCCTTTGATTTTGTCGTTTTATATACTTAAGTAGTAAACGATCTTGCGGTTGCCAAATTTTCTGAAGTAGATTTTTTCCATTCACTTTGTATTTGCCTTATTTTTTCCTTTGTATTTTTTATAGTAAGTTCATAGTTAAATATATCTTGATACACTCTTATCCGTTTCTTGAGAAGGAATATTGCTTAACAGTTATGTAATCTTAACGGGACTTTGATCCTTGAGTCCTTTGATCCTTACCTCGGATCTGCCTAAGTAAAGGAGACCTACCTTTCGGGCAGGGGGAAAGGGATAAAAACACTTTAATCTTATTGAAAGATTTGAAATTTGTTTCTTTAGAAAGTACTAACCCCCTTTACTCAATTATGTATCTGCTTTTTATCGAGCTTTAAAATCGAAGTGACAATGGTAGTTTAAGTTTAAACCTTTCTCCTCCATTTATATTGCAAATTTTGCTGCACCTCAATTCCAGCTTTAATTTTTATCTTGGATCTTTCGATTTTGCGTGCTGAAGTGGCATTTGTCCCAAGTAATAAAATTCTGTCCAAGATTAAAGTTTCAAAATTTTCATACTCAACGTTTTCAACATCCATGTTTATCTGCGACTGCGCCACAGCACCAGATACACAAAATTATAAATACCATTTTTCGCTGATACTATCAGCTCTTTATGTATCACTCTCCGTTTTTACTCTAGGGATTATTAGCAATTTCGGTTCACGGACTCCTTTTGTCTTTATCGATCGCTTTTCTGTCAGCATTTTCTGGATACATGAATCGAATTCCGGAAAAGAGTGCTATGTGTTGCACTTTACTGTGTTGAAAAGTTCTTTTATTTATCTTTGAAAAGCTGTACATTAAAGAACTCATGTTTGACTTACTTGGACGAGCATTATTTGCATGATAGTTTTATTTAATTTTTAAGAGAATTATCAATTTTATCATCATTAAAAAAAAAAAAAAAATCTTGAATGCCTCGAAATAAGGGATGGTCACCTCATACCTTTAAAATGACGTTATATTTTTCTATTTCTCATTTATAATTTATTAAAATCTCAAAAATTTTATAATTTTAGTTTTTCAGAATATAATTGCTAGTCAACGTTCTTTGCATTAAAACGGTATGTCAATAAATTATTGTTCTTTTGACTTAAACATCTTTTTACCAGATTAAAAAAAATATTAACAATTATTTTCAATCTCAAGAAAAAATAGCATTGCGCAAACAATGCAATTGGAAGCTATTAAATGTTATCAAATAAGGTTCAAAGAAAATAACTAAATAACCGCCTTATAAAAACTAGTAAAAACAGTTCTTTTTAAAAAGTTATACATATTTATTCAATATATGAGCGTATCATCTTACCGCCCATATATTTATTAACTTAGTATCCGGAAATAAAATTTTACTCTCCGCCAATCGCCCTCCTAATCGGCTTTTTTTTTTTATACTCTCCGTTCCCAAATTGTTAAAAATCCCTTCGTTTTCTTGTGCATAACCAATAACAAGTAAGCTTAACGGATCTGTATGTCATTGATTTATCCTGGAAAAACTTTCACAGTCAAGTCGATAATTACAATGACTTTTACTCTGAGGCATCCGTGGTGGTTGGTCTCCTCTGTTTAAATATAGAATCTCTCATTGTTCCGCTTCTTCATTAGTGGGGAAATCAATTTCTATATTAGGGTGGAAAAGTGGGAGTTAAAATAGATTTGCTTTCTTTCTTTCTTTTTGATACTGCAGTTTTTAATGTTAATTGCGGGTTATTTAACGAGGGAAATAATCCTCATTTCACCTGATGCAGCATTTCTGTGTTGCAGGCAAACATCATTTTATCAAATAGCCAAAATTAATATAAATTGAAATGTAAATCTTTTCGAGTGTCAGTTTTGTTTTTATACATATAGTACTTACATAACTTTTATTTGCAATAAATTTTGGCATGCCAAGAAAATTTTCTGGTGTACCAATTTCAGCACTCGCGTCTTGCAAAAACCGACTTGGCTGGGTGCGACACCCGGCAAGTTTCTAGGCGTGTTTTTCACTAGATCGAAAAATGTATTGTGTAATTCGTGCAATTCAGTACATTAAAGGTTCATTTGCACTGTTTCTAAATGTTCTTTGGGGAAAGTCGTTATATTCAGTTCAAAAATAGCCAAATTTCCGCATTGTTGCCGCCCGGCAAGGGGCCGATGCATACTCCCGACTAGGAGAAGGAAAGTGCCTGGTTCAAATCTAGGTCGAGTCTGTCGACCTAGCTGTTTGAAGTTTTCCATGGTTTTCTCAGAAACTACGCGTAGATACGGGTTAGGACACCTTAAAAAGACCACTTCCCCTTCTTCGGCCTAGATGCCTCCAGTAGATAATAGGCCCTAATCCCACGTAGTCGCCACTTTTAGTTAATTTTTCAAAACTAAATTTAAATATTACATATCTGGAAATTAGAAATACAGTAGATTCCCCCCTCTCTATAACATGGGCTCATATAAGACGGATTTGTATAACACGCAGGAAAAATTGCGATCTTTTCCCTATAACACAAAAGACTTGTACAACATGGTAAAAGAATGAGACAGATATTTCTATATTACCTGTTAACACTGCTGATGCTGTTCGTGATTCGTATAACACGGATTCATGTAATACGGAACGTATCTGTCGTGTTACAGAAGGATCTGCTGTACTCTAACAACATCGAGTACTATATTCAGTATATTATTTTATAATGTGCATGCATAGTGCATGAAAAATCGATTACTTGGTGTTAATTCCAAATTAATATTGATTTGAAATGAATCGATTTATAATGAGAGCTGTGCTAATTTTTAACGTCATTAATCCTAGAAATCAGTGCCTCACCATGGCACAGTGGTTACGTCACTGGAAATGGTAGACGGGCGAAGTGTGAAGGACCTGGGTTCACGTTCCATCGAACGTCTGTCGACCTAACCGTTCAGAGTTTTCCGTGGTGTTCTCCGAAACTTAGCGTAAATACGAGTTAGGACCCCTTAGAAAGACCCCCACGGAGGGCACCTCACCCATAGACCTAGATCCCACGGGCAGATAATTGGCCTTAATCCCACAGCACAACACAACACACATATCTTGAATATTGATATTAGGATAATTTCATGTAAAACCAGTGATCGATACATCACGTCTTATATTATTTTTTTTTTTGTTTATATATAGTGTATAATCATAGATGTTTTTTTTTTTTCCCCCCCAAAATTTTTGAACAACGTATTTCCGATTTATGAATTATTGAAATTTGGAATAAGTATGAAATTTTGCATGGTATAGTAATTTTTAAGAGGCTGTAACTCAAGACCTTGTTGACCTAGAGAGTTAAAATTTGTCATTTTGTTCCTTATTATGGGGTCTTTCATAATACTACAACATATGTATTGACCATATCAATTACATAACTAAAATATGACCTTTTTGTGTAAATTTAAAAGATTAAATTTTAAATAATTTAAAATCGGAATTTAATTTTTTTTCGAGAAGAGGAAACAAAAAACGTTATTTAAGTTTTTCTTTAAAAAAACAAAACAAAACACACTTTTATTACTTTCACCTGTTTGTGTCAGTGTAATGAAATCTTGTAATTCAATTTCCATCCTACTCCTGGAATCCAGTTACTTTACATTTCGCAGGCCTATAAAAAGTTGATGACAATACGATAATCTTGAAAATGGATATAATTAGCAGTTATAGTTTTCCTTGCAGGAGGGGGATTTCATTGACATTTCATCAGATAGGTTGACTGTTAATATAAGTATGTAGGGGATTTGTGGTATGTCGTGTACGTAGGGGATATTTGGTTGATCTAAGTGGTATGGTATGATGCATTTTATTAATTTTTTCAAGCATTTAACATCATTGGGTCGTTGATTTGTTCGTTTTTAAAGCTGTTCCAAAAAAGTCCGTGATACTTACAGTTTTCTAAAAAGAACAACCCTAAATCGAGTGTCCATCTGTCGTGCTACCAAATTTTTTTTCACATCCATTCCAGCTCTTTTTACGTGATGTGCGAACGAAAAAGTGCCCGGCAGACAAACAAAAACGATTTTGTATCCTTGGTGCCCTGGAAATACATAATTTTTTTCTCTTGTAACATTTGCATAAAATGCAAAGCATTTTAGAGATAGTTACCGTATTTCTTTCCCATCACCATGCTGTTACAAAAAATTATCTATTCTGAAGCTAACAATAAATATAAGTGTGGAGAATATGTTAAAGTTGTTGTAACAGCTTCTCTTTGTGACTTAATTATATAGTCTCACGTGTTCTTTGTTCTCTTAATATATTATAGAAAACCACTAAATTAAAGCCAGCGTCAAGTTTTTCTAATTAAAATCTTTATTAAGTTAAAGCCTACGTGCAACTAGAGTTACATGACTGGGCTTATTAAAGATAATTCTTGATATTTACTTTTTATAGCTCATTTTTTATGCCGATTTATCTCTATATATATATATTTTATAAATTCCATGATACTATTATCTTGAAATTTACATTTTGTTGCAAGTGTCTTGTTATATTCTCTATCGCATTTGCTTATGCATACTCTGTGTTCTTTATGGTTATTCGAGGAGTAGAAGAAAGCGTGTGTGAAACGCCAGACGTTTTGAATCCCGTATGGAAAGCGGTGTACATTTCTTTTAACGTTGCCGAATTATTCAAAAGCGCCAGTGTATATGTTTCAAAGAATAATGAGGTGCATGCCTGAATTTCCATTCTTCCAGATGTGGCTTAGCGATGAAATTTTCTCCTGCTGTTTTAGCTTGGCCACTCGATAAATTAGCATTCAGTGTACGGTTGAGTTGAAGCACCTAGAAGGTGATTTGGTTGAATGAAACCGCGTGAATTATTAATTTCATGAGCTGATATAACTGGAAAATGGTAGTTGTGTTACTAATACCACAACTGTTTGCATCATATGGCGAATCTCTGTTCTGAGTAATCAATCTTGTCGGCAAGCCAGAATAGCGGGAGAAAAGTTAAGCTTTTCAAAAATTAATGCTCAGTAATAAATTTCAGATCTGAATTTGCTCGTTTTTGGAATAATGTTGACGGAAATAACTATATTATGCAGTCGAATTGCAACAGTATCGTACCTGTACGACTTCCGTATACATAAAAAAAAAAAAAAAAGATAACTCAGCTGTACGAGCCTCGTCAGGGGGAGACCCCCCCCCTGAACCCCCCCTGATTTTTTAGTTTCATTATTGCCATATTAAAACGATATTAATTGACTATGTCATTTTATCTCTCATCTTTGTGTATTTCGCCTGGTAACCCTGTGTTGAAATTTTTATGATTGTAACCTATTTATAGGAAAATACATGTGATGCATATTCTACAGCTTACGAAATATTGTAACAATAGATTAAAGCTGTTGTAAACGAATAGCATTTAAATATATGTAAAATTACGTCGCATACTTTTATGTCGCTTTTTTGGGACACATTTTTCATACAATTTTCAATAAAGGGGTGAGAGATAAAATGACATGGTCATTAATAATGACAAGCGCTATGAAACTACTGTTCTATTAAATTATCATTTAGTTCTTTACTTTGTTTATTTGACATGTCTACTACAAAGGACTATGCATTGTTGAATTTTTTTTTTTAAATTCATATCTTTCGGGCTGACAGATGGCTTGATAAAATGACGTGACTCTTTCATACAGGTTAATTCAAAATTAGTGTGACCAATTTTAAAAGCATATAACTATTTACGGTAAATTTCTATCGCTTTACCACCAGTTTTATTTTAATCATTGATGATATTGTTATTTACATCAACTTAAATTGCAGTAGAACTGGTATTAATTCCATGGAAACAATCCAAAAAAGATTTCTGATGTTTTAATTAACTGGTTTGAAACCAAAGAAAAAACTACTTAAAAAAAGTTATAGCTAAACAATCTAAGAAAACTAGTAGAGAGTCATTCAATATTTGTATTTGGCTTCACAAGCTTGAAAAAAAATTAATAAAAAATTAAGTGCAACACATCATTTTACAGCTTGAAATCTCTTATATTAAAGTTTATCAACAAAAAGTCTTTATTTTTAACTAAACAGAAATTAGAGCATTTTGTTTGCAGTCAAACAGAAAAATGTATTACGTACGGGACATCATATTTTTAACTATTACTCAAAAAATATTAAGGACTATGTCATTTTATCTCTCAACACCCTTTATTGAAAAATGTGTCCCAAAAAGCGACATATAAAAGCGACATATAAAAGCGACATAAAAGTATGCGACATAATTTTACATGTATTTAAATACTATTAGTTCACACAGCTTTAATCTATTGTTACAATATTTCGTAAGCTGTAGAATATGCTTCACGTGTATTTTTTACATATATTTAAATACTATTAGTTCACAACAGCTTTAATCTATTGTTACACTATTTCCTAAGCTGTAGAATATACATCACATGTATTTTTCTATAAATAGGTTACACTCACAAAATTTCAACATAGGGTTACCAGGCGAAATACGTAAAAGATGAGCGATAAAATGACAATGTCAATTAATATCGTTTTAATATGGCAATAATGAAACTAAAAAATTAGGGGCTTTCAGGGGGATCTCCCCCTGACGAGGCTCGAACAGCAGAGTTTTTTTTTTTTAATTTTATTTCAAAGTTCCTTTCTTTCATAAAACCTTTTCAACAGTAATGTGAACAACACGTGAAATAAAAAAGAATAATAAAACAATATTTTACCGCAAACTTTCAATAATAAATTTCTTTTTGTCCCGTACGAAACAATTTTAAGCTTATTTTTTCTGTTTTAGCTAATAATATTGATGACAACTGAACAATTTTTTTTCCCGCTCCTCAACTAGTGAAGTAGCTTTCTACATTATTCAATTGAAACATTATAGCTTTTCATTTAGAAGCTACGCATGACAAGCAAAATTGTGTTACGTACGGGACAAAATGCAAAATTTTGATTTAAAACTTCGCAAAAATAATTTTTAGACTGATTATGTCTTTTCTGCACAATTAGCCGCACTAAGTACATATATACCCAGCAAACACACACAGGTTCTCTGAACGTCTATTAACGTTCAGAAAATTTCTTCTGAACGTTAATAGACGTTCAGAGAACCTGTGTGTGTTTGCTGGGTATATATGTTACGGCCAAAGCCCGAAATCGGCCTGTTCGCGAATTGGCCGGCCATTTCGCGTTTTGGCCAACGTTGCTGTAAACTTAGCGGCCAATGTCCGATCTTTTCTTGATTTCGGGCTTTGGCCCGGCCGATTCGCGAAGTGGCTTGGGACGATCGGCCAAAGTAGGATGAAAGCAATCAAAAGCAGATTGTTTTACACACTGTTAAAAAGGAAGTATTTAAATATGAGTACTTCTGTGTACTGTTTTTTTTTTCTTTTCTTCTTTAAAAGTACAATTGTTTTAGAAACGAGTTCAAATATAAGTGACATCTCTGTGTTAAAAATAAGCGTGTCTATATATAATATTAAAATGCTAAGGCAGCTCGCGGCAGATTCTTGCAGTCGTTTCTGATGCAGTTTGACCATGCGCTTTGACCATAATACTCTCCTGGACCAATCAGCAACCAGAATAAAAGCCCGTCTTCACACATAAGTACGGCATTTCATAAGGTATTACGTCAGTTTTAAGTCATATTAAAAAGCATGGAAAAGAATTAACTCGAAATGTATTTCTTAAAGTTCATAAATTTTAAAATTGCTAATACGATCGCGTGGATAACAGGAGTTTAAGATTTCAGGTGATGCGTTTTCCGAAATGATATAAATATCTGTATTCATTTGGCAGTTTTCTTCTGAAAGCATCAATTTGATGATGTCAGATTCCGAATCAATTGATCACAATCACCAATCACTTTCGCCAACCTAAAAAATCGCCGCACTTAGGCGAGTTTTACAGTCATGGATTTGAGGAGATATGCACAAATTTCAACGCTCCCCCCCAAAAAATTGATGAAAACGAAAGGGAACAAATTAGCGAGAAACGCGCCAGTTAAAGAATTTGAAGACACTTAATTATTAAAACAGCATCATTGGCAACCCCCCCCCCCCGAAAAAAAAAAATTAATAGCACTCTGGTGCTAAAAAGAAAATCTGAAACCCTTTCAGATTTTAAATACACACCAAAGTGCTATAGATTAAAAGCGTATCATAATTTATGCGTCGTCCCTATTTTCTTCCTTATTCCGAGGTTGGAAAGGGTATCATTATTCATAAGTGAGCAGTATGTTTCTTCCTTCTCTTATAAAACACATCTTTGGAATCAAAATCTATCATAAAATCGCCTACTAAAACTATTTTACAATCTTCGCCAAGTATATACTTCACCGTTTTAAATATTGCTTCGAATGTGCATCATACTCCATGAGTGTGCCGTGTTTGTCTTTCGTGGGTTGATTCCTACTGAAATGCCCCGACTCTCGCTAAGGTGGCGATCATTAAACATATGGAGCTACCACGACGATTTTTTGTATTTATGTCGCAATCGTAATTTAGAATTAAAATGGCGATTTGGAACAACATGTAAGTAAAGCATACCGTTACATTTTTATTTATTTTGGGTTGCCAATTAAAGTAATTTTAATAATTAAGTGTCTTCAAATTCCTTAACTGGTGCGTTTATCGCTAATTTGTTCACTTTAGTTTTCATCTAGTTCTTTTGGGAGCGTTGAAACGTGCATAACTCCTAGAGACCCATGACTGCGAAGCTCGCCAAAGTGCGGTGATTTTTTAGGTTGGCGAGAGTGGGTGGGTCAAAATAGGAACCAACTCTTTCTTGTTCCTTAAAACACATCTTTGGAATCGAAATCTATCTTAAAATCGCATACTGAAACTGTTTTACAATCTTCGCCAAGCATATTCCAACTATCTTCCAACTTCGCCAAGCATATTCCAAATGTGCCGTGTTTTCCTTCCTTGTTTCACAAAACACTTCTTTGAAATGGAAATTCATTCTAAATCGCGTACCAAAACTTTAAAAATTTTCGCCAGGCATAGTCAAACTGTACTTCACCTTTATAATACCATTTAGAAAGTGTATCATAATCTATAAGTGTACCGCATTTGTCTTCTCTCTTCCATAGAACATCTTCGGAATTGAAATCTATATTGAAATCGCCGACTAAAACTATTTTACAATGTTCGTCAGGCGTTTTCTAACTATATTCGATACATATTTATAATAAATTGTCGCATTTTGGCACCCAGTTTAGCGATTATTTATCAAAAATTGCAAACCCTGTGCGACTTTCAGCATTTTATTAATGCCCCGCCCCCCTCCACGTTATCTTGGCAAACATATTTGAAAAGTGACTCGACGCTGAAATTGTACCAAAATCGTGTCTACACAAAAAGCAAGGTTGAAATTAATAGCACTCTGGTGCTTAAAAAAAAAAAGTAGTAATAAAATTACATCTAAAGTAATGTACTTGCATGTTGTTCCAAACCGCCATATTAATCTAAGTTACGGTTGCCACATAAATACAAAAAATTGTGATGGTAACTGCTTATGTAATGTTTTCACCACCTTGGCGAGAGTGGGTGCATTTAAGTAGGAATCAACCGGATTTCAATTGGAACAATTTTAAAAATAACAGTTTTGGCGTGTTTCCGCATCGTGCGTCCAGGAGGGAGCTGCAACGTTCTCAAAGACATTGCGGAAGTTCTAAGACGGATTTAAAAAATCTAATCGCTAAAATTTTTTTATCCGAAATATAGCGAGGATACTTACGTTTTATCCCGGCGGCCCGCCAAGACGAGCAATTTTTTCGCCAAGATAAATGCCGGACACATGAAATTATTGGTGGTTCCGAATACGATTGGCAACAGGTAACCGGCTTATTTTCCGAAAAAATAATTTACCGGGAATTACTGATTGGATAATACGTAAGTACGCTGGCAAGGATAAAAGAAATCGTTTGAATTCTGAAACTAACTTTTTAAAATCTAAACACTAGAATTTTCTTTCAGCCGCTGTGATAAACTCCCTGAGACAAGTACAGGCTCTCCGAAAAGCTCCGTTTATGTGTACGAGCAAAGTTTCGCCCCTTCGCTGATTTGGCGCTGCTACCTGACCCTATCACTGTTGCCAACTCTGCGGGAGAAAAAGTGGCGCAAATCAAAATTTAAAGTGTCCAGAAATGGCTAAAATTTTTTTCAAGCTGAGAAAAAAAAATTTCTTTGGCGTAGAACGAGTTTTTAGGTTCCTTTCAAAAGAAAGGCAAACCAATTTATGGGACTTAAATAAAAACCTTTATTATTCTAACATAAAACATACATTTCCAACGCTAGCTTTATCAGGCGTCCAAACAAAAAACAGTCCCATAATCCATATATATAAAGGAAGATGTCCTGACTGACTGACTGATGATCATCACCCAGCCGAATATACCAGACACACACACATAAAATTTTAGGAGTCATTTAAGAAGCGCTTTTTGAAAATTCGAAACCAGACCAGGGTGGCGGCCCAAAACGTTCTTTTCATGTTTCCCTCCATATCTCAGGGAGGAAAAGAGATAGCCTTAAAATTCTTGCTTTAAAATGTAACTAACATCAATACCTAAAAATAGTTTTCAATGTCTTTTAGAATTTTCACCCCAACGGAGGTACGGGGCCCAAAACGTTCTTTTCACATTTCCCTTCATATCTCTGAGGGAAAAAGAAATAGGCGTAAAATTCCTGCTTAAAAATGTTACTAACACCAATATCTAAAATCATTTTCAGGGTTTTTTAGAATTCAACCCCAATGGGGGTAAGGGGGCCTAAAGTGTTCTTTAACGTTCTTTTCACATTTCGCCCCATATCTCAGAGGGAAAAAGAGATAGCTGTAATATTCCTGGTTTAAAATCTAACTAACAGCAATACCTATTATTCGCATTCAGGGTTTCTTAGAATTCGCACCCAAACAGGGGTTAGGGCCTAAAACGTTCTTTTCACGTTTCTTTCATATCTGAAAGGAAAAAAATAGACAGTCATAAGATTCTTGCTTTAAAATGTAACTAATAGAAATACCTAAAAGGGTTTTTCAGAATTCGCGCCCAAACGGGGGTAAGGGTCTAAAACGTTTGTTTCACGTTTTCCTTCATATCGCAGAGGGGGAAAAAAGATAGCCCTAAAATTCGTGCTTTAAGATGCAACTAACAGAAATACCTAAAATCATTTTCAGGGTTTTTTTAGAATTCTTGTACAAACTGGTGTGAGAGGCCAAAAAGATTATTTTTCTCTCATCTTATATCTAAGGTAAATGAAGATTGCCTTAAAAATCTTGCATTAAAAAGTATCGAACACAAATTCATAAAAATCTTTTTCAAGGATTTTTAAAAATCGATGTCAATAGGGGGTAGTTTACAAAAAAAGTTTTTTTTTAGTATTCACGTATTTTCAGTTCATTTCAATTTAATCGTGTAATGTTTTTTTTTTTTTTTTTTAAAGAATAATTTAAAATTCCGAATACTGCAGATAGAATACGTTCTGATGTCTTTTAAAATTATCCTTATAAGTATCAACAATAAGTTTTTATATCAATCAAATAGATACCTTATTATTTTATCATTATTAAAAATTATTAATTAAACAAAAATTATAGGCTGCATTTTTAATTTGTTTTTAAAATGGAAGTTGTGTGTTTTAACAACTTATTTTTAAACCTTAATATCATTTTGAACAACTTATCTCCATTATTACTGATGAATCTAAGTGCAAGATTCCATGTAAAATGTAGTATACAATTAATATTGTATTATATTATATACTAAGTATAAAAAGTAGTATCTCTAAATAAAATATTAATATTGAATTATTTCAATGTCCACATAAGTATAGCAACAGTTGTTTATTTACTTTGTTTTAATTACTTTCAGGAGGAATATTAATTGTTATTTGAACATTTTACAAATAATTTTATTTATAAGTATGTAACAGATAATTATAAAAGGATTTTTTTTTAAACCAAATAAACCTGGGTTTTTTCAAACAAACCCGGCTTTTTCCTAACCCTGTGTCGCGGCGGGGTTCTTTGCTTACGTCGCGGTATTGTGTTGTAGGTAGCTTCATTTAACACTCCCTTTTACTACACTAAAATAATTTATTTACACAGACAAACTATATATACATTATTTACAACAGGGTTCTCGTTAGAAAAACTTATCATAGATTACGTATTAATTTAACACATCATTATCGTACGTAGCGTGTTTAACTTATGGCGTAACATCGGCACCCGTGTGGTCCGATTAGAACCTTCTCTTCTCTTCTCCTCTTCTCTTTTGAGCAGAATAATAAAAATGCGGCGTAGAGGGGCGAGACTAGGCGTTCGCAGCGCCAAGCCTGACACCTCCCCTCTTAAAGATTTGATTGCGTCTTCTTGAAGACAAATCAAATTAACATACAAAAAAAAACACTTCTTTTACCTGATATTAACAGTCATCATAACATTCATAATAGCAAAATAAAAATAAAAAATCCTAGCTACAACAATAATAACATATCAAATAACAAAAGAAAATATTTAAAGAAAATAACTAATAGCTTACAAAAATTTACCTGATTATAAAACACTCATAGAAAAATTACTTTACTTAGACTTTCACATTTTAAAGTAAACAACTAGGTTCTAGTTATTGAAAATATTGAAGACATGAATTGACATAGTTGAATTATCACTATTATAAGAAAATTCTAAAACCGTATAATCATTACTTAATCTAAACTAAACAAAAATAAGAACAAAATTTAAACCAAATTTTTTCAAAAGTTCTTCAAGTGTCCGTGCTCCAGGCTATTTCCTGAAAAATGAAAAGCACATTGATCAACATAATATAATAATAAAAGTCAAAACTTGAGTTCATATCATTGTTCGTAAGTCCAATGGTCAGCCTGCAAACGCGACAAAGAATCTGCGTTCAAGTGTTCTTTTCCTTTACGATATTTGATCGTAGCATGAAAACGTTGTAAAGCAAGAGACCATCTTTGAAGTCGGGGACTTTGTGAAGCACAGTTCGTAAGAAACTTTAGGGGATTGTGATCACTTACAATAATAATTTCTGATCCAAATATGTAAGTCTCGAATTTCTTTAAGGCAAAAATTACCGCGTAAGCTTCCTTTTCAATCACTGCGTATTTTTCTTGCACGTTAGTCAGTTTCTTACTGGCGAATGCTATAGGGTGTTCATTGTTGTGTTCATCTTTTTGGGCTAAACAAGCACCAACGGCATACGATGAAGCATCAGCATATATTATAAACGGCAGCTTGAAGTTTGGGGAATAACATTCGGGAGCGTTACAAATTGCTTCCTTCAGTTTGGAAAAAGCAACGTCATGTTCACTTAACCAAACCACATCATTTGGGGATCTTCGTTTCGTCAAAGTGGTTAAGGGGCGAGCTATGTCTGAGAAGTTGGGAACGTAAGCTCTGTAGTAAGACAATAGCCCTAGAATGCTTCTAACGTCTTTCTTAGTTTTAGGTGTCTTTAGATTTTGGATAGCTTGAACCTTTTCGGGGTCGGGCTCATGGGAACCAGATCCAACAATATGACCAAGAAACTTGATCTTTCTTTTAGCAAAGTCACACTTTTGAAAATTGATCGTAAAGTTAGCTTTTGCTAAAGTCGTCAACACAGCATCGAGATGCTTGAGATGCGAGCACCAGTCATTAGAGTAGATTGTAACATCGTCGATGTACGATTCGGCGTAATCTTTATGTTCGAAAAGTAAATCGTTCATAGTTCTTTGAAAAGTAGCAGCTGCATTTCTCAATCCAAACGGAAGAACGACAAACGAATACTGTCCTCGGTGTGTTACGAAGGACGTAAGGTCTCGGCAAACCGGATTGAGTCTTATCTGCCAATAGCCTTTCAGCAAATCGATTAAAGTTATGAACTTCGCCTTCGATACCTGATATATCAAATCCGTTGCATTCTTCATTGGGAATGAATCTGTCTCTGTCTGGGCATTCAGATATCTGTAGTCTACACATAGGCGGACGGAACCATCTTTCTTGGAGACACATACGACAGGATGTGCGTACTCACTTTCGGAAGGAATGATTAATCCTAGGTGCAAGAGTTCCTCAATTTGTCGGTCTACTTCTTCCTTTAACGCTTCTGGGATCCGGAACGGTTTCTGCTTTTTCGGTACACTTCCTGATTTTAACTTAATGTTGTGCTCTCCGACATGAGCGATTCGTGGAACACCAGATTTAAGGTTGGAATGTCTGCCAAGAATCTTCATAATGTCTTTCCTCTTACATGGCTCTAAATGAGTGAGATCGACTTCTAGCTCATGGTTCACAGGAGTGATTTTAGGGATATTTTCTATCTCACCAAAATCTATGTCGGCATCGTAAATAACTCCTACGTTGTTTGATGACGCCTTGAATCCTCTTATTTTATTGGCATGGACGTGTTTGATACCATCGTTGGGCAGTTGTACCAAATAGCTATACGTGTTCTTCCTCTTAATAATGGTTGCCGGGCCGGTCCATCGGGCGTAAACTTTATTTTCGCTATCTGGAATCAAGACAATTACCTTATCACCTTCTTTAAATTCTTTGTGGCGAGTCTTCCTATTACGATAATGGGCGTATGCTTCTTGTTTTCCTGCCGCTGTTAGGCCAGCGTGCTCTGCAGCATTTTCCAGCTTCATCTTCAACTCATTTAGATATTCAGTAACTGATTTCAACTGTCCAATAGGAATGGGAGTCTCGTTGGTCCAGGAAGATTTTAAGATGGACAGTGGTCCAGTGGGTCGTCGACCATAAAGCATCTGGAAAGGACTAACACCAGTAGTAGCATTCGGGATTTCACGGTATGCCCATAGTAAGAATGGTAAATATTTGTCCCAATCTTTAGAATACTCTCTTATAGTATGATGTATCATTCCTTTCAAAACGGCATTAAAGCGTTCAACTAGGCCGTTAGAACTTGGGTGACCAGGCGTTGAGAACCTAGGAGAGGAACCAAGTCTCTTCAGAAATTCTCTGGTCAGAGCGGAAGTGAAGTTACTTCCTTGATCCGTAGCAACTATCTTGGGTATCCCTGTTCTCGTGAAAATTTGAAGCAAAGCGTCGCAAGTCGATTTTGCCGTTAACGTCTTTATCGGAACAGCCTCTGGCCATCTAGTGCACTGGTCCATAGCACATAGGACATGCTTATAACCTCGACTGTTCGGTTCTATGGGACCTATTAAGTCTACATTAATTATTAGAAATGGTTCATCGGGACGTGAGACTGGCGTTATTGGAACTTCGTCAAATGGTCGTTTTTTAGGTTGCAATTGACAGGATGTACACGAACTACAAAATTCGTCAATGTCTTTTTTCATAGTGGGCCAATAAAATGAATACTTCAATCGTTCAGCCGTTTTCTTTTTTCTTAGGTGACCACCCCATAAACTAGAGTGAGCGAGTCTTAACAACTCTTTCCTACGGGAAGTTGGAACTACTAACTGGTCAACACGTTCACCTAAAATTTTGTCTCGGTGGTACAAAAAGTTGTCAACCACGTAAAACCGGTTACTTCCTTTCTGGGCATCTCGCCAACACGAAGTTAAACTGTCGTCAACTCTTTGCTCGTTTCGAAATTTTTCGGAGTCTGATATTTCATTTGAATTACCGATACATTTAGAATTATTCGTAATGTTATCTTTAGACATGACTGCGTCACACTCTGCAATTTCCTTACCAATATTTTGGATCATATTGTCATCCTTAGGTACAGCGCTAACGTTAAAATTACTTAAAAACTCACTTTCGTTTTCGTACAGCATGTATAAATTTAAATCACTATCGTGCATTAAATCACACCCATCATTATGTTTATTCAATACGCCGCACTTTACTTCATTATCCTGTGGCTCATCACTCTTGTTTTCATTACCAATTAAATTCAATTCCCTTATATTACAGTTTAATTCACTTAATGCACTCAAAGACAACAACATATCATTCGATAAAGTAGGTACCATAGCACAAGTTATATAAACAGGTTCCTTGAACTTTAAATCATCTTCGACTTTCGTTAGGGGTAGATTAATTAATGGGGCTTTTAAACTCTGCCCGAACGCACAGGTCAACATTACACTACCATGAGGTGTTTTATACTTTTCTGGGACCAGGCTACTTCTAACTACCGATATTTGCGTGCCTGTATCCAAAACTCCAATTAAATGGTTGTTATCTATTCTCAAATCTATTGTCTGTAAAGCATCGACATAACTCTTTTTATTACCATCTCCTTGCGTAACGTTAAAACATTTGTCAGAAGAAATGCGAGCGGTCAAAACATTTTCCTTTTTATTATTACTTCGATCCTGACTTTCTGAGTGCAGCAGTGTTCCGTGAAAACGCGATTTACAGAAATCACAACGCTTCTTCGAGTAGCAGTCACGTGTTTTGTGAGATCTTAAATAACATAAAAAGCATCTATTCTCCTTAATTAACGCTTGCTTCCTTTCGTCAGGCGTCAAAACGCAATTCTCTTCATTATGCGTTCCCTGGCCGCAGAAGAGGCACCTTTGGGGGCTTACAGCGAGTCCGACTTTGTTTACTTTTTCCGGGCGCGAACTCTGAATGTTAGATGGGAGGGGGAGACCGTTAAATTTATTGCTATACACGTCATTCTTCCAATGCGCTTTTTCTTTTATTTTGTTTGCGATTTCAGAACCAGAATAAGTTAAAGATTGCATCCTTTCGCGGCTTTCCACTTCGGATTTCAAAAATGTCATCAAATGCTCTACGTTAAAATTGTCGTCTGAACTCTTTTTTCTGGAATAATCGAGGGCGATGTCTTTTGGAATGCACTTCATTAATAACGGACACAGCAAATTACCAAATGTTTCGGTTTTGATATCTAAGGAATTTAAGGATCGAATTTGAATGTTGCACATATCATACAGTTTTCTTAAGGCGTTTAGGTCATTTGAACTTCTTACTGCTTGTAGGTTAAGAAGCTTTTGCATGTGGGCGTTAATGAGTAGGTCTTTCCGACCAAACCTTTCTTTTAATAATTTGAGGGCCTCATCGTAGTTCTCGGGCGTCAGCGAAAATCCTTCTATAACGTTCAGGGCATCGCCTCCAAGCAAGCTTATTAGGTAATTAAATTTATCAATTTTTGATATGTTAGGATTTTTATCAATGGATGTACGAAATGAGTTATAAAAATTCTGCCACTCATGGGGACTACCAAAGTATTTGTTCATTCCAATTTTGGGCAATTTAACGTTGTATTCTGGAGTGATTCTTCGTGTTTCATTTACAACTGACTCAGAAGAAGAGCTGGGATTAGAATTAGTGTTTACTAAATTTTGTGATTTTATAAACTTTTGGCCACGATGGCTCCACATTATTATCTTGTCTTCGTAATCTTGGGCAGTTTCAATTTCTGCTTCAATTTCATCTTCATTAATAATTCTATAAATTTTGCCGTTTACAATTTTAAGATTCTCATATTTTATTTTTAATAATTCCAGCTGTTCTTCGACATTTACTATATCATCATCGGTAATATATTTTTCAATAGAAGAAATTATTTTAGTTACGGAACTTCTTATGGCTTTTCTTTCTTTTTTAAGTTTAGAAAGCTCAATTTTGTTTTCTTGTTCCGTCATGATTGAAAAAGTAAAATCTTCTTACCTTAAAGCTTCTTCCGTTATGGTTGGGGAAGGGAAAAATAGCCACTTATCTACAACAGTCCACTCATTGACACCACTTGTCGCGGCGGGGTTCTTTGCTTACGTCGCGGTATTGTGTTGTAGGTAGCTTCATTTAACACTCCCTTTTACTACACTAAAATAATTTATTTACACAGACAAACTATATATACATTATTTACAACAGGGTTCTCGTTAGAAAAACTTATCATAGATTACGTATTAATTTAACACATCATTATCGTACGTAGCGTGTTTAACTTATGGCGTAACATCGGCACCCGTGTGGTCCGATTAGAACCTTCTCTTCTCTTCTCCTCTTCTCTTTTTGAGCAGAATAATAAAAATGCGGCGTAGAGGGGCGAGACTAGGCGTTCGCAGCGCCAAGCCTGACACCCTGCTTCATAGGAATCTAGTTGAGGTGGTATATAAAACATTAAAAATAGTCCAAACTTCCTCATTTATATTTTGATATTAAAAAATCTGGAGTGACTCCACTCGGCTTTCCGAACACTGACGACAAAGATCATTACCAAGCATTTAAATAAATTTTAATCGATTAATAATTCAAACATATATACCAAATTGGAAGCTCAATCGAATGCACCGTTTAAACGCTTACGCACTTTCAAGAATTTCTCCCCATATGCCAATCATGTAAAAGAAATCTTTAGCCCTGTTCAAAACTATAAGTCCTACACACACTAAAATCAATACCGGTCTTGCGACGGTGGCTTATAACATATATATCCAATTTGAGCTCAATCGAATGTACCATTTAAACGATAGCGCACTTTCAAGAATTTCCCCCCATAGGCCATAATCTAAAAGAAATCTTATAAAGCAGACCCTGCTTCACTTCAGTGGAGCCTGTAGGAAAACTATAGGACCCTGCTTCACAGCTTCTTATAAAGCAGACCCTGCTTCTGCAGCCTTGCTTCACTTCAGTGGAGCCTGTAGGAAAACTATGTCTTATACACATCAAAATTCATACCGGTCTTAAGATTTTTGTTTATAACATATATACCCAATTTGAGCTCAATCGAATATACCGTTTAAACGCTAGCGTACTTTCAAGAATTCCCCCCCCCCCCCCATAGGCCTTAATGTAAAAGAAATCTTTGTCGTAGCCCTGTAGAAAAACTATAAGTCCTATACACACCAAATCTGAGTTCAATCGAATACCCCGTTTAGGAGCTATCGTGTTCACTCACTCACATACATACATACATCTCGTAAAAATAGCATAAAGGAATTCATAAGACCCCAAAACGTGTAAATACACCAAAATCTCGAAGTCGAAAGTTTTCGTGATTACGATACTTTCCTTACATGGTACATGTTCGGAAAGTAAAAATGTACAAGTATGTTAAAATTTTGCCGTGAAATTCCCGTAGTAACACATGAATACTGCAGAATGACTGACCCAAAAATATCACAGAAAAAGAAGAAAACAGACTGCTGCCGGATAACCGGATGTACCGTTGGAAGTATGACCGGATATTCGGTGTCCAGTATCTGGCCAAATTCATATCCGTTGCATCACTAATTAACCCTCTCGTCACCCTGAACCTCATATGAGGCTCCTACCTCAAACAGCAATATTTAGAGAGAAAACAATTGAATTTAGTATTTTTTTCTTTCAGTGATTTCAATCATTAATTCATGTAGAAAGTATATGAGGCTCTTAACTAGATGCATAAATCATCCCTAGATTGCAGTACTAGTCAATTTAGACCATTTTTTTTACAGTTTCCGCTTCATTGTTTCAGGAGAAAAATTAAGAAAATATTTACGCTGCTTTTTTACCGTTTTGTTTCTTTTTAAGGTAAGTATAGTTTTTTTTCTTACTTCTCAACCTTTACTTAATATGTGCACCCTTTTAAATTAATTTTAGCATAACAAAATGCTTCGAAAATGCAGAAATTAATATTAGAAAAATCTAATATTAATCGACATTGGAAAAAAATATTTTTGTATGATTTATAATAGTATTTCAGATGCATTAAATGCTAGACAGATTTTTTTTTCTCTGATTTTTCATAATTCGGCGACGAGAGGGTTAAAACTTTTTGTAAAATAACATTCATAAAAGGTACTTATCATCAATGTGTGTTATTTTGCTAAATTTGAATACTGCATGTTTTAAACACCAGTTTCTTTCTAGTATTTTTACTTTCCGAACATGTACCGTGTAAGGAAAGTATTGTAATCATGAAAAAATTCGACTTCGAGATTTTGGTGTATTTATACGTTTTGAGGTCTTCTGAATTCATTTATGCTATTTTTACGAGATGTATGTATGAATGTATGTATGTATGTATGTGTGAGTGAACACGATAGCTCCTAAACGTGGCATTCGATTGAGCTCAAATTGGGTATACATGTTATGAATCACCATCGCAAGACCGGTAGATTTTGGTGTGTATAGGACTTACAGAGAGGGCTACGACAAAGATTTCTTTTACATTATGGCCTATGGGAGGAAATTCTTGAAAGTGCTCTAGCGTTTAAACGGTACATTCGATTGAGCTCAAATTGGGTATACATGTTATAAACCACCATCGTAAGACTGGTATTGATTTTCGTGTGTATAGGACTTATCTTTGTCGTACCCCTTTAGAAAAACTATTTCATTTACATTATGGCTTATGTGGGGGAATTCTTGAAAATGCGCTAGCGTTTAAACGGTACGTTCGATTGAGTTCAAATTGGGTATATATGTTATAAACCACCATCGTAAAACCGGTATTGATTTTTATGTGTATACAGGGCTGCGACAAAGATTTCTTTTACATTATGGCATATGGGAGAAATTCTTGAAAGTGCGCTGGCGTTTAAACGGCGCATTCGATTGAGCTTCAATTTGGTATATAGTTTGAATTATTCATCGATTAAAATTTACTTAAATGGTTGGTAATGATCTTCATCGTAAGCGTTCGGAAAGTCGAGTGGAGTCACTCCAGATTTTTCTTACTTTCGTTTACGATTAGTAAGAGTACGTGCATTGGTCTAATTGGAATTTTTATCTTTAAAATTTTTAACAGTTTCAAAATAAATACTAATTATATCTGTATCATTCACAAGAACACATGATGTGACTAGAACATATCAGGCATTTTTGAAATAAATCTTACATTTTTTTCTCTCGCAGCATAAAACATTTTTCTTGTATCTAGTAGGCATGTTTCATTAGTTTTCATGAAGCATTTTAGAAGATGCAAGCATGAAAACAATCGGACAGACGATACGAAAATAGCAATAAGCAAGCGACCAATTTCTCCTGGTGTACCCAAAATAGTAACAAGGATTTTTTGTTTTTTGGCTCCTGACCCACCAACTCTCTCGTTCCTGACCCCATTGTAGTAGTAAAGAATATCAAGAGGGTGACGGGAATGGAACATTTTACTCCTTCCATTTCATTCATTGACAGTTGGAAGTTGAATCTTGCTATAGAATGAATTTACTTTTGATCTGGCTATCGGAAGCATCGATTTCGCGATTTTAGGTATATATTTTATGGAATTTTTACTGTGTGCTCCCTCCCTCCCCCTTTTTTTAGTAGTTGGAAATAACAACTCGTAAATTGTAAACAAAAACACGTGTAACATGCGTACAGGAGATTAAAAAAAAATTCTTATTAAAAGAATACTATTTACTTAAAAATATCGTATTGTGCTTTAATAATTTTAATGTTCATACATAATGATGGCGTCGAGAATAAATTGATTTCATGAATTTATATGTTTATATGTCCAAATTATTTGTTTGTCTCCTTTGAGGGGGGGGGGGGTGCTTAGTTCTGCACTGTGTACTTGTTGTTCCATAAAGTTTCATTTATGTTCAAGAATCCAGACCTAGAAAAATATCATTTGTCACTTTACAATCTATTGCCTCACAAAAAATTTCAGATGGCTTAATTCTTACAAATGAATGTATGATGTTGAAAAAACGATTTATGGAGGACTTATGGCCCCCCCCCTCCCCGCTTAAAAAAAAAAAATATTAAAAATAAAGAGTAAGTGAAGAGAAAATTATGTGAGGAAGAAAAAATGTATTAGATCCCAGTACTTAAGTTTACTGGTTTTAAGCGACAGGTGGCCAAATGCCAGGCCGAAGTTCAAGGTTTAAATCAAGGATATATCATTGCGTAGTTATTTGGCAAAGTTTACAACTGAAAACCCCCTCTTCTGATTTCGCAGCACTGCTAATTGAAAAAATCCCCCACCCCTCTACTTTTGCATTATATTTGGATTAAGCCTTTTTATAGGTTTTAAATAAACTGATGCTTATTAATATAGGGGGGGGGGGTATTTACAAATTTGCTTCGAAAGTTAAATGTCCTTTTGCCAAAAATTTAACCGTCGTTAATAAAACCTTTTTTTCCCCCAATGGCCGGCCGCTGCCTTGGAAGTCTTTGGCCACAAGGGGTTGGAATTGTTGGCCACTTTATTATGGGGGCACCTAGTAGGTGGGCCATCGTCACCCCCTATGAAGGGACGGACAAATGATAACCACGCCCAGTCGCTGATCGAATCCCGACCACCAGGAATTGAACCCGAAACCGTAGTACGGTGCTTTACCTACTATACAATCCGGTCGGCATTAAAACTTGAGACCTTTATGTTTATAGTTTAGTTTGTTTATGTTTATAGTTTTATGTTTATTTTGAAGAATGCCTTTTAACGCTGACAAATTTTATATTAGTGTGCCTCACTCTCACCTTGCTGATTGCTTGTTCATTTACGATTATTCACGTTAGATTTTTTGCAAAGAATGATCGGAATTCAGCTCTCTGAAATTATATCCTGTAGTGCTGGGTTGTTTGAGACAGCCTGACTAGTCGTATCTCCCAGGGCCGTAGCCAGTGGGTGGATATCGGGATATATCCCCCCCCCCCCCAAATTTTCGAATTAGATTATACCACAAGATTTATACCGTGCAGAAATTCCGTCTATTTATACACATATAAGTTCATAACCCCCCCGCCCAGCTACGCGCCTATTTTCCTGGTTACGCGCCTGGTATCTCCACACGGACTTAATAGTTTTCAAATGGATTATACCAATCTAACCACTTATCGGATGTTCATAGTAGATCGATGATGAAGACCATCCATTGTTTAGAAAAACAACGATACAATATTTCTACAAATTGTTTTTTTATTGAAAAATTTGTAATACTTGCGGAAACACTCTTGACATCTAAAATATGATGAAGAGATCCTTATTTATTGAATTTTGTTTAGAATTGTTGTTGTCAGTCTATGTTTTTAATCTTAATGATGTAAAATAATAGTATTTGGCCTGAGATCTGTATAACGCTCAGATCCATGGGATACATATTGTACTAATACTTAAAAACTCTTTGACTATTCGTGGCTCATTTTCCCGTTATATACATGTTTTGATTGTACGCCGTTTCTCCAAGGATTCTTAAAATCTTTTCAGCTGTCGTCCACTAAAAGTAAAATAAAAAACAAAAGATTCAGCGTATTTCCTGCGACATATTTAAATTTATTTATTCTCCCAATGGCTGCAACAAACGAGGATTGTTTTATGTATACATATAAAGCAAGGAAGTATCTGACGTCCTTTGTTCGATAAATTTGAGCCATTTGCTCAAGAAGTAAATGATATGTCTTGCTCTCGACTTTTCAAACGTGAAGTGGTCGTTCATTGTTTCTTAATTTATTTAATCATTGGACGGTAGTTGCAAAAATAAATGGAAGTTCCTTTCTTGTGTCATTTTGAATTTCTGTATTTGTATAGTCTTGTTTAAATTTTATCTGAATTCCCCCACGTACTTGTTCGTTGTAAAGGTTTTTATATTTCATTTTCAATCTTTGTTTGCTTACAAGCTCTTTCTGTATTCAGTGTGACACTATTAATAATATTTTTGAAAAATCAATAATCGTTTTCATGCTTAAATTCAGAAGTTTTTAAGAAATCTAATAGCTATATTAAGTCATTAAATGGCAAGTCTTATTATACTCTCTTTTCTTTGAAATTCTCGAGTGCTGTATCTTGCCAACTTCTTGAACGATGTATGGAACTTCATATAAATATAAGCTATCTGATACTTTCTCAAAACCTTCCAGAAATTTTACCTCCCACTAATACTTTTTTTTTCTGCGAAATTCTATACGAAAAATAAGAATTTTAGTATAGAAATACGAACTTTTAAGGATTCTATATCTGCCTAAAATCGTGTTCAACAGTTAGAAAATTTAGCGATTTTTTGAGAAATATTCCCAATTTTAGATAAGAACTTTCTCCAAGCTAGTGAGCTAGTTTATATTATTGTGGTAGGGAGGGGGCGGCTAAAAATGAAGGCCCAGGGATTCCCGTTTTTCATTTCTTGTATAACTCTAGTAATTCTATAACTCTAGCAAAAGTATCAGAAGTTATAAGGATCGGGCAAAGATTGCAATCTTAAAAAATTGTTATCCAAAATAAAATTCATAAAAATGATTCAGCTTCCTTTTAAGTTCTTGATAGAGGTACCAACAATATTTTATTTGCATCAGTAGAAATGCGAAAGTCGTTGACTGGTTTCAATAAATTATAATTTACCGTCTTCTGGATTGATTTACGGCAGGGCGTTCGGAGAACGTGCCCTGGGCCTTCATTTTTAGCCGCCCCCTCCCTAGCACAAAAAGTCCTCCTACTATCAAAACATCTACTGAATTTGCCTTCAAACACTAAAAGGACTGATTTCCAGGGCCTCCGAGAGAAATTTTGTAAGGCAGGACAGAAATGTTCCCGGGCCCCCCCTCCCCAACTTGCTTTCGCCTCAAGAAATATATATTAAATTCTGCTCAATTTTACTTTAAAAGTAGTTATTAAAAATAAAAAAGTTAATATCGTGGGGTTATTTTTATTCTTGCCTAAATTATAATTTTAATAATAGTATTTACAATCTGTAATAATGTATTATAAAAAATATAAAAAAATGAAGTATCATTACGGTATTTTTATAACCAGATTCCAAAATCTTCCTTCGCCTTACCACCCTCGCTGTCTAACATGTGTTGCAAATCACTATCACGAACAGTGTGCTATTTATCTGTAAATGCATCAGTTCATATTTTGCTATAATTAAACACACAGTTTCGAAAATTAATTTTTTTTTCTTTTAGTGATTTTTATATAGAATGCTAAAAGAAAAGAATGAGTAAGGAAATCTTCATATTTAGCGATTTTTTATTCATGCTTGAAGGTTAAAAATATATATAAATTGTAAAATTAGCATATTTATTATTTAATTTTAATAATGGCTTTTCGTGCTTTTTTACTCACAATATTTCGTATAACATCATCAAAATGAATAGTTCCGGCAGTGTCAGATTGATGCTTAGTCTTGCTAAGTCTACAAGTCGTTCTTGAGACATGGTTGATCTTAAGAAATTTTTTTATGAGTTTCAATTTGCTGAATGATCGTTCAGCAGAAGCTACCGTTGCTGGAATGGTTAAAAATACCCCAAGGGCAATGCAAACATTTGGAAATAGATCGTACAGTTTATATTCTGTTCGTATGTTCAAAAAATCCAGAGGCTTTAATTGATTAATTCCAAAATTAGCTTTGTGTACGGATGGTAAGTGAATTATTTCTCAAAGAAAATCTTCGCTATTCAGATCATCTTGGTACTGTTCCGATAGAAATAATGCCTTTTCTTTCAAACTGCTTTCAGGTATTGTTAAATACTGCCATAATATTTCAAATTTACTTGACAAGTTTTTGACAGCATCAAATCGTACAGTTTGTGCCCCTATGACAATATCTACCAAAAGATAAAATAGGTAAATTTTAAAATATTTTTCTTCATTATCTAACTGTTTATCAGTTTCTTCACTATCCATGTGATGCAGCTTTTGTTTTTTGCGTCTCTCATCATATCCACGGGAAAATGTTTTCTCGATATCCATATTTAAAGCTACAATTTTAGCTTCAGACCAGAATGAATTCCAATTATTTAGAAGTGTTTTCAGATCGAAGAACACTGTTCCTATATTTTCAGCTTCGAAATCGATTGTTGTATTTCTGGCTTGGATGACTTTATATCACATATCGATTCGAAGCAATATTTTGAATCACACAGCTGACATTAACACACACACGAAAGATGACATATACCAAAATACCTTACTTTATTATATACTATGTCAAAGTATAAATTTGAATGCCCATAAAATGTTGAAATTTTCGTTTTAACCCCTTTGAAAACTTTTCTAGCTGCATGTGTGAGGGAGGGGGCGCATTTTTGTATTTTGCACCACTTAGAAAAATAGCTAGGACCGGCACTGTGTTGGGCTGGGATTTTTTAAAGTAATTTTTTAAAAGTAAAGATGTAGAAAGGAAATTTGTAGTGCATTTTGAAAAATTCACGGGCCCCCTCTAGTTCGACGGGCCCCGGGGCAGTGCCCCGGCTGCCCCACCCTCTCGCTGGGCCTGCTGATTTCTACCTGATAGTCAAAGCAAAATGCTTTATTAAACTAAATCCATGAAAATTACTCAAAAATTTCCATTTAATCAGTTTCCATTTGTTTGTTTATTTATTCTTAAAGATAGTTGCAATTTATATAAAAATGTATAAATTTAATAGTTCCCGATAAAATAACTAATAACAAGCTTACAAAAAAATTTTATGTAAAGTTATTGCCAATTTTCTTTTATAAATTTTTAAGTTAAAAGGAAAAAGAATCCCCCCCCCTCTTTTTCTTTTTACTGTTACGAGTTCGATTAACGGTAAATTACCTTAATCAAAGCCGTTCTGCAGCTCTTATACACTGTCTACCACTAAGTATTTGGACACCTATGCAAATGGTCCTGAGGTACGTCACGGCCTCCGCCCTCCGCCGGTCTATATCGTGTTGGAAACAGTATCGGCATTAGTCACATGCAAGATGCCGCGCACTTCGGAGCTCTCTGATTTCGGGAAAGGTATAATTATCGGGTATCACAAATGTGGCCGATCCTTAAGGGACATATCTAGCGATCTGAAGTACCCAAAATCGACAGTGGCCTATGTGATTAAGAAGTGGAAGGTGAGCAGTTATTGTCGGAATGTGCCCCGAGTCGGCAGACCAACGAAACTGGGAGATAGAGACCGACGAGTGCTGTCCAGAGAAATTCGAAAGAACCGCACCCAACCGATGGCCCTCATCCCGGGAGTATTGTTTCAATGAATACCATCCGTAAGGAAGCACATCTGCTTGGTTTTCATGGTCGTGTCTCTGCCCCATAAGCCTTTGATCACAAAGTCCAACCGCGCTGCTCGGTTAATGTGGTGCAAAGCACATCGAAATTGGACCGTAGATCAGTGGAAACGTGTTCTTTGGAGCGACGAATCAAGGTTCACCCTTTACCGTTCGGATGGCAGGGTCTGGGTCTGGCGTCTGCCTGGAGAATCTCCTGCCAGAATGCATTGTGCCAACAGTAAAGTTCGGCGGAGGTGGAATTATGATCTGGGGGTGTTTCTCCTGGTATGGACTAGGACCCTTGGTCCCCATTCATGGTAAGCTCAACGCCGATGCCTACTGCACTATTTTGGATGACAATGTGCTTCCTACGTTGTGGCAGTTTTACGGGTTGGACTCCTGTTACTTTCAGGACGACAATGCCAGTTGTCATGTTTCGAGGTTAACCAAGGCTTGGTATGGTGCCAATGGAGTTCATCGAATGGACTGGCCTGCCCAGAGCCCAGACCTGAACCCTATCGAGAACCTTTGGGACGAGTTGGATCGTCGAATTAAGGGTGCACTACCCGTCCAAAATCAGTGAAGGAACTTCTATGTCTACTCCAAGCCGAGTGGAAGACAATACCACTAGCTGTAATACAAAGACTTGTGGAAAGTATGCCCCGTAGAGTTCACGCTGTAATTGCCTCTCGTGGAGGCTCTACCAACTATTGATTTTGAATATACTTTTTCTTTTCTATCACAGGTGTCCAAATACGTATTGGTAGACAGTGTATTTCTGTTGGTAAAAGCAGGGTATTTGTGGTCCGAATATACCAGGGATTCCAGGGATTTTTAGCAAATGATAATCTGAATTCCGATTGTTTTTTTTCTTTAAAGCTAAGGGTAAAATTGCACTGAAAAACTATGCTCAAGCTAATTTCAATCTTTTCCCGTCTTCTTGTGAATGATTACTTTTTCTTGAACATTTCTTTATTTATTGGGTTGGAGGGAAAGTTCTGTCGTATTTTAAAGAAATTATTTGAATTCATTTATAAAAATATGTGTTTAATATTAATCAATTATATATGCTCCGTTATTTGTTACAACCTGTTGCCATCTTTCAGGTAACCTGTGAATTCCTGTTTTGTAGAAGTTCTCATCCTTGGAGTTAAAATAGTCAGCAACTGCCTTAGAAACTCTTTCAAAAGACTTGAATTTCTTTCCCGTTAGATAATTTTGCAGAGATCTGAACAGGTAATAATCAGATGGTACAATGTCAGGTGAATACGGTGGGGGTGACCAAGGACTTCCCATCCTAACGCATTCAGTTATTGTTGTGTCATCATTGCAGTATGCGGGCGAGCACTATCGTGGTGGAACACTATTCCTTTTCTGGACGTTATTGCTGGCCTTTTTTCTATGATATGTGCATTCAATTTATCCAGCTGATTGCAGTACAGATCCGTGTTTTTCCCTGTTTCAGCAACTCGTAGTACACTGGACCTTTCTTGTCCCACCACAAACAAAGCAGTACTTTTCGTTGATGGATACTTGGTTTTTTAACTGTTGCTGATGATGTTACTGGTCTGCAGTAAGATTTTTTTCTCTTAATATTTTCGTAAAGAATCCATTTTTCATCTCCAGTAACCAGCCTGTCCAAAAACGGCTCCAGATTATGTCTAATCAGATGTGATGAACACATTCTTACAAGATCAGACACTGCACTTTATCTACTGACATGTTTTTCACTTTAAATATCACAAGTAAATGATGAACGGTAAAAAAGGGCAACTTTTATATTATACAGCAGCTAAAAAAAACACAAAAAAAATCTAATCTATTCACTAGCCAGATGTTTTTTTTATTTACAAGAAACATCACCTGCCTATTTAAAATATGACAGAACTTTCCCTCCAACCCAATAAATATCTAATGACTTGGGATTAAAATTTTACTTTTATATTTAATTAATTTTTTAGACATATATGATAGTTAAATACACTTAAGATTTTTTGCTAAGTTGGATTTGACTTTTAAGGTTAAGTTTACATAAAAGACTGCATGTTTGTAACGCATTTATAGGCAACAGTTAATTAAGATTATAACATACTATTTCTTTGATATAAAATGGCAGATTTTGTTATAATTAGTATTAGTGATTAAAATTAATAAAAGATGTTCTAATTAACTTAAGAATGCGTCCATATAATCTTTAATACTGCATAGATTAATATTGCATCATGCCTATCCGGCCAATATGCCGGATAATTGGCAGTAGCCGAATATTACAAATACCCGGCGGTACATCCGGCACAAAATTACATGTTGAGAAGTAACTTAAATTAAACATCAATGAATAAATTCTAAAAAGGACAATAATAAAAAATAAGCAAAAACAAAGTTTTATGAAAGTACTTTGTTATCAATAGTACTTTTTAGAATATATTTTTATCATGTATAGAAAATGGGAAAAAAGTTAAGTATACTTTTTCAATCTTCGTAAGTATTCGGTCCCCCCCCCCTTTCCTTCCCTCCCTATCAAACTCTTGAAGGAGAACATCAATGACATTGTTGTTTGTATCAGCTTTAATTGCAGTAAAACTGGTTCTAATTTCATGGAAACAATCCTAAAAAGATTTCTGGTGTTTGAATAAAATTTATTTTTAACTAATGAGATAAAATTTAAAGAAAAAAGGAATAGCTAAATGATCTAAGAAAACTAGTAAAAATAAAACAGAAAAACAAGAAAACATACTGCAAACGGATATCCGGTTGAAAGTTTGGCCGGATATTCGGTACCTGGTACCCGGCCAAATTGATTTCTTTTGCATCACTATTACTAATTCTTAATGACAAAGAGAAATTGGGAAGTAGGGGGGGGTAAATTAGTTGATTAATTTGTAGTTGGCTGATAGACTATTAAATTTTATTTATATATACTTGCCGTCGGTTTTTTAAGGAAGACTCTGTTTTTTCGTTTTCGACCCCTTCGTTTACGCAATTATACTTGTGACGTATTTTCTGTTGCTCTTGTCTTTCAGTGGGAGAAAAAATTCTTTGTATTTCATGCGCGTCTAAGTTCTTTAACTTGCTTATTTTATATCGTGCTGCTCGAATTTTGAGGTTACTAACACTCTTGGGAAATTCGACTCCTGAAAACTTCTCGCTGTGCAAGTTTTATGTCCTTAGAGGCTAGGAAAGTTTTATTTTATTTTATTTTTATTACTTTATTTTTTTTAAACTATTTTTAGTATAACGCATAGTTCCGCTTCCAGTTTTTACTCTTATTTGGATCCACACACCCCGCCTCTTTGGATTTAGAGATGTTTTTTATTATTATTATTTTGTTTCTTTTTTAAACTCCAGCTCGTTCTGTGATTTTTTTTGTAGTTTTATAGCTCATTATGACATAATTTACTGCTACTGTTGAAGTAGTCTGTCTTATCTTTTATGTGTTAAAAAATTGTACTGAAATACCTTGGTAAGTTCATCGCGATATTTAAAATAACTAACCGCACTATATTACGTTGTTTCTAGCAAAAATTGGGCGCTGTTTCTGTAGAATACAGCATATTCAGGAAAATGACCAGATGTTTTTATATATTTAAAGAAAAAAAGGGGGGGGGAATATTAATTTTGCGTTGTCCCTATCTAAATTCATGGCTATTTTTTGACCCCAAAAAGTACCATCTGGTTTCCTGGCCATATCTTTTTTTAAAGAGTCAAAATATTTCAATTGTAACTTTATAAATTATTAATTAGTTCAATTAAAACAAACTGAGTTTGAAAATTGAAATTGGATTCCCTACATCTGTATTAAATAAACTATTAAAGGAGAAATAAAAGAATTTAGAAATGAATTTTAATTTTACAAAATAATCTGTTGTGTTGTTTCTTTACCTTCGAATGCCTTCACCTTCGCTTTACTCTTTAAAATATGTTATAGTAAAAAATCAATGCAATGTGCTACTTCACTTTTTTTGAATAAACGCATGTCGTCTGCAAAATCTTTACTACAACATATTTATGTATCTTAAAGTACTTAGAGAAATTTGAAATAATTAAAACTTTGTAAAATAACACACAACAGGTATTTAACAGACTGGACCTGCCTCCAATGTCCTGCCTGCCTTCAATGTGTAATAGATTTCAGCACTACAGAAGAAATAACCTTTTAAAATATAGAGTACCAGGTTACCGAGCCATGCTCAGAATCTAAAGGCTCCGTAAGTGTAAAATTTATGAATACGTAAATGCCTTGGCACGTATCAATAATCTTCATGGTTGCCAAAGATTTTCATCGCTGTCGGATCACCCATACATTATCAGGTAAGCTTTGGTCGGCATTCAATGTTACAATGGCATATACTTTGTTTTGAAGAGGGATGCTAAATATTCGATGGTCGGTGCCATCAGAGTTGAGCAAAATGTAGTTTAACGTAAGGTGCCTCCTTTCCTTCTGTAGCAGATCAGCGAGGGTATCAGCGAAGATCTTGGGCGATGCATTCACTAACAGCATCTTCATTACTTCAGAAATATATCTGTCCATATTGAGGACGTTCAAATTCAGCATCAAGAATTTGAGTTGGTTGAACTGTCAGATGAATGAGTTTATAAAAAAAAATTCAAGTCCTACACTGTTCGCAACGTAGTAGTACACACCAAAATCGTTAATAGTTTTACTCGTCATACACTGTGAACAAAGCCATTGTAAAGTATGCTTTCAAATTTCGAATTCTTTGAAATGTGGGTGACATCGAAGAAACAACCACACCAATTCATTAGGAAATTCGGAATGTCCTACATCAATCTTACAGTCCCCAAAATGGTTTCGGTTAATTTTTGTTTTTACTCTTCAGAAAAATGCAAAGCTCCAGGGTGAATGCAATCCATATTAAAAAGTTTTAAACTATGATAATAAGTACGCACGTTTGTGGCAGCTTTGTAGATACTTAGACTGTTTACCCGAAGTATTTATCGACGTCTAGCTGTTCCATGTCGTTCTCCTTCCAAATACTAATCATCTGTTTCATCTGCTTGTGTTTGAACTGCACGTTCACACATTTGGGCTAAGTGCTGCTGTCGGTGATCATATGTTTCCACAGCTCGTTTTTGAGCTACACTTTCATGCATTTACGTCTTTATAATACATCTATGATGATAATTCTTTACGATTGAAATTGTAAATTTCTCTATAGTGCTTCAATTAACATTAAATACTTATTTTTTTCTAATTCAAAGAAAATACATCATGCATAAACAAATACTACAAATAATTCAATCTTATAGATACATAAATATAGATGCCATAAAAGTATAATCTTACATAAATATGCTTTAAACATAATTTTATTTTATAAACTCACGCTTAAGAAAATAAAAAAGTGTAACGCAATTTAAATTATTAGTACAAACACGGACACTTCGAAATCATGAAATCAAAAACAGAATAGATCAAAAATATTATTTTATAATAACCCTAACAACTACTTAAACGTTGACAATAATAGAACAAACGGATGGACTGAAGAAAATGGATTCTAACCTCGAATAAATCAAAAATACATCGCTCCTATGTAGTTACGCTGATCCCTGACTCTGTCACAATTCCAGTTCAATCACTCAAAATAAAACTTTTACCATCCAAACAGATTAAAAATGTATTGTCTAATAACTTAAAATTTACACGGTTCGTTGGTACGATCAGCCTGAAAATTATCATAATTATGTAAAAAAAAGAAAAAAAAAAGAAAGAAAAAATCTGATAATCCACCCGTTCCCTGATTTTTAAGCGTTTTTGTTTTTTGTTTTTTTAGCTCTATTTCATTTAAGAGAATAAAAAAAGCTAATCATTTGAGTGTCAGAATTATCTATTGCAAGTGATATCGACGTTACATTGAAGTCACGGTTATCAGGCTTTGGAGGAAAAATTACGATTCCAATTCGCTTAAGATAGCTTTTCTAAATTACTACTCAGTTTAACTTTTTTTCAAAAATAAAACGGTTTTCTATGCATTAAGCATGGATATAGGAGAGGATGTTGATACCAAACGAAATGTTTCGAATACGAAATGTTTCTGCAGATTATACAATTCGAATTTCGATGTATAATAAAAATTGAATATGAAGTTATTTGATTTTAAGTGGGTAAATATTAAATATTCTGAGTGTAGACATTCTATCGCCCGAAATAATTGTCTCCACAAAGGGCTTTATCCTTTAGTTTAATGATAGTACACAACACAAAACAACACAGTCTAATCCACGTCTAAATAAGAATTGAAAATTTATTAGAAAAAATCTTAGTAACCAGATTTCAGCCTCCCAATTTACTGCTTCCACATATGGACAACTCCCAGCCTGCGGCCGGATGGGGCCCGCCATGGCTTTTGGACCAGCCCTCAGAACAAGTCAAAATCCTGTATAAAACCTATATAAAACATTCAAACTTCCATATAAATCCGAATTATACGGCCCGCGATTTCGCTAACATCCTGAAGTCAGGCCCAGGAGGCCACTATCGTAAAGTTCTGCCCGCAACTTTTAAAAGTTGTCCATACGATGATAAAATAAATGAGTTGAAATCATCAACTGCAGTGAATGAAAACTAAACTGATGGCTGATCATCTGCAAAATTAATTTGAATATCGGCTGCGAGCCCAATTTAGGAATCGATCGTATCATTTTTTCATCGGAGTTTCGAACATCGTTTCATTATAAACGGTTGACCCATTAAAAAAAAAAAAAAAAAAAATCGTCAGGGTAACTACATTTAACTATTTATCGTCAACTTGGCGGAATAAGGCAGTTAAAATAGAATTCAACCTAGTGCCGCTATTTAAAAAAAAAAAAAATGGAATTTTCATGTTACGTCACTGGATCTTTTTTCTTACCGTGAATGACTGAAAAGGGTGTCATTTTCGTTTAAATTATTCGGCTAAGCTGAAACTTTTATGCACTTTTGAAATTCGCATCATATGGATCAATAAAATACATGAAAAATCTTTATTGTTTTAGTATATACGCGAAAATACATTTAGCTTTACGTTAGTTACAAAAGGATAATTGTAATAAATTCAGGCAAATTTTCACATAAGATTTACGAATAGTTTTGTATTAATAACTATGAATTAAGAATAATTAAATTATTTACGTATATTCCATCAAGGTGCTTGCGGGGATGGCAACGAAGACTCTTTTCTCTTTTTCTTTCGCTGGTTGCCAGGACGATATTTTGAAATAAAAATAACTTTTTAATTCTAAACAAATTTATGTAGCTGAATGGTGTAATATATCTAGTTACTAAAATATTTATTTGTCTGTGTACTGTGTTCCATTTATTTTGTTTCTTTGCGAAATTAATTTTTACTATTATATATCGATTGCGTGTATTTTTTAATCCGCCCCAAACTTATTTGAGCGTCCCTTTTAGGAAGATTGCATCAAGTGTGTTTTTCAAACGCTCAATAGATGGCGCTACCGTCCAAAAATTTTAAATTTTAAATTTTGAGCGTTTTAGAGTTTTTTAAATCAATTGACCTAGTTCAATCGTTTCAGGGGCCCAAAAAAAAACCCCAGGTACGAAATTTAAAAAGAATCCTTAGAGCAGTTTTCGAGATCGTTCTCACATACACACCCACACACACACACAAACATTCCTCGTTTAATATAAGAGCGGATAAATCATCTAATTTGGCATTTAAATATGTTAGAAGGCTTTATAAAATTCTTATTTTTAGCAGTTAAGATAACTAAATAAAAGCACAACACAAAAGAGTTACAGTAAAAAAAAAAAAAATTTTTTCAGGTGGCTGGTGTCAAATCTTGATGAGCTGGATGAACTCCTTCCAAGAGAAACAAGTGTGTGCGCCACTGATTTTTGTATATATATAGGGCTTATAGTTTTTGTACAGTGCAGTGCTGCAAACAAATTTACACATTAAGCTTATAGACACAAATTCTTGCACTAGCGTCTAAATGTGCATTCGTTTGAGCTCAAATGAGGTATGAATACGCTTGCCAGACGTCCCGGTTTAAAGACAAAATCCCGGTGTCCCGGCCGGTTTGCTTCACGTCCCGGTAAAAATTAAATTTGTTTATAGATGACAAAAAATTATTAACTGTAAAATATTATTTAGGATAATTAGTACTTTGTCATTTATTTCACTGTACTGTATAAAAAGTAAAAACTATAGAAGAGTGATGGTCTGCTAAGAATTATTGTTCAAATTTTTATTCCTCATTCAAAGTGAATTCTCTTACTTAACTTATGAATATTAACATATAAGAAATAAATGTTTAAATATATATGCTTGTGTCATTATATTTAATTATTAATACCCCTGGTTTATGTTCCCAATCAGTAACCATTTATTCAAAGCACTGAGAATAAACTACCCTCTAAAACACTCCAAAAACCCGCCAAGGGTGTGCAGTGTACCCTTGGGAGGGGGGGAATGTAAATGGGGTGTTATGGCCAGTTATCTGCTACAGGGATCTAGTCCCAGGGGGAATTGACCTACATGGGGACTTTCTAAGAGATCCTAACCCGTATTTACGACAATTTTCGGAGAAAACCACGGAAAACTCCGAACGGTTAGGTGGGCGGACGCGACCTGGTTTTGAACCAGGCACTTTCCGGGCACGCATTGAGAACACAAAAGCATTCGGAAAAAAACACTCAAAATACTGGTGTTAAACAATAAAGTAAATAAAAAACTTTGTAAAAAACACACATAAGATGTTATAGGTAAGAGGATACGCACGTTTCAGCCAAAAATTGTTTTGGCCTTCTTCAGTCCAAGCCCTTCGTCGCAAGCAACACAGGGCACAAAGTTTTTTATTTACTTTACATAAGCATTCAGTAACCTTTCGGGAAAATGTATCCTTGAGTACGCGTGACGCTGAGGCCATTCCGGTGTCCCGGTTGAACATTTATGAAATCTGGAAAGCCTAGGTATAACTATTATAGGTCACTGTCTTACATGCTGCATAGATTTGGGTTTGTGTGGGGCTTTAGGTTTTTTACAGGGTTACGAAAAAGTATTCTTATACACTCAAATTATTTGAAATGCACTTGCGTCTGAACTGTTCATCCGATTGAGTTGAATCAAATTTATTTAAATTCGTAGTAAACATCATATGTTCGGAAAGTCGAGTGGTGTCACTCCAGATTTTTATTAAGTTGCCTCCAATACAAAACAGGATTTTTATCCTGGCTCTTTCGATTTGCACGTATCGCCTTTAATTATTTATCTGTATTTAAATTTTCTCCATAATCGTTTATTCTACTTTTACCGTGCGATTTTACAGCGCATATCTTATTTTAGTATATCTTTGGGTCAGTTGTTAACAGTAAATCGTATATCTTTTTATTAACACTTTCCAACAAGGTTGAAAAGTGATTTGGGTTTGTCTGTCTGTCCGTACTCTAACTTCCGTAAATATGCATCGATTTCAACGAAATTTAAATATGCTGTTCTTATCTACTGTACCATGTACCCTATTGAAAATGGTCTATGTAGCATTTATAATTTTTCTACAGGAGTACTCAAAATATTCCCAATACAAGTAATTCTTTATCATCCTACTATATATTTGCGCTGTGATCCCTGACTTCAAGATGACATTTTTTATTTATGTGTAAGGTTTTCTCTCATTTCTGTCCCCCTCTGGAGTAATTCTAAAGTTCTTACTCTAGCCTTCTCTTCTAGAGGTGGTTCGCATCTCTCTAACACAATTCTATGTTAATTTCCGAATTCTCGCATCACTTGCCGTCAGGAATGCCCCCATGTTCGCTGTGGGTCAGACGCGGGAGGCTCACTGAATGCATCCATGCTCAGCTACGTAATAGCGACGTCATTTTGCATCGATCTGCCATTCATGTTTCAATGCTCAAACAATTTGAGTTAAAACACATTCTGTGTACCCGAATCTGAACTTATAAGTTCGATTTAAAACTTGAAAACTAATGTGTTGTTTTTAAATATCAGTTTTATTTTTCTTTCCCCTTTAATAAGGCTTTGATTTCATTCCTTAAAAATAAATAAATAAAAATAAAATTAAGAAACTGCAAACTTTTTTTATTCAAATTATTTTATATATGCTTCAAGGATAGTTATATAAGTATGGTGAGTAACTTTGTCAACCCTTTTGTTTCTGCTGTTGAACCGAAATTGGAATATGTCGATATCATCAACACATACCAAATACGTCGGTGAAAGACTGAATATTTGCTTAAATTCTAGTACATTCGGACTACCACCGGTGTGTGTCGACAAGCACAGGCATGCTCTGGCGGATGTCGGAAAGAGAAGCCCAGGTCAACAGAAAAGCAGAAACGTAGAAAAATAATTTTTAATCTGTTGGAGGAGATTATTTCCCCATGAAACCGTGGTTCCGTATGGTTATAGAAGTAAAGTCCACTACCAGTATAAATGCCAAATCCTGTATTGGCTAAGCGTGTACTAAAATCGTAATGCTTAGTATTTATTTAGTGCATCTCCTATCATTATTTCGAGTAAGAAGGCAAGTTATATCGAGCACCCTTTCTTCTTCTCACGGAATCTAAAGCTACGTGTCCAAAAAAAAAAAAAAAAAAACCAAACTGGCTTCCCTTTAAATCTATTACGGAATTTTAATTCTCCACGGTTAGTCCAGCAGTAAAAACTCCCCTACAGAGTGACGAACTCCTCTCCTCACCGCAGGACCCCCCCGAGAGAAATTTTAAAAGGCGGGAAAGAAATGTTCTCGGGCCCCCCTCCCCCCCAACTTGTTTTTGTCTCAAGAAATATATTTTAAATTCTGCCCAATTTTACTTTAAAAGTAGTTATTAAACATAAAAAAGTTAATATTGTGGGGTTATTTTTATTCTTACCTAAATTATAATTTTAATAATAGTATTTACAATCTGTAATAATGTATTATAAAAAATATAAAAAATGAAGTATCATTACGGTATTTTTATAACCAGATTCCAAAATCTTACCTTACCACCGTCGCTGGCTAACATGTGTTGCAAATCACCATCACCAACAGTGCCTTATTTATCTGTAAATGCATCAGTTCATATTTTCCTATAGTTAAACACACAGTTTCGAAAATTGATTTTTTTTTTCTTTTAGTGATTTTTATATAGAATGAGTAAGGAAATCTTCATATTTAGAGATTTTTTATTCATGCTTGAAGGTTAAATATATATATATATATATAAATGGTAGAATTAGCATATTTATTATTTAATTTTAATGATGGCTTTTCGTGCCTTTTTACTTGCAAAATTTTGTATAACATCATCAAAATTAATAGTTCTGGCAATGTCAGATTCGATGCTTAGTCTTGCTAAGTCTACAAGTCGTTCTTGAGACATGGTTGATCTTAAGAATTTTTTTATGAATTTCAATTTGCTGAATGATCGTTTAGCAGAAAGCTACCGTTGCTGGAATGGTTAAAAATACCCTAAGGGCAATGCAAACATTTGGAAATAGATCGTTCAGTTTATATTCTGTTAGTATGTTCAATAAATCCAGAGGCTTTAGTTGATTAATTGCAAAATTAGCTTTGTGGACGGATGGTAAGTGAATTATTTCTGAAAGAAAATCTTCACTATTCAGATAATCTTGGTACTGTTCCGATAGAAATAATGCCTTTTCTTTCAAACTGCTTTCAGGTATTGTTAAATACTGCCATAATATTTCAAATTTACTTGACAAGTTTTTGACAGCATCAAATCGTACAGTTAGTCCCCCTATGACACTATCTACCAAAGGATAAAATACGTAAATTTTAAAATATTTTTCTTCATTATCTAACTGTTTATCAGTTTCTTCACTATCCAGATGATGCATCTTTTGTTTTTTGCGTCTCTCATCATATCCAGGGGAAAATGTTTTCTCGATCTCCATACTCAAAGCTAGAGTTTTAGCTTCAAACCAGACTGAATTTCAATAATTTCGAAGTGTTTTCAGATCGGAGAGCAATGCTCCTATATTTTCAGCTTCGAGATCGATTGTTGTATTTCTGGCTTGGATGACTTTATTGCCGTCGATTCGAAGCAATATTTTGAACCACACAGCTGACATTAGCATACACACGAAAGATGACATATACCATAGAACTCCATTAATTTCATTTTTAGTTTTTGGAGTTAAATTTAAATCTTTCAATTCCTGCAGTGCTAACTTAATGCCAGGAAGGTGATTTGCAAACGGTTTGACACTGTGAATTCGATTTGACCATCTGGTACCTGACATGCTGATAACTGCGCAGTCGATATGCTTCCGTAAAATTTCCCAGCGCTTCGGACTAGAGCTAAATAAATTATATGTTGTTTGTATTGAGTTTTTTAGAAGTAAAGATGTAGAAAGGAAATTTGTAGTGCATTTTGAAAAATTCACGGGCCCCCTCTAGTTTGACGGGCCCCGGGGCAGTGCCCCGGCTGCCTCACCGTGATTGGTCACTCCTCTTAGCAAGACAGCCGAGAACATAACGGCACCCTTAGTATGTTTTACTGCACTTGAAATACGGGAAAGAAAATGCAGGTCTTCGACACATCCAACATTCACCAATAGTGCATAGTGAATTTCGACATTTGCCGGTGTTAAGTGAGAAATAGGGATATTTAGCAAATATTTCGGACATACACCAAGCGACTGTGTGTTGACATTCACCGGTGAAAGCCGACATTTTCTAGATTTCGGACTTTCACGGTAACATATATAATAAGCACTACAATCAATACATTTGCTTTTCGCTATATACAGGGTGTCCCCGAAAACTGGTAACACTCTTTAATTCTTTATCTGTTAGACCATAGGTTCCCAACCTTTTTTGAACTTGCGCCCCCTTTTCTAGTAAATATTTCAATACCGCCCCCCCCCTTCCACTCCAGAGAAATAAGAGCATACATAAAGCATGGTGAAAACAAGAATTAAATGAAAAAAATTACTAAAAGATAGAATATTGTTGGAATTGAAACTACTGAATTTCGTAAATTAGAGAGGTATCTCTTTCTCTCAACAGCGAAGCCTCATATCGAAATATGTGAATTTTCGCACACGTGATAGAAATGAATTATCAGAGTGATTTTTAAATCTCTTTTAGACTATACTTGGTTAATCTTCCCACGCCCCTCCGTGCCATATCAACGCCTCCTAATTTTCTCTGGGTCTTTTACCGCCCCCCTGAAAGCCTCAAACGCCCACAGGGGGGCGTTATCGCCCACGCTGGAAACCTATGTGTTAGACAGAAGTGGGCAGTGTAAGTTGAAAAAATGTTCAAAGTACGTTAGGAGAAGGACTATGTTTTAAAAGAAAATTCCCTCGTAAATTTTCAGAAAGTTACACTTTTGAAATTTATCTACGACCCCCGTAAAAAATTCCCAGACACAAATGGTGTGATGTACAAAACTTGAGAATTATATCTTAAAAACTGTCAGAGATATGAAAATAAATATATGCTGACTTAAACCATTTTTCAGTGGTTCTCGAAAGGAAAAAAAAATCACGTCGAATGATCGCGTTTCAGGGGTCGTGTAGAAGTGTATAGGCCCTAATTACCGTTGTTTAAAAATATCTGAGACGTTTTATGATGAAAGACTGAAATTTTGTACGCCACATTGGCGTATCAGACACATTCTTCTAATTGGGAATTTTAATAGGGGATGTATATAAATTTAAACAGTGTAACTTTTAAAAAGCTGTGTAAAAGGAATTGTTTCTTAACGTAGTGTTTTTTTTACTCTACCTTATTTTGAACAGGGACTGATTTACGGCAGGGCATTCGGGGCACGTGCCCTGGGCCCCCGATTTCTAGCTGCCCCCAAAACTCCCTTTTATGTAATCATGTAATAACTACTAAAACTATCTCTCAAGAGTAAAATTTCTAATTACTTGCATCATTTCATCACAAATATTCAAAATTTTTAATTTAATGTAACTTTTAATGTTAAAAATTATCCATTTTTTACGCAAATTCGATAGAACACCTCAGCATGCTCCTCCTCTTATCGTTTCTAAAGTGTGTAACGAATGTAAATACCCATAAAAACATTTCAAAACTGAAAAGTTCATAAAAGAGGTATTTGTCGTGACATTTTACTGATTTGTAAATGTTTACATATGGCTAACTTAGGAATGATCATGGTTTTAACATAATTAAATTAAGTAATATTCTGCGAAATATTTTTGTGCAGGGGGCCCCCAAAAGTGTCTGTTCCCTGAGCCCCCAAGTGTGCAAATCGGTCCCTGATTTCGAACATTTTTTGTTTTTTTTTTCAATTTACATTGTCCGCTTATCTCTAATAGATAAAGAATTAAAAGTGTGTTACCACCTTTTTGGGACACCCTGTATGTACTCACACATATCAGATATCACAGAAAGACAGTTCTTTTATAAAAGCACACAAGGAATTTCAATATCCTGCAGTTCATATCAGCGGGGATCATTGAAATTGTATTTTAGAGATGTTAATCTATTTCGTATAAAATAAAATTAACATATATATCAATAAAATTTATGATAGAATGTTTTCATTGAAATAGATGGACATGGAATTTGTTGTTCTTTTACATGGACTTTCAAAATAACTCAATGATGACGTTTAAAGAGCAGGGATTAAAATATGTTTATGCAACATGTGAAAAGGATACTTAGAGTTGTTTTGTTTACGACTTCCAGTGGGCCAAAAACCAGGTCAAGGAAGCAACGATAAACACACAAGAAGAATCTTCGCCTTTTGAAGACTACTACACTAAGGAAAAGCAGTTTGAATGTTCGCTATGTAGCAGCACATTTCACATCTAGAAAAATGCTGTCACACAAAAATCACAGGGGCATCAACATGGACATAAAAACAAATAATTATAATTTAATAAAAATCAAAACTTGACTATTGCATATAATTGGAGCATTCTGAAAACTTACAGTAACTTCACCTATAAAAAAATTGTGCATAAAAAATCGATTCCTGTCTTTTCGGTTTTATAAAAAATTACTTGTGTGATAAGTGTGCGACATGCTGTACAAATAAAACAAATATGTTCGACAGTAGTATTTGAAATCCATATGTTTGAAGTAAATTTTCTTTATTGTTTAATTGGTGTTTTAAAAAAATAGATGTAGTTCGTTGACACATAAATGGCAAAGTAATTCATAAATGGTTTTATAAAATTATCGCACGGATACCGTGGAAATATCGCGCGGAATTTTATCTTAAGTGAATATTTATATTTCTGATTCTGCAACTATTTCTTTTTATCATTTGTTTACAGATTTTATTCCTTTAGTATTACAAGTTCCAAAATTAAATTTATTTGAGGGAAGAAAATAAGTAATCATTGTATCCAACTATCTTTAAATGAATAAAACTGTTTATTTACTAAATAGTAAAACAGTACATTTTAAAGTATCTTATAGAGCATGATTAAAAAAAAATATCTCTCATGCTTAGAAGAAAAGAATGTATGGAATCAGTTATTATTCTTAGTTTATCTTAGTTTATCTTACCTTTCAATTATTTTTAATTGACTGCATGGATACAAACGGATATTGTATAGAATTACTGCAAAGTTCCATTTCTTTTGTCAGGGTAATTTGTAAGGCCTCTCCTATTAAAAAGCGATTTATTGTTACAACAGGACTTATTAGCTACTACCGCTTCTTCACCTAATGTACTATGCACTTAACATTAACAGTGAACCTATAGGTCTCATGCATCATTTAAAAAAAAAAAAAAATCTTCAGCACAAAAATCGTCATGGAAAATTGACCGAAGCCTTATTTCATTTAGTAAAATACTAGCTGCTACATGCGACTTCGTCCGCGTCGGCTTTAGAGTTAGGTCCCAAAAGAAATGAAGCATGTGTGAATAACACATATGTTTGCGACAAAAGAAACTGCATTTAAATATTATTTGATTTTTTCTTATTTTATATGAAGTATAATGCGTGGTAGTATACTTCATTTAAAATAAGAGAGTAAGCAGAGTTACTAAATTTAGATTTTTTTCAGCCATTTGGCGAATACATTTACAACAGTATTTGCAAACTGTTTTTGTTGTTCTTGTGAAAGAAATATTTATGCTATAGCATGAATTTTAGCCTACGTTAATCAGGAATAGTGCAGCTTTTTCTTAGCGAAAAAATTTTAGAATCGGTTCTATAGTTACAGAGATACCCAGAGAGCGTAATGTATTAGAATTATTTTGAGTGTTCCTGTAAAGGAACTATTTGCACTACATGTATGAATTTTAGCCTATAATACTCAAGAATAGTGTAGCTTACTAACGGTGAAAAAAGTTTTGGAATCGGTTCAGTACTTACAGAGATACACATAGAGTGTAATGTAATTCTTATGAGTATCCCTGTAAAAGAACTATTTGTGATATATCATAAAAGGTAACCCATAACACTCAGGGTCCCACCAGTGTCTAAGAAGTTCTACTCTCAAAACTGGAAGGCTGGAAGTGCCAGGTTCAACCCCTGGTCGAGCCTGTCGACCTAGCCGCTCGCAGTTTTTCTCGGTTTTCTCCAAAACCTCGGAAATACGGGCTAGGATCCCTTAGAAAGTTCCCCACAGAGGAATAACCCATATAGGCCTAGGACCCTAGTGCAGTCAATCGGTCTTAATCCACAAACAAACAAACAATAATACTCAGGAATAGTGTAACTAAGTTTTTGAATCGGTTTAGTAGCTATAAAATTTCCATACAGCGCAATACATTAGAATTATTTTGAATGTTTTTGTAAAAGAATTATTTATGCTTGAAAGGTTGCCTGTATGTTAATCCAGGGCATAAGCTATCTTCATTACGAATTTTTCCAAATCCGTTCAGCAATTTGTGTGTGATTCAGTCAAAAACATCTAAACACACAAACGTACACATTTTTTAATGACTATGTCATTTTATCTCTCAATACCCTTATTGAAAAATGTGTCCCAAAAATGCGCCATAATAAAGCGACATAAAAAAGCGACATAATGTTACATGTATTTAAATACTATTAGTTCACAACAGCTGTAATATCGAGACTAAAGCAATCTTTAGTCTCGATATTGTTACACTATTTCGTAAGCTGTAGAATATGCTCCACGTGTATTTTTTACATATATTCAAATATTATTAGTTCACAACAGCTTTAATCTATTGTTACAATATTTCGTAAGCTGTAGAATATGCACCACATGTATTTTTCTATAAATAGGTGACACTCATAAAAATTTCAACATAGGGTTACCAGGCGAAATACGCGAAAGATGAGCGATAAAATGCCAAGTTAATTAATATAGTTTTAATATGGCAATAATAAAACTAAAAAATTAGGGGGGTTCAGGGGGATCTCCCCCTGACGAGGCTCGAACAGCCGAGTTTTAGGATTTGGAAATTTATGAAGAAGCACATTTGGACTTCTCTTTCTAATGCTTTTTAATTGGGCGTAAAATCAACGTAATTTCCATACCATTTCATGTTTTTCAAATGCATGTTTATCTGAAAATAGAATTTCAGCTTTATTTCAAAAGCATAAATCATTTTGTGCGGGCGATAAAACGGTTTTTAATTAATAATTAGAAAAGTATTTAAAATTTCAACATTCTGAGCTTCAGGTGCACAGTCATGGGCTTGTATGCTCAAATTTTCAAAGCTCTGCTTTCTGTAGATTTGTCTGGAGAACATTCATTTTTATTATTATTGATAGATAGATTTGGCATAAAACTGGCATAATTTCCGTGGAATTTAATGTTTTTCAGATGCACGCACGCGCTTCTTTATTGAAGCAATAGCATTCTTGTTAGCTCAAAACATGAATCATTTGATTGATACGGGCGAAACTCGCCAATCATGGCAACGAAAAAACGTTTTTTAATTAATAATTAAAAAAGTAATTAAAAATCTAAAATTCTAAGTAGCTTATAACCAACTCCAGGGTCCCATCTATATCTAAACCGAAATGCATCCTAATCGATTCAGCGGTTTAGGCGTGAAAGCGTCATAAATAAACAAACTCACTTTCGCATTTATAATATTAGGTAGGATTGTTAAAATTCCGTATGTTCAAGATTTTCCGCTGAACGTTGCGTAACTCTTACGGTTTGTAATCGGGCACAGTGGCAGATTCATAAAAAAAAATCTAGAACGGACACAATTTTTTTTGTCTCTTTCTTGTAAATTCATTTCATTTTACAAATACGAATAAGTCAATGTTCTAAAATATAAATTTGGCTCGTCTGGTGGGGGCACTACCTCCCCCCCCCCCCTCCCTCTGGATTTGGCAATAACCATGCACAGTACAACTCGTAAATAGACATCCTAAATTTTTTTTTTGAGTCCCTAGCAAAATTAGATACTTTATAGAAAGCTGTTCAAAAATTGTATGATTTCTTTAAAGAACAACCTCCAGATAGAAAAACAACGACTTTAAAGAACTATCTGCTATGTCTGGTTCCAGTTAACATGATTTGCTACAGTAGCTTTTACTGCGTTATACTTGTTCGTTATCTTGCTCTTTTCACATATCTGGAGTAAATAAAGAATGCAATGTATTACGCTATTCTCGAAGGTAAATAAACACTTTTCCTGGATGAATATTTACAAAATTCTGAAGGCTTCTGTTATTTGGTGCGACATCAGAGCCTGATTATGACCAACAGGGGCCCCGGGCATTGATGAATTTGGGGGCCCCTATCTATGAAATTTGTTTTATTTTTCATAAAAATTTTCATATAAAAAAGAATATTTCAGAACAACATTTGATATTGGGGACCCTTTCGAGCCGGGGGCCCTGGGCAAAGTCCCGATTTGCCCATGCGATAATAAGGCTCTGTGCGACATGTTTTTGATTCTTAGATTCATAAATTTGTGATTTTCATATTTTAACACCAAGAATTCATCTAAAGGATAGAAGTTTTTTTTTTTTTTTTTTTTTTTTTTTTTTCTCTCTCTGTCTTTACTTTTCCATTTATTTGTAGGTAGTATGCAATATACACTATGTCATGTACTCATCCATTGTTTTTCTGCATTGTTCAAATTACGTATGGGGAACCATTATCTTGTCTTAGTAAATTCTACTGTGTATTTCTTTTGAACTGAGGCTAAAAATTTATTTTGTTACTTGTCAGTGATTGGGGGGGGGGATACTCTTGGATAGTCATTCATTATAATCTTGTGGTCTTGCGGCAGATAAGTTGAGATGACAAAAAAAAAAAAAAAAAAAAAAAAAAAGAAAAAGAAAAAGAAAAAGAAAAAAAGCTGACGGTGAAAGACTTTTCTCCCCCCCCCCTCCCATGCGTGGTTTTTCATTTTGCTGCTATCCTATTTTATTCTGTTTTGATATTTATATAAGTTTGTTGGACGTCTGATATTTATGTAATTTCATAGGCTCTTTTAATACAAGTATAATTTTGTTGGAGCATAAACATAAAATTGTTTTCCTTTGAATAATTTTATTAAAAGTTTTGTACTTATTTAAAGAATTTATCTTTTCCTTCGTGATAGGCCATAAAAGGGGTCTATATCTTCACGATTTTTTGTAAAAGCATCTCAATAATTATCTTCTTTCTAAAATAGTGTTAACTATACTCAGATCCGTTATATCATATAAAATTATCGGTTACTGACATAGTGAAAATGAAAATGCGCTGTAAAAAACAAGCAAACAAAGAAACTAAACAAAAGTCATGTTTTAAAAATTAAATCACTTTTAAGGGGGGGGGGGGGAGGGGAGAAGAAAAAGATTACTTCGTTATACTCCGTACAAGGAAGTTATAATGTGATCCCGAAAAATTTCGGGGACCAAACTTCGACTAAAAAAGCGATTTCGACTACCTCTAAATATAATTTTAAGAATTTTTTCGATGCATCTCATCGTAAGCTAGTATGCACTATCATATAAATGCGTCTGCAACCGGGGCCCCGCTGCAACTCATTATGACCAATGGCGAGTCTGAGCAGTTTTTCCCATGCCGTCTATGTATGTAACTCGCATAGCTCAAAAACTATTGGTCGTAGAATGTTGAAATTTTATATTTAGGATTTTTCTAACATCTAGTTGTGCCCCTCCCCTTTGGTCTCAATTGAATGAATAGTTTATGTACAGGACCGCCCAAAAGATTCGAAATACATTACGTTGTATGGGCCGAAATTCATTAAACTCGCATATCTCAAAAACTATCGGATGTAGAATGTCGAAACTTTATATTTAGGATATTTGTAATATCTAGTTGTGCACCTACCTTTTCGGTTCCATTCGACTGGATAGTTTTATCTACAGGACTTCCCAAAGATTCGAAATAGTATTAGGTTGTAACGAAAGTTTCCCGCCACCTCAAACATCGTCAGCACACAGTTCGCGTTGGCGTATTTGCTCATATTTTGTCAAACAATTTTTGGCATTTGGAAGAAAGAGACTTACTTTATAACACTATGGTGTGAAATCTGTAAAAAATATAGTTATCATTAAGTACAAGGTGTCTCAAATGACACTATCACTCTAGAGGATTAGAACCATCATTTGCTTCCAGTTGTGTTGCAAAAAGTCAGCTACAGAATATCAACGAATTATGAATACAGCTTTAAGTACTATTGTTGTATCATGTGACACTGTGCAGGTTTGATACCGAAAGTTCATAAACAGTTATCTAAGGAGTTAGAAGTGAGTTTTTCAGGCAGATTTGGCGGAAAACTTTCGTTACAACCTGATACATTACGCTCTATAGGCTGAAATTCATGAAAGTGTATTTTAGAGGTATTGAGCTATTTCTAACGACCCAGAAGTGATATATGCAGTTAAGAGTTACAATATGAATTTCTCCATTAAAAAAAGTGCCTTTATGATTTATAGTTCTGCTACAGGAACACTTGAAAGATTTCCAATACATTACGGTGACTAGCAATTTAAGGGGCATTTATCCATTTCAAGCACAATACCGTCCTACCATATAACATTGGTAATGATCCGACCACGGTCACGTGCCTCCCGCAACAACTACGCCAAAAGTCGCCAAGCTTGGCGACTTTTGGTGTACGGGTGAATGTATTTAACTCACAAGTCTCAAAGACTATTAGTCATAGAATGTTGAAATTTCATATATAAAATTATTGTAACATCTAGTTGTGCATCTCGATTTTTGGTTCCAATCTACTGCAGAGTTTATGTACAGGATGACCGAAAAGAATTTCAATACTTTAATGTCTATGGGCATGTTCAATATAACACAACTGTGGACAGTCATTGTTAAGTCCATGCCCAAAATCTCGCCAAATTTGGCGATAGCCAGTCATTTTGCCCATGTCCAAAATATCGCCATTTTTCATCGTCCTTGGCGAATTTTGGCGAAATATCGCAAAATTTGGCGATAGTCAGTCATTATTTGGTCCATGCTTAAAATCTCGCCATATGTTGTCAACCTGGGTGAGTTTCGCCGAAATATCGCCAAATTTGGCGCCAAAAATTATTTAGTAATTTGTAAAACTCTAAAACTTTAACCCATAGAATTTTGAACTTTTATATTTAGAACTATATTGTAATATAGTTCTAAATCATTGTAATAAAGTTCTGTTTTCAATATATTTTTTGACTGCAATCGACTGGGAATTTATTTACAGGGTCAGCCAAATGACTTTAAACACATTAAGGTGTATGGATGCATTCAATTCATTGAAAGTCTGTGGTCAATGGCTACTTTGACTATCCCCAAAATCTCGCAAACTATCTCAAGCTTGTCGGCTTTTGGTGAAATATCGCCAAATAAAGTCGAAGGAAATCTTTCAAACTGAACTCAGCTTGACAATATTGAAATATTTGGTTAGAAATCGCTAAACCTTACTATTACTGATATTTTATCTCTTTCAAACAAAATAAGTTTAGATGAAGTGTGCCGAAAATATTTTTGATTTAATAGGCATGCAAGGAAGGCATGTGTTGTCCACATCAGATTTTTTAAAATCATTAAATACGAAATCTTTTCTGGTGTAGTATCTTTTGTTTATTGCAAATCGTACGTAGTAACTACATACGTAAGCAAAGTTTTGAAGTAATGCATAATTATGCTAAATTTTAATAAAATATTTTATGAACGAAGAAATTTAAAATATAAATCAATCTCCCCCCCCCCCCCCCCTCCCAATTTTTTTACTTCCTTGTTCGGAGTATAAGGAAATAATGTGATCCCGAAAAATTTCGAGGGCCAAATTTCGCCAAAAAAATCCAATTTTGACTACCTCTAAATTTACTTTTAAGAATTTTTTTTATGCATCTCATCATAAGCTAGCATGCACTATCATATTAACACGTCTGCAACTCATTTTGACCAAGGGAGAGTCTATTTTGACCAGTTTTCTCATGCCGTCTGTACGTACGTATGTATGCAACTCGCATATCTCAAAAACTATTGGTCGTAGAATGTTGAAATTTTATATTTAGGATTGTTCTATGATCTAGTTGTGCACCTCCCCTTTTGGTCGCAATCGAATGGATAGTTTATGTATAGGACTGCCCAAAAGATTCGAAATACATTACGCTCTATGGGCCAAAATTCATTAAACTCGCATATCTCAAAAACTACTAGGCGTAGAATATTGAAACTTTACATTTAGGATTGTTGTAACATCTACTTTAGCAGCTCCTCTTTTGGTTCCATTCGACTTTATAGTTTATCTACAGGACCACCCAAGAGATTCTAAACACATTACGCTCTATGGGCCGAAATTCATTAAAGCATATTTTAGGGGTATTGGGCTATTTCAAACTCTCAGATGTGATATATGCTCTTAAGAGTTACAAAAAGAATTTCTCCATTAAAAGAAGTGTCTTTGTCATTTATAGTTCTGCTACAGGAACATTCAAAAGATTTCCAATACATTATGGTCAATTTTAGGGGCATTCATCCATTTCTAGCACAATATGGTCCCACTACATAAGTTAGTTTATGGTCCGACCACAGTCACGTGCCTCCCTCAAGAACTACGTCAAAAGTCGCCAAGCTTGGTGACTTTTGGTGTACGTGTGTATGTATTTAACTCTCAAATCTCAAAAACTATTAGTCGTAGAATGTTGAAATTTCATATATAAGATTGTTGTAACATCTAGTTGCGCATCTCGATTACATTATGCTCTATGTCTTCACTTTAATAGGTAAATAAATAAAAAATATTTCTGCTAATTTGATTGTAGTTGATTATTAGTGCAAATTAATAAGCTAATTAAATTCTTTATGCTAATTAGTCATAAAAAACATGAAAATAATGCTAATATATACCCAACCCTAAAACTTGCAGATTTCAGGGTTGGGTTTATGGCTTTCTTGCACAGGGTCCAGTTTAAAATGTTTGTGGAGCCTTTTCATGTATAAGGTTGGGAAGGGATTATTGTATTGAGATAATTTTTGATTGAATATTCATTCTAATTTGTATTTAGTGATTCTATATGTTTACAAATGTCTTTCTCTTTACAGATGTTCCTCCCTCCGAACAGGAAGAATTGTTTATTCGAAAGTTATTACAGTGTGCTGTGGTGTTTGATTTTATGGACCCTGTTTCAGATTTGAAAGGCAAAGAGATAAAACGAGCTACTTTAAATGAATTGGTTGATTATATTACAGCAGGAAAAGGAGTATTAACAGAGCCTGTCTATCCAGAAATTATACGAATGGTGAAGATTTTTAAAATGAAATAATATTTCAGTGAATATATGACTTTTTTTTTTTAAATCATGGGATGTATTTTATGATTAGATGAACTTTAGTATGTTTCAACAGCATCATGTACATTCAAAATCATTTAAAATTTTTGTGGAGTAAAAATTTTTTGTTTAAAGTGTTTCAGAAAGTAATCAATTTTTTCTGAAAAAAAGAAAATGTATAAAAAATCCTATAGGTGCATTTTAATTTTAACCTGATTTTACAAAAGGTATGTGCTTACTTATAAGTACTTATTTTACGAACAGAGCCTACTGAAGCCAACACTTTTTTCAGATTTTTATACCTTTTAACAAAATGATAAACCATGTTTATTGTGATAAATTCTACACTCTCTCTGATGTTTGGGATGTTACGTTTTGCATGCTCATAATTTTAAATAAACTACATTATGTTGCAAATTAAAAAAGTTCATGCTGTTTTGTGCTCTCAAAAGATTCTTACTCCAATGTTCTCTTGCAAATTGTCTAAAAATCTAAAAAAGTGAGTTGTGAAATCTATATTTTAATAAACTTGTAAACCCCCAAATTTGAATATTTATGGTTCATTTATTTATATTTTAGAAGAAGTGAAAGGGTTCAGCAGAAAATCTAAGCATAATCCCTTTAAAGCAAGTCCTTAATCAAAACTTCTACTTCCGATTAAATCTTGATTATTTAAAAGGTGCATTGTGGAATGGTTGTATAGTCTGTGACAATCTACCAGAGAGAAAACCTTTTGTCTTAAAAACTGAATTGTGTGTATTAGATTTTCCTCAATGAAATGCTAACTATGCTTTTATTAGAATGACTCTGCAGGAATTACTGGCCTTTTAGTCCAAAACATGTTGGTCAGTAATACCTCTGTTAAATAGACAACAATTTAATAAATATATTTGTAATTAAAGCTAGTACATTCTGGAAGAAAAAGGGTAGGGTACTGGGGAAATTAGAGGATAAATTACTGTAAATAAAGAATAATAATAAAAAAAAAAAAAATTAAAGCTATAAATGGCTTTCACACTGCAAAGTTGCTGTAAGAAAATTGTTTTCTCCTAAGCATAATTGCCCTTGGTGATTGTTGATAAATTATATTTAATTACCTTTAAGTTACTAGTTGTATAAAATGATATCCTACTTTTTCATTAAAAATCTCTTATCCTACTTAACCCAGTACTGTGAAATATGTAATTTTTAATAAAATTATTTTGTTGATTTATGGGGAACTTAATGAATCGAGGATACTAAATTCTGCCTCCCTACTACCAAGACAAGCTAACCCCTTTAAACTTTTATTCCTTTTAATAGAATGATAAGCCAAAAGACACTCCCCCCCCCCCCCCATTTTTTTTTTTTTTTTTTTCTCTCTTCTGTTGTGGACTAAATGCCTGTCTATACATGTATTGGTTTGAGAAGAATCTAAAGAGTTTTCTAGATCGGGATGTTTAACAAGAAAATACAATCATAGGTATCACAATGTCAAACAAATGATATCTGAGAAGAGTTAGAATTTTGTTAACTTTTTGAACAAAGTCTGAGGCACTGGACGAAACTGGATCAAATGGGGGGTAAGGGGGGGGGGGGGGTAAGGGTGCTAATCGTACTGCATTATACAGGATTGTCCCATATTTTCATCTTGTGATCACCATCAGAAAATAGCCTTTGTTAAAAATCCCAATTTCAGCTCTTTTTTTTTTTTTTTTTTTTTTTTTTTTTTTAAATTTGCAAAGAACAACAAAATATTAAATCCATGCTAGTAAATATGTATCTTTGTGATTGGCAATCTACTGAGTGTAGATTTCATTAAAAATGAATTTGAAGTTTAAACACTGTGTTTTCACAAATTATCACGGTACCAGTCATATGCTACATAGATAACATTAATTTTGGTTCATGTTTGAATCAAAATGAAAATTAATAGAATTGAACTGAAAACTTAAAATGTTTCACCTTCATTTAAAACCCAGTCTCATGTAATATATTGCAGTGACGATGTTTTGTTTTAAGTTTAAATTCTGATTTATCGTAAGCTAGAACAAAAATAAAAATCAGAAGATAGGAAAAGTAAGAGGGGAAAAAAAACACTAAATTGATAAAATGATATTTTGTCCAGGACATGTTTTTCAAGGATTTTTCCTGCTGTGTTCAAAATAGGGTAACTATATATCTAGGCCTATTTGTTTCATGTGATGGGATATTAAAATTTATAAGAATGAGTATTTACCAAAGATTTATGTAGAACTTAAATTACTGATATTTTCAGTAGGGAGAAGCTTAAAACATGAATTTATTGATTTTTGCAAGTCAATCAATTGATCAAAAATGCTTTATAATAAAAATTTGAGCAATAAATTTTAGTATTTAGGGGTAGCTCTACTGCCTCAAAAGTTCATAATGAGTCAGAGAAGTTTAATAGCTTTATTTTAACATGTATTTAACCCATTAATGTCAGCTATCTATTTTTAGACATTCTCAAAATTTGTGGGTTGAAAAAATATTTAAGCATTAATATATTTTCCTATTTGAATTTCTTGAATAATAAATCTGATTTCCACAAAATACTCAGCAATAAGAAAATAAAATGAGATACTTTAGCTATCTTATTCATATTTTTAGAAAAGAAATACATTCTTCATACCACACGAATGTCGGAAATTTATTTATCACTTCTGGTATCAACGTAAATTGGAGAATATGCTAAAAAAAGTTTTCTGTCAAGATATATTTTTCAATTATTTTTAACAGCCTTTACCTGAAATCATAACTGCATTTAATCTTTCACTTTCAGGATGGTCATTAACTGTTTGTAGAGACTTCATTATAGCATGTTTGTTATCCGTTGCCATATTTCACAAATTTGACTGAGTTGCAAAATGCCTAACTTGAGTTTCAACAAATAAGTACTTTTGAGTTCCTTTTATAGCATCAAGCTTTGTTTTGCATAACATTCTCATCTATCATTTAGTTGATGTTCTGACATGACCATTAGGTATAACAGCTACTTTGAAAAAATAAAATTTGATTAGCAACTTCAGTCAGAGCAAGTTTAGAGTTTTGAGGCTGATTAACCTTATACAGGGATGTGCCAGCTGCTCCAATTGCTCCAAATTGTGCCAAATCAACCCTGATGTGCAAATCTGCTACAAAAAGATCGTGTTTGGACATTTTTGCTCCAAATTCAGCAAAACTGCTACATTTTTTATTTTTCCATATATGTTTAAACGTTTGTAAATCTCCCGAATTTTTACAAAAGTCATCATACATGCTAAGCATTCTAATTTCAATCTTTCTCTATTAATCTTAAAAATGAATATATTTTCTTTGGCATCCCTTTGTTTAAACCTCCAATGCCTTAAGAGTAGAAATTGACCTCTGTTTTAAATTTAAATTTTATATAAATTTGTAATTTTTTGTTACCATATTTTTTATTGGCCGCTGATGGTAGTTAACCCATCTGTGCCCAGATATTTTTGAGACTTTCTTCGATTTTTGCTAATACCAGCAATAATAGATAAATTTCTGATGTCAACTTCTTGAGCAAGGGATGATTTCTTTTAAAATCATTATGAATAAAAATTGAAATGTCAACATCCTACTGGGTCATGTTAAAATCTTATGTGGAGTTGAGGTTCTATACTCGTGAATAAAAGCTAGGGAAAATAAATAACGCTTTCGACTGATAGCGAGAATTACGTCCCAATAAAGGGACGCTAGGCATAAATGGGTTTGTATAGTTTAGTAAATATTGTTTTTTGATTTAAAATAGATATTTTGTATAGAAATCTATAAAATAACTGAATTTTTTATTTATTTCATAAGCTTGTGACCCCCCCCCCCCCCAACAAAAGTGGTTTTTGTTATAAGCTAAGAGTTTTTAAGAACATCCTTAATTTTCATTTTTTTGATTGGCATTCTTTAATGACTTTTCTCTTTCTCTCCAAAAATAAATTTTGTATTTCAAAATTGACATGCTTATGCTCCAAAAGTGACTTTTTATTGCTCCAAATTGCTCCAAAAATGTCTTTTTTCTTGCTCCACAAATTGCTTCAAAATTTAATTTCAGCTGGCAAATCCCGGCTATATGTTTTCTGCTACATACACTGTAAAAGTGTATTATTTTTATTTATTCATTTATTTATTCTTATTGCTTTTAAGTTACTTTACATTAATATATAGATATGCCAAGTTTAAAAAATGAAAAATTCAGATACAGTCGACTCTCTGAAATCCGCACATCTATAATCCGCGATAATTTTTTGATGTAAACAGTGAAATTTGCAGTTAACAGTTAAGTAACACTAGGAAACTACGGGTGAGTTGAGTTGTAGAATTAAAAGAAATTTTATGCTATTTTTCATATTTTTTGCATATATCTAATTAAAATTGTTCTTTTAACCCATCTAACAAAGTCTGAGCAGTAAAATGAAAGCATGATTAGCTGACAGAAAAGATTCTAAGAGACAATCTCGCACACTCAGTTAATGAAATGTGTATTTTCATTTTTTATTGAAAGAAAGAGAAATTTTCAAAAAATTTCTCTTGAAGAAGGCTTATCTTTAGGCTATAAATATTTCAGGGTGTCTACCATCATGAAAACGTCACGAAAGTCATGGAAAAGTCAAGAAATGAGAAAAAGGTCACGAAAGTCAAGAAAAGGTCAAGAAATGAAGCACTAGGTCACGATTTGCGACTCAACTAAGCTTTTTCCATTTCATTCAAATTCTTAGTTTCTAATTTTTTGTGACAGACAAAACTTAAGTTTTTCATGTGTTTATTTTATAGGAAAACATTAAAATACAGTTCGTTTGCTTTTTATAAAATCCATTTAAAATGTCATTTACATGTTATTTAGCAGAAATCATCAAAAATGATGTCTGTCAAATAGTTGTATAGTGAACTGACAATAGTTCAATATGTGAAGTGCGTGTTGTTTTACACCTTGGGAATTTCAAAAGTTGGCAAGTATGTGCCTTCAAACCTTGAGAAAAGTATATAAGTTATCCACCTTCTCTCCTCAAAAAAAAAGTTGAATTTAAGAGTAATTTTTTTTTCCCTTCATTCCCTGTTAAATTCAGTGTTTTGATTATTTTCCACATTTTCTTTTTTAAAAACAATAACTTGGATTCCACTTAAAATTATAATTATCGCTGATCCTCATGTTTCATAACTAATAACTTCAATTTCCCAAAAGTTTTATGATATATTATAGACTTTCATAAGTTCTGTGTTACCATAGATGTAAAAAGATTTACAATGTACAAGCTACATGCATGTTTACAAAATAGCAATTGGTCCAAGTTAACTGAAAGCAAATGGCTGATCAGTGAAAAAGTTGGGGAAAAAAAAAAAAAAAAACTCTTTAAAAATGGGCAGGAAAAAGAAAAACTCAAAGAATTTTGTAATTCATTGTTAAAATCAAAATTAGTTGTATATTTTTCTGCAAAATTTCCCCCAATCCTAGAACGCTAGATAAAACATATTCTGCATCCCTGCTACGATGTATTTTTGATATTAGAGTTTCATATTTGTTATGGTCAAGAAATCAAGCTTACTTTTTGTGGTAGACATCCTGTATTTAGAATTCATCCAAAATTATTCATTGGCATCACCACAAGAAATAATGACAATAAACAGACTCCAGGAAAAAATATTTAAACACAAATCAAAAGCCCTAAAACAAACAACAATTGAATCCATGTTTGCAAAATTAAAAAAATAGTAATATAAAATTAAAGTATGAAAGTTTAAGCCTTCTTCAAGAAAAATTTCAGTCTGCAAAAGATTTGTAAAATAAAATTAATTTTTTTCATATATTTTAATAAATTCTTTAATAATTAAACTAAGTGTGACAGTATAATTAATTTCAGCCATTAAAAATGTTCTGTTGCTTCATAACTATAGTAAGAAAAAATGTAAACAAAACAATGATCTGTAATTCGCAAAATTCTATAATCTGCAAACCCCTTGGTCCCAAGGTGTGCGGATTTGAGTCTACCTGCTAATTTTCAAAATCAAAAAGACCAATATTTATGCCTATATTTTTATTATATAATTTAAAAATGCATAAATGTCTTTTCACAAAACATTACATTTATTAAAAAAATAAATAAAAGCATTGTAAAATTTTAGCTTTGTTACATAAATATATACACACATATTTAATGGTGTTTTTATCCAAGTTTTCACAGAGCTAGTAATAAAATTTGTTAAGAGAGCCACTTTAGTGAAATTTTAAATGAAAATATTGAATTTTCAATATCATATAAGAATTTAATTAAAAAATAGTAATAAAATAAAATAAACTGTTTGCTAAAACTTTTAGTTGAATATCATAAGTAAGCATTATATTTGAATAATCTGCTGAATGTATCTGAGTAATAAGGGGTTGTCCAGAAATAATGTATGCACATACATACATTATCAGAAACTACAGAAGAGTTGAAGCAGGAAAAATTGTAAAAGCTGAAAAGCTGACTGTTTTGTGCTCTCTGAATGCATAATTTTAAAAAGTAACTAAAATGTTACTATTCACTATATCATAAATTTTGCATGTCACTGAACAAATGTTTAAACCTTTCATTCATGTACACAGTGCTAGTTGATTTGCCAGCAAAACTGCATTCTTGCTTGAGAAAAAAAAATAGAAGTATTGATATTTTTACTACTGCTCTCAATATTCTGAAGGCTTTAAATCCAACTATCTGCACAGATAATCCAAAACCATCTGAAAACCCATAATTGCTTGTGATAACAGAATATATAGTGCGTAAATGAACAAGTGTATACATGTACGTTAGGGTGGATCAAAAAAATTTTTTCGAAATCTTTATCTCCTGAGGTCTCAAAAGTTGTATATTGATATGAATAAAATGTGTGTAAAATTTGAATGTTCTATGACAACGTCTTGGGGTTATGCATTGTGCTTGAAATCTAGAAATTTTTGAAAAATATGTCTTCTTTAAAAAATTGACCCAAAAAAAATTCTTTTCCGAATTACCAGATGTCTGAGGTTCTAGGAGTTGAATGAATAAGACATATACAAAATCTGGAGGGGCTACGGCAATTTCTAGGTGTTGCATATTGAGCTTGAAATCTATAAAAAACTGAAAATTGTGTGTTTTTTTAAAATTATGTAGAGAGCAAACTTCATTTGTTAACAATAATTTGGTCTTTTTGTGTGTTAAAAGATGCTCGGAGAAGCTCAGTAAGTCACAAAAAATGGCTGTACGAATAGTTTGATACAATGCACACGTTATGCCGTCATTTTGTCTTGGCTGCAGTACGCAAACTGCGCTAGACAACTAGCACTGGTTTGCCTGCTGAGTGATGCCGATGCACATGTGTTTGGTTAAACCAGACATGAGATATTTTGATGAAACAGGCATTTAGTTTGACATTTCATATAGATGGTATTTTCAATTTAGTCTAAAAAATCTAAGGGGTGGTTGCCTTGCACTGATACTATTCTGAATAAAGTGAAACTCGCTGCTACAAGATATTGAACAAAATCGATGTTCTCAGAAGAGCTGGGAATATCTGAAGAATTACCGTATACCAAGTTACTAACCTGAGGAGACATGCTTCTATACTACTATTTTGTATTTAAGAAGAAAAAATTCTGAGTAAAGGGCAAGATCCACCTTAAGGAGAAATAACCTTAGTTGTGGCGATCAAAATACAGGAAATTTGGATCAAGGCCAGTATCCCCACTGTGTCAATCCAAAGAATTCAAAAGATAGTTAGTAAAGGTCATGAGCAAGTTCAGCAGCTAAATAAATTGTACGTTAGAGACGGGCATAAGAAATTGTTTATGAAGAAAATGGGAAAAACTCTCTCTTACCCAGCTATTGAATATCGCAACTTCCAAATGTACTGACTTTTCCCAGAGCAGGTGTGGCTCAGAGAAGTTCATACCTTGCACAGAACGGGAGTCATTGGCAGACCAGAGAGAAGCTAGATTTGTGACAATCGATAGAACTGAAAAGAAGACAAGTTTATGGAGAATGAGAGAAATTGTAAAGGTTGGGAAGAGAAATTTCGAGATTGTTGAGAAAGATGTGAAAGTTCTAGTATCCAGTGTATGTCTCTAACTTTAGTCATTGATTTGGAAAGAGAAGTGCAAAAGACTAAGAAATGCTGAATGCCTATCTACCGCCACTTTGGAAAATACGTTCAAAAATGACCAAGTTAGAATAAAAATCTCACTGATTTCACAAGTGTGCGATAGAAAGTTATTACGGACTGGGAAGCCGTAACTCTGGTATCAACTTTATTTCACAACCTAGAAAAAGAACACTTTACATTACTTATTAAAACACAGGCTCCAATAATTGGGTGCTTGGGCTGGCACGGCTGGGCCTAGAGTAATGTAGTTACGATTGTGGTTGTACTAGAGAAGAGCTGCAAACATTACTAACTATTTTTCAATGGGACTAATTCATTAAAAAAATATAATTTTTGCTTTCGACATATGTTTTCTCAAAAAACTCATCTTTTTCAGATACTTATAGATTTTAAGCTTAATGTGCAACTCCTAGAAGTTGTCATAACCCCTCCAGATTTTGCATATGTCTTATTCATAACAATTTACAACTTCTAAAACCCCGGGAGCCTAATAATTTGGAAAAGTACTTTTTTGGCTGATTTTTTTTCACAATTATGATTGTGAGTTATCATTTTTGAGTCATCATGATTTATTATTCTCAGCAGGCTTTAAAAATAACTTAACACTTATGATTAGAATCAAATGGATGCAGAGTAAAAAAATAAATAATGTAATATAAATATGTTACTCCGTATGAAAATTTTATTTGATTAATATTTTTTTGTTTGATTTTACCTATAATATTGTAGTATAAATTAATGAGAGTTGATCTGTTTCTGCATTATCTCACTGCATCATGAATTAGGTTTAGTTTGTTTATTAACCCTTTAAAGAAGTCATATTTTTCAAAAATTTCTAGATTTCAAGCTTGATGCATAACCCCAACATGTTGTCGTAGAACATTCAAATTTTACATATGTCTTATTTATATCAATTTGCAACTTTTGAGACCTCAGGAGATAAAGATTTCGATTTTATATTAGGCAAGTTGGAGTGTTTAGGCTGATTAATTTTATTTTTTTTACCAACTAGGCGAAAAATTCCAGAGCTGGGGATCAAACCCAGGACTACCGCTTAACGTGCGGGTGCTCTACCACTGAGCTACTCTGGGACGATTCTCAGATGAAATTTCTCGCATTAGAACCGTTGGCATTTATCATCTTCCTCTGCAAACCACAGATGGAACAGATGAAACAATTAATTCGCGACAACTCCGTTACGCCGCGGAAATTATACATATTTTAGAAAGAGATTTTATCAACCTTTCAAGTATATTAGGCAAGTTGGAGTGTTTAGGCTGATTAATTTTATTTTATTTTTTATTATTTTTTTAAACCCTTATGTACGTACACATGTATATGCAGCGTACTTGCACTGTAGTTACTTTACTTATAATAAATATTTTTTCTAGGTAACTATCCATCCTTTAAAAAAAAATAAATAAATAAAATAAAAATCCTCAAATTCGCCGTATTACTACAAAACTATTTGCAAGACCTTTTAATGCATCTGTGCACGGCATGGACACGTGCATCTACATTATCTGATTATGATTGTGAGTTATCATTTTTGAGTCATCATGATTTATTATTGTCAGCAGGCTTTAAAAATAACTTTAAAATAACTTAAGGTTTATGATTTGAATTGAATGGATGCAGAGTAAAAAAATAAATAAAAAATGTAATATAAAAATGTTACTCTGTATGAAAATTTTTCTTGATTAATATTTTTTTTGTTTGATTTTACCTATAATATTGTAGTATAAATTAATGAGGGTTGATCTGTTTCTGCATTATCTTACTGCATCATGAATTAGATTTAGTTTGTTTATTATCCCTTTTTAAACTAAGTTTATGTGCAGAGAGTTAAAAGTACTTGAAAAGTTCTGGCTCATTTTTTAGAGTTAATTCATGCATTTCCCCCTTACTTTAATACCCATTATGAAAATTAAAGGAACTCATTTTGAACAAACATATAAATTTTGCAGGAGAAAAAATTAATTATTCATAAAATCAAAATTGGAAAACTAACTGTTGCTTGTACACTCAATTAAACACAAAAATATATATAATTAAAAGCTAGGATTATGTTGTTCATTTTTCAAATGATTATGTGAGCTTTCTTTAAAAATACAAATTGAAAGAAAGTGTATTTGCCAAATATAATTTAGAGTCTATATACATAAAAAAAAAATACATCCATTATCATTGAACAAAAATTAGAGAATTCACTAATGATAATTGATTTCAGTAGTCAACAGACTGCAGGTGTTTACTACTGAAGTATTTTTTCCATTACCATTGAAAAGGTTACATTGCTGTTTATGAGTGGTTTCCTAACTTTAAAACATTACAATCCAAATTATCTGTTACAACCCATTCCATCCTCTTTCTATTAAATTTGTTCAGTTGCTTAACTAACAAATTATAGAAAGGTATATGTAGATATACTTTGAAGGTCTTGTCACGACCCATCAAGTATTGACTCATCATGCACTGTGGATCACGACCCACAGATGGGAAATGCTGCTATAAATAATATCTTAAATTTTTCTTTATATATTACCATTATCAATTGTTGTGCAAAATATTATTGGTTGTCTTTAACTACAACCTTTTCTTTTGTGCAGATTGCTTGCAACTTATTTCGCACATTGCCTCCTAGTGAAAATCCAGATTTTGATCCAGAAGAAGATGACCCAACTCTTGAAGCCTCATGGCCACACTTGCAGGTAATTTTTTTTTATAGTTGAATGTTTGACATGCTTACATTCATTCATTGATTAAATTTTGCGGGTCATTGTCATTTGCTGACATTCCTATGTTTTAATAATGGTTTTATTATCTGCTTTTATTTGCTTGTCCTATAGCAAATTTGCTCATACCAATTGTTTATGAATAGCATATACTTTAATTTGCTATCGATGAAATTTGCATAAGGGGAAGTCTTTATGTTTAAATTTAAATATTCTACAATTTTAATTTTTTCATTATGGAAACACATAATTTTCACCACATTTTCAAAACCACAGCTCATTTTAACCCCAGACGTCAATTTTCAATGCATTTGACAAAGAATTAATGAGTTATGAGCTTCCAAAAATTCTCCTCCCCTATGTCGAAATATTTTTTCATTTAATATCAAAATTAAGAAACTGATTTTTACTAATAGAACCAAACAGCACAAACATAATTTACTATTATTGTAATTTTTTAATAAAACATCAATATAAAAAAATCTATGAATAGTGACCTAAATTATGGAAATACGCACAGAAAATAATTTTATATGTCTGTGCAAAATTTCATTTATTTATTTATTTTTTGTGTTCAGCTTTTGATTTTATATTGATTAAAATGCGTTATTTTGATAAGTTAAGGGCTGTGCATCAATTTATTCACTGTCATCTATTTTCAAAGTTCTGTAAAAAGAATAAAATATTATTATGCAAATTAGATTCATTTTACACAAAAATAGTAAAAGTAAGAGGTATTAAAAAATAGCAAATTTTGAAACAACTAAATTAAAAAAATTGTGAAGTTTGATGTTGCTTTAATATTATGAACTCATGCACAACTCATGCTCATTTTGTTTCAAAGACATTTCTCTTAATGATATATTTTAATGCATAACTAATTTGAGACAAATTTTAAACTATACAAAAATCACTTTTTGACTGTATGTGCATTTTGCCTCTAGGATCTATTATTAGAAATCACTTATATGCTCACAGCTAAAAGTTCAGCTCAGAGTGGAAAATGTTAATTCTCAAAAGCCAATCTGAATTTGAGACACTACAATTCTCGCCAAAAGTAAATGGAAATATGTAAATCTGTTTTCTAATAGCCATTCACGGTTTAGTGTCAATAAATATGTATTATTGTAAGATGTATTAGGATGAAAAATCTCAATATATTCCGTAATTTATTAGCACAATACTACAATAATATAACATACTCTGTTATTTCAAACTATGATTTCAAATTAATCTTTTCAGTTTTTGATGCTGTAATGAACTAATGTAGATTATCAAAATAATTGTTTTAAACATTAAAATTTTTCTCATAAGTTATCAGTTCAAGACTTCTTGTCAGTAGAACTCATTCACGGCAATACCACTGTACTATATAAGGGTTCATATGCCCTCAGGAAAACCTGGAAAACTCGGGGAATTGAAAATTAGCTCTTAAAACTCAGGGGAATCTCATGGACAATTTAATTTTCTCATAAAAACATAGAAAATACAGCTCCAACCCTGGAATAAAAAAATTTTTACCTCTTTTTTTAATATTTTCCTTTTCATGGCCTTCTTCACTCTACCCAGTGCCGACTACTTCTCTAATGGTGCATGTTCACTGCCATAAATGGATGTATACGAGATGAAGTTAGGACGAATAACACCCTCACTTCTGGTTTGGTTTCTGCTATTCTGAGCATTGGGTGGTTGTGTCTGGGGTTGGTTGAATCTTTTTTTTTTTTTTTTTTTTTTTTTTTGTTACTGCATTTTGTTGTGTACTGCACACAAAGTCAGATTGTGCAATATTTTCACCGCACACATATAAACGCTACTGATGTTTGCTGAAATACCACGTGGAATGGTTGTTTATGACATATCGTCAAACTTTTCTTTTATGATTTATTATTAACAACCGTTCTGAGTTTTACTTAATGTATGAGTTCTAAAATATCTTTTGTGTTTGGGGTGATAAAATTTAAAATATTTGTTAGGGAATACTTACTAGCCAATCTACATGAAGCTTATTGTAGATTATGCATGAAAACTTTTTCATTAAATAAAATGGGATGCAGAGCTATAGTCAGTCATGAACGAAGTGCAAAACTTTACAATTGATTGGTAAATATTGGAATTTTGAATCAGTTAAAAGCAAAATTTTAAAAAAGCTTTAAAAAGTTTTGCATTAAATTAAATTTTATTTAAAATCCCTAAAATGGTATTTAATTGTTTATACATAGTATTGCTGGGTTTTACTTAGCACTAAACTGTAGCATATATAGGCTTCCATTTTGAGAAGGGGGGGGATGATTAAGTATTTTTTAAAACCTTATTGTTACTATTGTTTAAAATAGTTGTTTTTTTAATTATTGCTTTACATTTTCAAAAGCCCCCACCCCTCTTATATAATCCCATGGTACTAAAGAATATGGAAATGTTTACCAATAACCTTCTATACTGAGGATAGTATAAAACATTTACTGTGGATCTGCCAATCATGAAGTGGTCCTGAAAACTCTTTTCACTCCTGTTAAGTTCTTATAATTCTTGATTTTTTTAAAGTCCAGATTGAACATGAAACCACGTTTGATGAGGTAATCCTTTTTTTTAATGCTATAATTGAGGGAGGAGCAAAATTTTTATTAATGCTATAATTTGATTAGAGTGGGGCTTGAAAATAAAAAGTAGTTACTCAATATGTTTATTTTTCCAATAAAATGGAAATTCTTTAAAAATAACCTGGGAAAACTCAGGGAATTTAATTTTGAAAAACGAATGTAAACCCTTTGTATACTTTTTTCTTTTCAGAATTGTTTTTCATTAGTTCAGTAATAAAAAACTAAGTGTCAGTGAATATTATCTTATTTTACATTCTTTTATAAAACAATTGTATGCACAGTATAATTATCTGAAATATTTCATAAATAGTTATTCATTTTATAATACTTTTAATGTGTGTGAAATAAGTTGTTTAATAGAAAGTATATGGCTAAAATTAAAATTAGGAAAGAGTTTTGCACTGATCAAACATTTTGAAACACCTGGTTTAGAGTGTGGAGAAAATTGTAGAAATTTTTGAAAAAAAATGTATTTTTAGGATTTGATAGCTCTTAACAGCATTTTTAATGAAGGTAACAACATCCATATAAAATTCACAGGTAAAATTTTGTGGATGCCTAAGAGATGCATTTTAAAGAATTTAAAATGTTTTAACAATGTATCGAATGTGTTTCAACCAGCTAATATCATTCATTTTTGGATACACTTTGTGGCATATCTGTACAGTAAGTAACATCAGTATGCATTATATTCAAGAAAAAATGTAAGCAAAATAGAAGATTCTATAAACTTAAAACTTTTGGGATAACTATCAATTTTTACATGACGTAGTTCATTTATTAATACAGTAGAAGACCCGAAATCCGCAGGGCTCAAAAATCTGCATTGTCTGTTCAGTGTGAACACTGAAATCTGCCCTGTCAACTGTAAGTTCAGAAAACTGCAGTTCAATCATTGAGTAAAACTAATAAGCAATTCCCACTCAATATATATATATGTATATTAGAATTTGTGAACTTTGATGGTAGCATTTATAACCTTCAGATTACTTACAGTGACATACATGAGGCTGAAATACAATCATAAGATAAAGACTCTGGCACAGTAACAATTCTAAGAATGATCAAAAGGTTGATAAAATAGCATTTAATGAAGGTTTGGTGCTGAGAGAGAAATATCCCAAATTTGTAGAGCAGCAAGCTGTATTACAGAACAAGAAATAGTGACCGTATACAAAAGGGGGGGGGGGGGAAGAAGAACATTTCAGTCTCAAACTTCTATTTAACTGATGTTTAGAACATTTAAATAGTTTGTATATAATCTCGTATTTTTTATATAGTATTATTTTTATAAATTTTTATTTGGCTATTCTTATAATATAAGCAATATGATTTGCTTTCCTTCCTTTTTACTCCTTATTGTTATCATTTGGATGGGGGTAAAGGGAAATAGAATAGTTTTCATACTATGACCCAAAAATCACAAAATTCTAAAATCTGTACAAGGTCTGGAGCGAGCTGTGCAGTTTTTGAGGTCTTCTACTGTATTATATTCTATTTTAAACTTGAGAATCTCACATCAGTCTAATAAATTTTTTTCCAGCTGGTCTACGAGTTTTTTTTGAGGTTTTTGGAAAGTCCGGACTTCCAGCCAGTGATTGGCAAAAAAGTTATTGACCAGAAGTTTGTCCTTCAAGTATGCTACTTTCATTTTTTATTTGCTCAAAATTATCAAAAATGTATAAAATCTTTGCTTAAGTAAACTTTAATTTGTCATGTTTTCTTTCATCTATATTATTCTTCAGTTTTAAATACAAATTTGTTTCTGGAAATAAATTTTTTGGGAATTTCATAGCTGCATAGCAAAATATTAACTCCAGTTTTTTGCTCGAACATTTCAAGAATTTTTCTTCAGAACAATAATTAGAACTGCTTAAAAAAATTTTTTTTAGACATTGGAGAAAAACTTCAAATTTAAAAGTATCTCTCTATTCTAAAAAAGAAAAGTAACGGTTGCTACTGTTGGTGCCAGCACCGCCGCAATCAGAAGCTTCTTCTGCTATCTCCTCTGAAGCTGTGGGGATTTGAGTTTTGATGAAGGTGTCCACGGATTCGGAAAATTCTGAAGAACCTGATAAATTGACTTAAATTCAAAAATTTAATTATTTTAGAAGATATTAATAAAAAGCTGAAAATAAGCATAATGGTTGCCAGGTTTGGCAGTTTTTATGAGCATAAATTTATTCATGTTCTTGCAACAAAGCAATTCCAAGTACGTAGAATTGTGTGAAATTGACAAACATGAAGTAGAATTACACCAATTTTATGTCAAATTAAAATATGAAATAAATAACTCAATGTGTTACACAAAGTTGATGATTTTCAAACAAGTTCTTTTAGACAACAGGAGTTTAGAATTAGTGATTATTCGTTTTTCTAAAACAAAATAACTAATTGTAACTGATTTTAAAAATGCCATCTTGGCATGAGGTACAATCTGGCAAAATGGTATCTCTTCAAGCAGGGTGAATGTAAACCGTGAGTTCCAAAATGTTAGAACCCAGAATCTTGAAAATGAAAAATAATTACAATGCAGATTATTTTAAAGCCGGTTAGGTTCAGTTGGGGTATTTGCTACCAGTAGGAGTATTTGACGGTGTTAACTATGCCATTATAGCAATTATAGTACAGATTGGATATTTGCCAGTGAGACCAGATGATATATTTCGTGGTTCTAAATATGCCAATCTGCAAAGGATTATGTATAGGAATATATCGATAATATTTTTCCCTGGTAACCTTACGTGTGCTGTAATTATTGATTATGAGCATGTGTAAATCTCCAAATAACGAAAAGTCGCCATTTTTGGCAAGCTATCCTATCTAATCCGTAGTTTTTATCATAGAAAACATATGAAGTAGTGTTTTCTTAAAATAAATTATTAAGTATACATACACGTAAGTCGTCAAACTATGAAAAATCGCCGTGGGTGGCATATAACCAAGGTGTCCCATAAGTTTTACTTAATTAAAAATACAGTTGAGGCACATGTTCTGATTTTATTATGCTTTACCTCCTAATTAATATAGCTTTTGAATGGCAAAATTGAATATCATTGTATTTCTGAGGAGTGCAAATAATTTTGCCAGCAATTATATGCGGAGTCCGCACTCCAGGTGGAGTATAGCTCAGTACCCGTACAACACGGATTCCTATAACACGGGAAGTATCTATCATGTTAATGTGGGTCTACTGTAGTTTTAAGTTTAAATTTTTATGTACCAATGAACATGCAAGAACCAAGCAATGTGTACCTCAGTAACATTCTATTTGATCCAATTTTTGGGTTTTGTCTGTTGAAATTATGCCTTTTTTACGAATAAGCCTTATTAGGGACTGAATGCCTCATACAAAAAGAGAAAGTAGCGAGTCTATGGGCCTTGGCCCCTAGTATGTAAAAAATAATTAAAGTCTAATTAGGTAATTGTAATTTGTAGTAAATTTTCTCAAAACTACATGCATCAGAAAAAGTTGTAAATTAGAGTGTTGACTATCAATTTGAAAATAAGATTCTGAATGAGAAAGGAGACTCACCTGAGCAGAAATGATAAAGATTTTTTTTTTTAATGAAAGGTCACACTGTTTAGACTATGTGGCTTGTTTATCTGTACCCAATAAAAGTTTTTTCTTTTTCTTCATACTCACAAATTTAAAACTCCAATCTTGAATATCTGTGACATAAGTAAACTATTGTGAATTAATCCTTCACATGTAGACATGCATACTAAACAATTCTAATACTGATCTGTTTTGTTTTTATTAAATTCTTAATTTAATTTCAACATCAGCATTAGGGCTGGCAAAGGGTTAAATGATGGTATTCTTAGTAGATTCTTGTTATTTGGGAGAATGATTAATTATATCAGCTGAGTCTTTGACACTAGAATTTAGGAACAAAAAAGAAATTTATATCAAAACTTGTCTGTGCGTGTTGTGTTCTGCCATGTTGTTGCGAAGTGTTTTATCGCCTTGTCCGAAGTGAATAGTCAGCCTCCTAGGAGATCCTTCATGTGAGAAAAGGGGTGAAAGTTGCTTGGAGCAAGGTCTGGGCTGTAGGGAGGGTCAGTAGGTGGTCAAGGTTGTCCAAGTGAAACTGCTTCCAATAGTGTGGTGGTCTTCTAGGTCTCACATTATTGAATGATGAAGGCTGAGGTGGCTGAATGATTCACTTCTCTTATGAAGAAGTGAAACACTTTGCAACAATTTAGTTGAGCACACAGACATTATTTTTACCAAGAGGGAATGTTTAAACTCATCCCACAAAACAATGAGTGCCTCAACCGATATAGTGACTATGTCAGAAAATTACCTAATGTGTATACCATCAGTTGGCTGTATTGGTTGCATGAAGTGAAATATACATGTTTTCACTGCAGGCTTGCAACCTTACTTTTTGATCAACCCTTGTAATATAATTAATTACAAATTAATCTATATTTATTTATTTTTTATGATTTAGCTTTTGGAATTATTTGATAGTGAAGATCCAAGAGAAAGAGAGTTCTTAAAAACTGTTTTACACAGGATATATGGGAAATTCTTGGGTTTAAGGGCATTCATTCGAAAACAGATTAATAATATATTTCTTAGGTGAGTATAGTTCTCATTTAGTCTATAATTTTTTTAATGTTATATGCACTTGAAATACATAAAAAAAAAAAAAAAATTGTGTTAATACTATAGGCATTGCATGAATTTTACTTTATGGACTAATTTGTTATGAAATTATATTATTTCTGACAGTAAATAATGAGGTGATACATATATAAATATGTACTAGAGCTGTCTAGAGTACTTAATCAAATTTTGCTGACTGTTCAATTCTATTAAATATTTTACTGAATTCTAGTCTTATAAAAAAATTATTCATAGAAGAAATCAAAACAGGCCGGTTACAAAACTACTACTACTGATAATCTTTTGGTTTCAGTTTGTAAATGGAATCAATGAGTTAGCAAAAAATAATGCTAAATGAAAGTATAAAGTGCCAAAACATATAGGTGTAACAACTACCATGTGATAGTTTCACTTGTTTGAAAAGAAAACATTTTTTAGGCATGCAGTATTAGAAGCAACCATTGTAAAGATAGATGCACTTCTATGAATCATATTTACATTCTTGGTGAATGCCGGCCATTTATAATTGTATGTATTAGGAATGGACAGAAATATAAAGAAATAACCTGTGCAGATCTTTGCACGAAGTTAGGTGGCAAAAAATTTAGATTTTTAACATGGAAGTTACTGCAAAATGGGTGTCAATTTATAATTTATCTTTGTGATTTTCCAAATTAGCCTTTGTAGCGAAGATACATTATGTAGGAAAATTAGAAATATATTCAGACCCTTATTAAATATTTGCTAATGATTAGAGCAAATATATATATATGAACCTGCTGAAACATATGAACATATACTTGTGAGCATGCAGTAAAAGTGACATTTTGTTGCATTGGAAATTGCTTACTTGCTTATAAATGTGTTGTACTCAGTAAGCTATAGATCAGTATTAAATGAGCAATGTTTTAGTGTTTTATTTAATCAATTGTACGTGCAGAAAGTGAATATTGCTTCTTGAAATCAAATCTTTTATGCTGATGCTAATAACATAAAAAATAAAGAGTACATCAAACAATCTAATACAATGACACAAGAGACCGAATACCATCTCTTAAACTAATTACATTGTTATCACATCATTTGTACTGAGCAAGTAAAAAAGTAGTTTTTCTACTTATTGTGATTGGAGTTCAATGTTTTAATGGTATTTCTTACAAAACATCTTAAAAAATGCATGTTAACAGCATTATACAATGGGGACAATCCAATGTTTTGCATTTGTTGCTGTGTTGTCTATTATATATATGTTACAGTAAAAGTAATAAACTGGTGGTTATATATAATAACCGGTAATTATGTATAATCACCACTAAATATAGTAAATATGATAAATTTTTAAATTTATCAAATTAACCGGTTTGTTTACATTATTCCCAACTCGTAATGGTAAATGTGTTAAATATCATGACTGATTGGGTCAGTAGAATAGAGTGCAGTTTTCTTGTGTAGTTACTACTCAGAAGGATATTTTTTTGTTGGACACTATGGCGAAAGATACCACGAATTACAATATTTTATAATTAAAAAGTCAATAAATGGTTATTTTGTCACTTGCATTTATTTAGCCTAAACGAAATTTGAATAAGAGACTGTACTTTTTTTGAAATTCTTTTAGCATCCTTTTTCTACCACCATGTCCTATTGATAAGTGTACCTCATGAATTATGGTAAAGTACACGTAAAATCTAACATTGGAGCTGTCTTTACCTACAGGAAAGATAAGATTTTCAATATTGCCTACGTTCATTACATCATATCTTTTTAGTCTTTGATAATCTTCCGGTTTTATTCCACTACTTTTGTTTTTACTATTATTCACTTTTTTTAAACACATCATCATATCTTTCTTTCGTCAGAAAACCACTGTTTGCTTTCTTAGTATCCATAATATTAACTAATTTGGAATTAAAATGCTCAAGCATACCAGCCATTATTCAATATTTTTTTTTAATACGAGAGGCTAGCGAAAAAACTTCTAGATGCAACGAAATGAGAACTACTGAAATCATGTGGTTGTCATGGGTTGATAGAAACCAAGCAGTTGCGCAAACTGAACGAATTTTCTCAAAGTTAGAAACTTTTATCACATTTACCTTTACGAGTTGGGAATTATGCAAACCAACTGGTTAATTTGATAAATTAAAAAAAAAATCATATTTACCGAATTTAGTGGTGATTATGCATAATTACCGGTTATTATATATAATCACTGGATTAATCACATTTACCGTAACATATATATATATATATAAATTGCACTTTCTCTGCTTTTCAAAGGAAACTGCAAAAAGTTGGTTATTATATTTATAGCAGTTACTGTATAAAACAGCATAAATGAATATTCGTGGCAAAATTTAGTTCAGTAACATCTAGAATTAAGTACAGTTGAGAGCTACACAAAATTAATCTAAACAAAATCAGGATCTATGTAAAGTAAATATAATTAACTGTTTTGGTTCTTTTAATGATATTTCTAATCCGTTATCAACTGAAGTAAGGTAACCATATTAATAATATCCATTAATAATTATAGACTATCTTACCTTTTGTAACTTTTATTTATTTATTTTTGAATTAATGAGCCCTTATGTACCATTTTCTAACTAAAATTTCATAGAAATCAGTGCTTTATTGAATTCTGTGATTGCTTATTTAATTTGCAGGTTCATATATGAAACAGAACACTTTAATGGTATTGGTGAACTCCTAGAAATATTGGGCAGGTAATAAATATTAAAGTTATTTATAAATTATGTGATACAAACCATTTTTGTAATAATAAATTTTATCTTATTTGCATAATTTTGGAGCTTAGGTAATTCAACAGAGAATCAGATTTATGTGCAACCTAACTCTCTATATTTCCTTTGTAAAATGAATAAGCTCAAATTAATATTAAAATAAGTGTATTTAATAATTTTGAATTAATTGTGATGTATCAAAATTATCCGCTTTTCTGAAAATAATTTATCTTTCTATTAATCAATAATTTGCAGTTATCAGTATTGTGTTGTTTCATGAATATATTAATCATAATTTAAGTAGTTTTATAAATAAAAAATTTAAATTGATATTAGTAGCCAGATTTTGAATTGGAAAATAAATGACAATATTAAGAAAAAATTTTTTTATGTGGTATATACAGGGTTACTGGTAAATCGACGTATTCCTTTTAAGACATGATAGGGGAGCCAAAATGCAACAATTTTCATCCTGAACTTTAAAATTTTCTATTTAACAATTTCGGCCATATGTAATGCGGAAAATCAATAGTTTTCATGAAAATTGAATTTTAAACTTTTCTCTCAAATATCCCAAAATTCACATTCAAGTGCAAATTTTTAAAAATCTACTTATTAAATGGATGCTATTTTAATTTATTTTCATAGTTTAAACTCTAATTAAACTAACACAATCCCAAAAAGTATGTTACGTATGCTTGTTTAGTTGATTAGTCAGATAACAACTAAACGAGTCCTATGTATAATGATCCTAAACGATCCTATGTATAAGATAAGATAAAACAAAAACCATATAAGTTACAAAATTAATATTTTCTTCATTGTATTAAGATTCAAAAACATCAACAGGCTCATTAAATTGGTAAAATAATCTCTTTCCCCGCATTTTTCGTTTTGGGGTCTTCAAAACACTCAATATGTGTTCAAATGGCACATCATATACTCTGTCTTCTGGCTTGAAAATACATTTTTTTTTAACAACCAATTTCAGGAAGGAGACCTGTATATCTCCTTCATCATCTACCTCTCCTTGACAAATACCAACATATTTGTAGGTCTGATTTTTTCTTTCGGTAATAACCTTGGCCAGAACAAAAGTACCAGATGTTAAGTTCTTGATGGAGGGTACTTCATCTAAAAAAGGAAAAGAAAATTGCCTGAATATGGAATGTAACTTTTTAAAACAATTAAATGCAAGTTTAAGTCTAAAATCTTACCTGAACAGCTTTCAGAAACTGAAGCATTGTCAAATGCAGTGTGCAATGTTTCAGTATGCTTTGAAAACCCACGTCAGATGGATCTAGACATCTGAAACACGGCAGTTTTCGTGAATGCATCACATTGCTTTTTACGTGCCAAACAATCTGATGCACTTGCATCATTCCTGCAATGGCATCTATTTTGGGGGGGGGGAATTATGTTTCATGTCATTTATTTTTTCTTTTTCAATTTCTATGACCTAACAGTACTATCTTGAAAAAGATTAGTGAAATCGTATGCATTTTTGACATCCAACCCTCTTAGCACATGGTCATCTGCCATTCTCTTTAGTGCTCCTCCAACACCATCCATTGGACCTTTTCCATGGCCAGATTCCGTAAAATTCCTTGTAATGATAATGCTTTGCAGGAAATACAGTGGCACAAATTTTTTCATCCCAAATATCGTTTTTCGATTACGATATTGGGAACTTGGGCTCTCTGAAAAGAAACGAATGTTTGTTACATTCGAATTTTTCTCTGCTGCTCTTTTGAGAATTGGTAGAAGATGACCCCGTACTGCATGTGCTTGGTGGTCTAAATTGTCAGATGCAGTACAGAATGACTGGGCCTTAACTTTTCCATCCTCGCAGTAATAACTGACACCTGTTTGCAATGATATTTGTACTTTGGATGCTCCAAAGTGCATTATTTGTGGTTCCTTTGCATATTTTGCAATATAATTTCCTGCAAAGTCAATATGAAATAAAATTTCATGCTCCTCCAACTTTCCCTTTTTTTCATCCAATTGCTCTGCTTGGCGCTTCATGTTAAATACATGGTTTTTAAATTTTGGCATTTCTTGACTGAATTTTTCAATGAGCTTTGTAAGCATGGACTGGTGAAGATTCTTGATCATCCTTCGTACTTTTTTTATGTCACCCTTGATTTTTTTTTTTTCCTTGATTATGTTTTCCCATTGATAATATTTTACATCTATATCTTCTTCAAATGCAAAATTTAACATCTTTCCTTTGCAAATGCCACAAGTACTTTGCATACATTTTTCACTTTTAGTTGAACAACAGATTGAATTTAGCATGTCATGTAAAGATTTTTCGTTGATTACATTAATTTGCTTCAACTTTAAGAACGTTAACTCCATATTTGTATGTTTTACACAAGCACAAGTATCACGATCTTGAATTGTAGGTTTCTGTACCCAAAAAGGTTTTTCCCGACAAAAAGTTGGGTGTGAAATACAAATGTTGGTTGAAGATACAAATTTTTGGTAGAAATTTTTCATTGTATCTAAAAGTACTCTTCTTTGCTTTTTTTCTTTTCCACGTTTCACAAATTCTTTTTTTCCAGGGCACATTCGGCTAACTCAGTCATCTTCAAGAAAATTTTCAATGTATTTTTTTACACTTGCAGTTATTTTATATATATATTTTTTTTTCCGAACATAGTTGGTTACGTCATCCTGATTGCTAAGCTTCAGTCTTTCATTTATTTTATGTGAAACTACTCCTTTCAAATAAGATTGCATTCTGTATTTTTTCAAGATTTTGTTTCCAATTGCTTTCATAAATATCTGTTGCTTTTTGGTACCCGGTTTAGCTGTTTTAGCTTGGTGTACTAACTGCTTCTTGAGAGCAAAGCCATAAATTAACTGCTTTCTAACTTCTTTTGTCACCGTTTGATTTTTCAGTAGGTGGTTTGTCTGTTTTCTAGGAGAGGGTGACAGTGTACGAGATTGATTCTTTTGGCAGTAATATTTCTTCTTGAATTTTTCAAGTTGGCACTGAAGTTTTTTAATAGTGTTCTGCTTTTCAATTATGCGATATGCTTTTGCCTTTTTTCTATTAGCTTGTTTTCTTGCATTTTTCTTTTGACTAGATTCTTGCACTCCATTTAAAATTGTACTATAACTGGACTGTGATGTTTGAAATAAATTACTCTTGGAATTTAATTGTGGCATAATTTCATTATCAGATACCAGAGGAGTTAAGTTTTTTGCAAGAGCCTTTCTAGTTCTATAATTCTTCGAATTTTTTCTCCATTCCTTTCTTTTTAACCTTTGGTCACGTGGACTGCACTGTGCTATTGGCAAAATAATCTTTTTTCCCTTTTTTTTTATAATATCGTTCTCTATCTTTTTGTCTCTTTATATCTAGGTCTTCTGCTGTCATCCTAGCCCGACGTTGCCGTTGCCTTTCTGCTGCTAACTCCTTTTGCCGAATATATTTTTTACAATTCTGGCGAGCAGTTTTTTGATTTCCAGAAGCTACTTGTTTTTGGTGTTTGCTTGCAGAAATTTCCATTTTGTTCTTTTTTTCATTTTTTTCTGCAGGTGTAGTTTTTTTAGCTTGTGCCAGATCATTCACTGTCCTTTTTACAGATTTTCTAGGATTGCCTATTCTTACTTTCAGCATTTTTTTTTTTTCTGTCACGGAAAGATAAAAATAAATATATCAGTATTTGGAAAATAATTAAATAATTAGGTTCAAATTTAAGAATATCTCAGTTAAAAAAGTATTAATCATTACTAATGCTATCTATACATCATTTTATTTATATTTCTTAAGAAGGTACTAATGAATTTTTTAAAAAGGCGGCACAATCAAAAATTTAGTGGTAGTAATAAAAAAATGCTTTTGTTTCAATATATATGTATATATTTATATATTTTTTTTTGGGGGGGGGGGCAGGTAATATGTGAGTGGGGTCAGTTAAATACTACTAAAGGGGGCATGCTTCACACTTAACAGCCAAAAAATTTAGTGCTATGAATTCATTTTTTTTTTTTTTTTTTTTCAATGGATTACTTTCTCTTTCGGGAGGGGGGGGGGATTGCGGTTTCGGCCCGAATACCAATGGAGGGGATGCTTCACCCTTAATAGCCGTTCTGTGGAGCTTATTTCCCCTCATATCCAGACCTTTTTAGATGACCGTCATTCCGGTCACAATTAAATCATTTCGCTCACACGCGCGCACTTTCTGTCACGTGACAGAAATCAATATAGACAGAAAGATATGCAGGGATGTGCCAGCTGCTCCAATTGCTCCAATTTGTGCCAAATCAATACCGATGCACCAATCTGCTACAAAAAGATTGTTTTTTGGACATTTTTGCTCCAAATTCAGCAAAACTGCTACATTTTTTATTTTTCCATATATGTTTAAACGTTTGTAAATCTCCCAAATCTTTACAAAAGTCATCACACATGCTAAGCATTCTAATTTCAATCTTTCTCTATTAATCTTAAAAATGAATATTTTTTCTTTGGCATCCCTTTGTTTAAACCTAAAATGCCTTAAGAGTAGAAATTAACCTCTGTTTTAAATTTAAATTTTATATAAATTTGTAATTTTTTGTTACCAAATTTTTTATTGGCCGCTGATGGTAGTTAACCCATCTGTGCTCAGATATTTTTGAGACTTTCTTCGATTTTTGCTAATACCAGCAATAATAGATAAATTTCTGATGTCAACTTCTTGAGCAAGGGATGATTTCTTTTAAAATCATTATGAATAAAAATTGAAATGTCAACATCCTACTGGGTCATGTTAAAATCTTATGTGGTGTTGAGGTTCTATACTCGTGAATAAAAGCTAGGGAAAATAAATAACGTTTTCGACTGATAGCGAGAATTACGTCCCAATAAAGGGACGCTAGGCATAAATGGGTTTGTATAGTTTAGTAAATATTGTTTTTTGATTTAAAATAGATATTTTGTATAGAAATCTATAAAATAACTGAATTTTTTATTATTTCATAAGCTTGTGACCCCCCGCCCCCCAACAAAAGTGGTTTTTGTTATAAGCTAAGAGTTTTTAAGAACATCCTTAATTTTCATTTTTTTGATTGGCATTCTTTAATGACTTTTCTCTTTCTCTCCAAAAATAAATTTTGTATTTCAAAATTGACATGCTTATGCTCCAAAAGTGACTTTTTATTGCTCCAAATTGCTCCAAAAATTGATCACTATTTATCTGCTGTGTTACATGGATCCATCTTATATGAACTAATGTTATAAAGGGGGTCTACTGTGTATTTTTTTTCTTTAATTGTAGGTAGAGTAGAAACATTAAAAAAAAAAAAAAAAAAAACAGAATAATTGCTGATACTACACTTTTGTAGTCATTTTAATCTATTACCAGAAATTATTTTAAAAAAATATTTTAGCATAAACCACAAGGAAACTGTATTTAAAAAATGTACTTAAGTAGCTCTTTTCAGACAGGCACATGTTTTCTTGTCTGAAGTTCATGTTTAAAAATTTTACTGATTGAAGAACACTAACAAATATAGAAATATTTTTTGGAAGCTGCTAGTTTAAAAAAGAGCTATTCAACCTAAACAAAATGTACAATAAAGCAGAAAGTTACCCTTAAGCAATATCTTTGGGAGGGACTGAAGCCCCTATTCTTTTCCCTCCATATACCACTGATTAAAAATTCTGTAATTTTGTAAGGCAAACATTTCTCATCAACTAACTTTGCTTGCCATGACACTTATTCTCACAAATATGAGAACTGTATTTACTACCTATGATTTGACTTGTTCTCACAAATTTGTTTCATTTTTCTATATATATGCAATTATTTCCATTTATGTTGTATGTATCCGTATGTATATCATTCTAAATAAAACAATATTTCTCTTCTAATTTTCAGTATTATCAATGGTTTTGCTTTGCCATTAAAAGCTGAACATAAACAGTTTCTGGTCAAAGTCCTCATTCCACTTCATACTCCAAAGTCTCTAGGACTTTACCATGCACAGGTAATAAACTTCAATACTAGTATTTATGCTTATTACTAGCTGCTACCCGCGACTTCGTCCGTGTCGGCTTTAGAATTAGGTCTCGAGAGAAATGTAGCATGTGTGAATAACAAATATTGTTGCGACAAGAGAAACTGCATTTAAATATTATTTGCTTTTTACTTGTTTCAAATGAAGTAAAATGCATGGTATTATACTTCATTTAAAATAAGAGAATATGCAGAGTTACTAAATTTAGATTTTTTTTCAGGCATTTGGCGAATAGAGACAGTTATGACAGTATTTACGAACTGTTTTGTAAAAGAAATATTTATGCTATATGCATGAATTTTAGTCTATGTTAATCAGGAATAGAGCAGCTTTCTATTAGTGAAAAAGTTTTAGAATCGGTTCTGTAGTTACAGAGATACCCAGAGAGCGTAATGTATTAGAATTATTTTGAGTGTTCCTGTAAAGGAACTATTTACGCTACATGCATGAATTTTAGCCTATAATACTCAAGAATAGTGTAGCTTACTATCAGTAAAAAAAGTTTAGGAATCGGTTCAGTACTTACAGTGATACACATAGAGCGTAATGTAATTCTTATTAATGTAACACTTAGGATGCCACCAGTGTCTAAGAAGTTCTACTCTCAAAACTGCAAGGTGGAGTGCAGGTCAAAGCGCCTGTCGACCTAGCCGCTCCCAGTTTTCCGTGGTTTTCTAAAAAACCTCGCGTAAATACGGGCTAGGATCCCTTAGAAAGTCTCCCACAGAGGAATTCGCCATATAGGCCTAGGACCCTAGTGCAGTCAATCGGTCTTAATCCAAAAACAAACAAACAATAATACTCAGGAATAATGTAACTTTCAATCAGTGAAAAAAGTTTTAGAATCGGTTTAGTAGCTACAAAATTTCCATAGAGTGCAATGCATTAGAATTATTTTGAGTGTCTTTGTAAAAGAACTATTTATGCTATATGCTTGAAAGGCTGCCTGTATGTTAATCCATGGCATAAGCTATTTTCATTACAAAATTTTCCAAATCCGTTCAACCATTTTTGTGTGATTCAGTCAAAAAAATCAAACACACAAACGTACACATTTATATTATTGGTAGGATTTGGAAATTTATGAACTTTAAGAAACACATCTGGACTTTTCTTGGTACTTACGTATTATCCCAGCGGTCATTCCCGCCAAACTGTTTTTTCGTCAAATGAGTGTCCAAACTGTTGCCAATCGTATTCAAAACCATTAATAATTTCATGTGCCCGGCATTTATTTCGGCAAAAAATCGCTTGTCTTGGCGGACCGCCGGGATAATACGTAAGTACCCTTTTCTTTACTTATGCTTTTTAATTTGGCGTAAAATCAACATAATTTCCATGTTTTTCAAATGCATGTAATTTTGCAAATAGAATTTCTGCTTTATTTGAAAAGCGATAAAACGGATTTTAGTTAATAGTTAGAAAAGTAGTTAAAATTTCAAAATTCTGAGCCTCAGGTGCACTTTACCGAAGTTATGGGCTCAGTCATACTCAAATTTTCAAAGCTCTGCTTTCTGTAGATTTGTCTGGAGAACATTCATTTTTATTATTACAGATAGATAGATTTGGCATAAAACTGGCTTAATTTCTGTGGTATTTAATGTTTTTCAGATGCATGCGCTTCTTTATTGAAGTAATAGCATTCTTGTTAGCTCAAAACATGAATCATTTGATGTGGGCGAAACTCGCCAAGCATGGCAATGTAAAAACGGTTTTTAATTAATAATTAAAAAATTAATTAAAAATCTAAAATTCTAAGTAGCCTATAACCATCTCCAGGGTCCCATCTATATCTAAACCAAAATGCATCCTAATCGATTCAGCGGTTTAGGCACGAAAGCGTCATAAACAAACAAACAAACTCACTTTCGCATTTATAATATTAGTTAGGATATTTATTCTGTTAACAAATATTAGAATGTTCAAACATAGTTGAATTTTTAACATGACAGCTATACAGAAGTAAACATAGAAAATGAATTAGGCAAATTAGGTAAAAGTTTAATTAGAATCATTGAGGAGCAACCGAAAATGCAATTATTGTAAAAGGTTTAATTTTTTACAATTTGTCACTTTAAAAAGTGTCATTTGCAATGAGAGGAGTGCTTTTTCTTCAGTAATGCTTTGTGTAATTTATCTTTTTTCCCAAAATATATATACAGTCAACTCTGAAATACACAATAGTTTTTAGTTGCAAACATTGAAATTTATATTTAATGGTTAAATTAAATTTTGAATTCAAGTTAAGTTACATTGTGGTATTTAAGATGCCAATGAAAGAAGTTTTTGAAGTAGTTTTCATATTTTTTTTGCATATTTCTAATTAAAATTGTTCTTTTATCCCTTCTAAACAAGGCCTGAGCAGTAAAGAATGAAAAGCATGAATTAAATCATGGTTACCAAGTTTGTGAAAGATGCCCTTATCACCATATCTTTTTGTTTAAGAAGTGATTGTGTCAATGTCTTCCTTCTTAGGATGAAATTCCTCTAACTCACATAAGCTGATCCAAGAAATAATCTCAAGTATTTGTAAATTTGCAAGTCTTGATAAGGGATTCTGAACTCTGTGATAACTCTGAAACTCTATCAAATAAAGAAATAAAAAATTTTCTATTGTGGAAGGTTTATTTTAAAGCTTCAAATATTTAGATTTCTTCCAAAATCATTCATTAGCATCACAACAAGAAATAATGTAAATTACTATACTCCAAGGCAAGGTATTTAAAACTCAAATCAAAAGTCCTAACACAAACAGAATTGATGCCATTTTTGCAAAATTGGAAAAGTTTTAAATTAAGTAATTTTTTTTGTGTGTGTATTTTTTATAACTTTTTAATTAACTAAACTAAAATGTGACAGTATAATTACTTTTAATTTATTCATTATCAATACTATATTACTTTGTAACTAAAATAATGGAATAAATAAACGTAACAGTGAGGCATAATGCTCAAAGCCCTTTGCTCCAAGGTATGTGGACTTCAGAGAGTCTACTGCATATATTTTTAATTTTCACTTTTTATTGTTCAAATTAAGAAAAATTTGGTATTTTGCAGAAACTCATTCTCTATTTTAACAATAACTTGGTTTTTCTATCAAGTCACAAAGGTCAAGAAAAACTCAATAATAGTGCTAGGTCGCTTATTTTGCAAAAATGTTTAAAATTGGTTTTGTTTTATTATATCAATTTGTGTCTTTTTGCATGAAAAAACTAAATGCTGTAAAATCGCTTATTTTATGCAAGCCCGTCTTAAAATACCTTTTGGTTCTGTTCATAATTCTCGAAATTTTCAGTTTGAGAAATCACTGTTATCTTCATGTTCTTGAAAATACCGCTTTCGAAAATAAGTGATTTTACAGTAAATCAATTCGTGGCAAAAAATATTTTTTACAAAACATCTCTGAAAAATCAAGAAAATGTTAAGAAATGCGACTTCCTAAATCTGGTAAATCTCCTGTGTGATAGCTGAATTCCACTTGTCCTTCAATCTGTTCAACATCAATAGTCTCTGTCTTTGCAGCTACTCAAAATCTTTGTTGTTTTAACTACTCACATAAATACAGGCTACAACACCGTCAATTAAGGAGATTCTATCTGTTGAAATGTCTTAGCATATTGGCTTTATCTATGTATGTATTTGTATGTTTATTTTATATTATTTTTTAAACTGATTCAAACTTATAAATTAAACTATTTTTTATTCTGTAGCTGGCCTATTGCGTGGTCCAGTTCCTTGAAAAAGATCCTACATTAACAGAACAGGTATGTAATTTACATCTTATTATTTAGTTTGTTCTGTGTTATGACAACCCTTCATGAAGAGCATCTGCCTATAAAGGGGGGGGGGGTGGAGGAACACACTTTTTAAGGGGTTCTAACATATATTCTTGCTACATCTGGAGAAAACTGACCAACTCCAGACCATTTCATTGACAGCTGCGTCGTAGGCCCGAACACGGGATCGTCACAATCCAGCCTTCTACCCTGTGCAGTGTCTTATTCACTCAGCCGTGGTGGGGTCCTTATTATTTAGTACAAGCTCACCTGTTCTTCATACAATAAAAAGCTCACTTTTTCCTAACATTCATTATCCAAACAAAGTTTATTTGATCAGAACAGCCAAATTGTTTCATTCCTAATGTTAACAGTTGCATCAAAATAGCTAACCTAAAATTAAACAGAATGAACTTCCCTTTGCTTTGTAGAACTCGGATGTAATTTGCTTTTTGAGCTTCTTACCTTAGATCTTCATGCATGGATCAAACTTCTTAATAGCAGAAGAAATTAACTGTTTCAAGTAATTTGACATTAGTGGGGCACTTTGTGTTTGGGATTAAGGTCACTTCCACCTTAGTTGCTAGTCTACTTTAGTTTCCACCTAGGTTGCTAGCTGTCCTACTGCAAAGTAGTAATCAGTCCCCCTTAACCTCTTTTTTTTATATTTTTTTTCTCCCCCTTCTTCCCACGTGAATACGTCTTTAAATTTTCTTCCATTGTGAGGTGCTATTCAGAAAACTGAACCTAAAAAAATCAGGGGTACAGTTTGATGTTGCAGCTACAGATCTATCATACACATCTAAAATTGAATTACACCACTCGATAGCTAAATGATCAAAAATTTGTTATGTTGAGTGAGGACTGTGACTCATTACTTGCAGCAGAGGGGAAAGCGCTGCCATTTTGAGGTCTTTTTTGCTGCGTCACATAATGTCCGTTTAGTATAAATTTTGATTCGAAGAAACTAAAGCGTTTGTTTGCATTTCAATCGTCAGCTCTCGTCAAGGTCTATTGATTGGGTATATAAGACATTAGTGGAAATAGTTACAGTGAATATGTATAGTGTGTGTGTTAAAGTAAAAAATTAAAATAAACAATGCAATATCAGCCTATACTCGTCAAAAACCCAAATCAAAATATAGAGCATGTTTATGGTTGGAAAGAGTTTGTCAGGCGCGATCCAGTGATACCCATAAAACATCAAATGACAGAGTGAAGCAGTGCCGCGAACGTAAAAAGATGAAAGCATCTCAGCAGATAAATGCCACCAGTACATCTGCAGCTGGGCATCAAGCCTATGCAAGTTATAGATATTCAAAATCCATTTTTTTTTAATCCAAATCTGCTCATTGAAATTTTTCCCGATTAAGACATCAATAGTGTGTGATCAACGATAATGAAGGCACATTAGACGGCAGCTAGTGCACTCTTCACAACTATGTTTGTCAACAATCCATTTAGACTCAAGTGTGATGTGTGTGACCATCTATGGTTTCTGCACTCATTGAAACCACCAAAGGAAAAACACTTTCCCCACTTAGTAAAGAAAATATTACTCCTTACATACATGTATTCACATAAAACATGGCTGTGTCCACAAACACCCCCCCCCCCCCCCATAGGAAACACATATGTTGAGTTGGTAGTCGAGAAACTAACTTTGCAAATGATCAATGTATTGATATTTCATTTCTTCTTTTTTATATTCATGTAAACATACCATTGTTCTTACATTAAATTAGTCAAGAGTTTGATAAAGTTTAGTTATTGCATCTGCCACATCAATTCATTGCTTCCTTGTATGAAGTAAAAGGAAGTATGGTAATCGCAAAAAATTTCAGTATGCGAATTTTGATGAAAAAATTGATTTTGAATATCTATAAATTTACTTTGTTTAGGTTTTGCAAGACATCACAACATGCACACATATGCATGTTCATACATATGATGTACAATCCATTGTGACCAACTGCAAGTCCATTTTGACTAATTTTTTCCCAATGTCTGTATGTACCTATGTACATAACTTGCATATCTCAAAAACTATTTGTCAACGATTGTTGAAATTTTATATTTAGGATTGTTATAACATCTAGTTCTGCACCTCTTTCTTTGGTTCCAATTTACTGGGTTTATTTGCAGGGCTGCCCAAAAGAATTCCAATGTATTCTGCTCTATGGACAGTCATTCTTTAAACATGTATTAGCAATATTCAACTATTTCCGAAGAAACAGAATTGATGTACATTATTAAAGATTACAAAATGAAACCCTCCATTGAAAAGTGTCTTTATCATTTGTAGTTCTTCTGCTGGAGCACTCAAAAGAATTACAATACGTTATGGTGAATGGCAATTTTAGCAATGCTTATCCATTTCAAGGGCAATACTATCCTACCATATTGTTAGCAAATGGTCCCACAAAAAGTATGCAAAAGTCACCAAGCTTGGTGACTTTTGAAGAGAAATCACCAAATACTGTTCCTCCTCCCCCCCCCCCCCCAAATAAATAAATAAAAATAAAATAAAATAAAATTGAAGTATTGTATCTCTCTATCCAAATGAAATATGTATAAATGAATATGTACAAGGAAGTCGTGAGGTCCACATTAGACTTCTGTTGTATTATGTACACACCCATACACTCTGTAAGGTATTTTTATGATCTATACAGGTAAAATTTAATCTTTTGCAGTAAAGTGATTCTTGTCTGAATTGCACCATATTCTCATTTTACACAGAGGATACGTTCGCTGCATTACCATGTTTAAAAAAACAACAAAACCATGTAAAAAGAGAATTCAGTTATACTGAAATAAAAATAATGGTGCATAGGTGTCTTTGAATGAAAATCAATTCAGGTAATCAAAAAACAAAATTTGTTACTCTTTATTATATCTTTATTTCATTTTTTAATGCAACATTATAATTACAAAATACTTTAAAAATTAAAGATTATTTATTAGACACCAAATGTACCCATTTAGGTTCAGACATCGCTTTTGTCCAAAGCTTGTGTTGTACTTCTTTTCAACGACCCCACCAATCATAACTTTTGCACTCTTGGCGGAAAATTCAGTTTTGTCATTGGTTTTGACAATGATCTGGCAACCCCCCGTTTACTTTCTTACCAAGCCTCACTGCCTCAGATGAATTGCAGCGGGAAGAAAGAAGATTGGAGAAAGGCCCCTTTGTCGTAGGTGCATCGTATACAATGAATGGGGAACTGATCTGTGCGAAGTAATATATTAAAAGCCTGCTGTAGTACACCACTCGGAGCAATTTTCAGTGTGATACATGCAAAATGGTTTGCACTGTGTTATTTTGAAACTATGTGAAAAGAGATTGCAGTGTAAATTCAAAGCCTTTCATATTTGTCACAAAATAAATTATTAATTTCATAGTCTAGTTATAGCATTATATTTACCATAGTATTAGAATTGCTTGTTGCCACTTAGTTTTTATCAGATAGTAGAATCTAAAAAATTTAAATTCATTTTTATCATTCTTAGACTTGGAAAATAAAAATACATAAATATGAAACAGATAGAATATTAACTCACTGATGATTTTAAAATTGTTAGATTTTTTAATGCTGGTCTAGTTATTTTGCTTTTAACCTGATTTGCATTTGTGTCATCAGTTCCAGCACCCTAAAAGTGTCAGTGATTTCTCCTTCAGGGTGTCTACCATCATGCAAAGGTCACGAAAGTCACGGAAAAGTCAAGAAATGGGGAAAAGGTCACGAAAGTCAAGAAAAGGTCAAGAAATAGCACTAGGTCACGATTTGCGACTCAACTACGTTTTTTCCATTTCATTCAAATTCTTAGTTTCTAATTTTTTCTGCTAAGTTCAGTCAGAGAAATTATTTTATGTATCTTTTCTTAACTTCCTTAATTTGTATTTTGATTTCATGAGTGATTTCCTGGGAAAAAGGAAGTTGATTTGTTTATCCTCTTATCAATGGTGTGTGTGTGGAGGGGGGGCATCTGCTAAGTGTCCACTCTTCTCCCTCCCGACCTGAGGCGAGGATTAAAACCGTTCGCTGTAGCTTCTTTTTTTTGTTTAAGAAATATATATTAAGTGTGTTATGTAAATTTTATTATTTTATACTATTTAAACTATGCAAACAGACAAACTTAAGTTTTTCACGTGTTTATTTCCTAAGAAAACTTTAAAATACTGTTTGTTTGCTATTTATAAAATTCATTTAAAATCTCATTTACATGTTATTTAGCAGAAATCATCAAAAATGATGTCTGCCAAATAGTTGTATAGTGAACTGACAATAGTTCAATATGTCAACTGAGTGTTGTTTTACACCTTGGGAATTTCAAAAGTTGGCAAGTATGTATCTTCAAACCTTTGAGAAAACTATATCAGTTATCCGCCTTCCCTCCTCAAAAAAAGGTTAAAATTGTTGGATTTAAAAGTAATTTTTTTTATCCCTTCATTCCCTGTTAAATTCAGTGTTTTGATTATTTTCCACATTTTCTTTTTTAAAAACAATAACTTAGATTCCAATTATAATTATCACTGATCCCCATGTTTCATAACTAATAACTTCAATTTCCCCAAAGTTTTATGATATATTATAGACTTCCATAAGTTCTGTGTTATCATAGATGTAAAAAGATTTGCAATGTACAAGCTACATTGCAAATCTTTTTACGGCGATCAATGGTAAATCTTCTTTTTTTAAAATAGCAATTGGTCCAAGTTAACTGAAAGCAAACGGCTGATCAGTGAAAAAGTTGAAAAAAAAAATCAATTTAAAAATGGGCAGGGAAAAGAAAAACTCGAAGAATTTTTTAATTCATTGTTAAAATCAAAATCAGTTGTATATTTTTCTGCAAAATTTCCCCAGATGGCTAAAATTTCCTCCAATCGTAGATTGCCGGATAGAACATATTCTGCATCCCTGGCACGATGTGTTTTTGAGATTAGTTTCGTATTTGTTATGGTCAAGAAAAGGTCAAGAAATCAAGCTTACTTTTTGTGGTAGACACCCTGTCCTTCCAGAAAAACTGGAACTGTTTTGAGAGCTTTAGACTTGTAAATGAAACGTATCTTTAAATATTAAATTGTGGCATCATGCTAATGAGCAAAAACAATTTTTTAGGTACCAGATTCCTGGAATAAAATGCATCCAACAAAAAGAAAAAGAAAATTTGAAAATTTCACCATTTGATTTCTATTAGACAATGTTTTGTCCTACAAAGAGAATAACTATTTTTTTCTCAGCAATCATGACAGATTTAAAATGAGAATTTGCAGAATCATTTCACAATTGGCAAAAGTTTTATGTCACATATCACCTAATTGAATTTCTAAAGCATTTTTAATATGTGACATCAAAATGATGTCAATATCATTTACAATACCCAACTTTCTTACTCATTCGGTTAACTTTTTTACTCTCCGATATCAAAGAAGATTTCTAGAGCAAATAATTGCAAAGCTGGTGGATTTTTCAAATGTTTTATATAGTCTATGTTTGTCTACATATCTGCACAAAATTTCAAACCGATCAGTCCTGTCATTTAGAAGTAAATATTGAACATACACACAAATCTATGCACATATGTTGATTTTTATTTATAGAGTACTATAATTATTGTTATTATTTTAATATAACTGATTTCATTTTTAGGGATTTGTAACTATCATATTCAGTTATGCCAATGTACAGCATATCAGATTACTTTATTTATTACTAAATGAACTTTATATTAAAATATCTCTCTTGTTGCAGGTTATACGGGGGTTATTGAAAATATGGCCCAAAACCTGTAGTCAAAAAGAGGTAAGAATTATTTGTTGTAATAAAAGGATTATAGCGAAAATGCTTGTTGTAAAATTAACCTTGTTGTTAATTATTAAATGAAGATTGAGGTTAATTCTGTATGATGTACTCAAGGCCTATCTTGCATGAGCTACTCAATACCTGATTGATCCTCCAATGCTAGGCTGTGTGCCAACAAATTATTCCAATATTGTAATGCACTGCTCAATAATGATAATTTCTTGCATAAAAAAAGGCCAATAATGCCTCTGCTGCAAAGCCACAACCTAAACAGAACATTGGGAGAATGCAGTGATATCTTTTCACACAAATGAAGATTTTCGTAATTTCAAAATCTCCAGTTCTGCTTATTCCTGAATAAAGTGAAAACATACTAAATCCATGAACAAGGTGCACCTTCCATCATATCCTTTATTATCCAGAGTTGCTAACTCTCCTGATTTAGGCAGAAGACTCCGAATTTTTCATTGATCTTCTGCCAAACCGATTTTGGATACATTTCTCTTGATTTTTGATAATTTGTAAATTTTCTCCTGAATTTTATCATTTGTCACATAGAAAATGCGATTTCCCGAGTTTGAAACTATTTTTTAAAGTTCTGTCATAGCAAGCGACACTTCTTTCATTCTTGGAATCAAACTAGTTCCAGAAAGCCATGCCTATGTGATGTCAAGAAATGCGATCTTCGCCAACAAACGTATAATAGAAAAGAAGTGCTGCTTCATGTTCTAAAGCATTCTAATTATAGTTTTTTTCCATCAATCTTAAAAACGATTATTTTTCGTTTGGCATTGTTTTGTTTAATCTTCCAATGCCTTAAAAGTCTTATTTGTTGCCTATTTTGAACTTTCAAACTTAATTTTATTTTTAATGTTCTAAATTTTTTTTATAAGCTACTGAATACCTAAAAAAAGACATGATTCAAAGTTAATTTTTTGGGCCTCCAAAAATATCTTTTTGGAGTCCCAAATTGCATCAGAAATGTTTTTTTCTTTCTCTTCGAAATGCAGTTTCAGCTGGTAAATCACTGATCTTTAAAGATTATTATTATTATTATTACTTATTTATTTATTTATTTTTATTTATTTATTTATTTATTTTTTTTTTTGTCGAAAACAAGTCTTCTGACATTTAAAATCAAATCTCCTGATTTTTGCGTTTGCCAGGTTGGAATGAGCTTGTGAAGGATTGTTGCATGTTGTTCTTTTTTAACATAAAATAGTTTTCGGAAACTGCACCTTGTTGCTGTAGGATTACATTTTAACCTGTGGTATTCCAGTACCAGAAAACACATTGTTCAATAGAATGCATGATTATAACATCTATGCTAATCTGCTTTAACAATTCAATAGTCGAAGTGATAGCTCTGGCCTTTGGAGCATTATTTAAAGGCAATTGTATAGTGATTACACCATTATCAGTTAGTGGCTTTTGTTACAATTATTTCAAAACTTCAGCATAAAATTCTTACAGCTTATGTAATAGACATTTTGTTTGCTGCTTTCTTCTACTGATCTTTGCTTTTGAGGTTTTTAAGTTTGAAATGAGGGTATTATTGACACCCTTATATATACTCCAGATGTATTTGAAGTTTTCAATGTACCAACAATAAGAATATAGTTTTAGCTATTTCTCTCCGTAATTTATTATTTTGAATTAATCACTTCAGATGCATATAAATAGAAAAGGTTACTTTGCATTTGTCTTAAAACACTTATAACTTAAAAATTTTGAAATAAATTTTAAATACTTCTGAACAAAAAGTTGCATGTGATCTAAGATTCGATATATTCAAATAGTTACTTTCCTACCTGCCAGCTGGTAAAGTTTAGCATTACAATGCAAGTATTTGTATTAGCCTTGTAAACATTGTGAAATTTTTAGGTTATGATTTTTGCTGAAAAGAATTTTTATTTTATAGAATTGCTTAATGTAGTTTTTTAAAAATTTGATCATTTATTTCCCTATATAGCTGAAAAACTTTCCTTTCTTTCTAAATTTAACTGCTATTGCCATTTATTAATAATTACAATTACCATTATATGTTCTGGGGGCTCTACAATATGGGTTGTTCAAGAAGTACATTTTTATTTACTTTAATAGCAAAATCATTCTTTTGTCTTTGCTGAATTCTGTAATCTCTTGCTTTTTGCTTTGGAGTTTGCTACACTGTGCTTTATGGGTTTTGTTTTGTGTGTCAACAAAATTTCTTTCTATTGGATTCTGGGTCACTCTGACATTTCAGTCAATGAGCAGGCTGTTTTTCTTGCCAAGTTAGACACAAATTCTAGAGTCCATTGATGGTTGGACTGACTGATTTTTTTAAAGTTAATCAAGGACCACCAGTAATGGATTTTTTAAATTTATGTTTCTTATCAATTAATAATTTACTGTGTGACATTTATTATAGCTAGTATTAATACAATCCAGTTCAATCAGAATGTAATAAAAAATAATATGCAGATAAGTTCTGAAAATTCTATTCTTCAAAGATATTGCACCATGTGCTGCAGCTCATCATATATTTTTAATTAATTTTAATTTCCATACTCTAAATTTAATACTGTATGTCATTTTTAAATCCTACCTTTCTAGCCATTATGCTATTTTACTTCCATTTTTGTATATTATATTGGATTTCACCATTAATGCATTATTTTATTCTTCGATATAGTTGTCAATGTTGCATGTTTGTTTTTCTAGTTTGATCTTCTCAGAGTTTCCCACAAGACTTAATAAGTTAGCTAGGATTGCAAACTCTCTTTAACCATTCCCAGATGACAAGTCTGCATTTGAAATTTATTACAACTAAATTATTTAAATGGCAGCTGGAATCTTTGCAATTTGCTAATTCAATTGGCAATCATTCTTTCCTGCTCCTTTTGCAATCACCAAGCTGCCTTGCTGTATTCCCAAGTCTTTCTTGTCACTTGATATTAATTTTTCCATTTGTAAGCTGTATCCCCCCCCCCACCCACACACACTATGCTACCAGTCACCATTATAATGGGTTTTAGTTATTTTTAAATAAACTACTTTAATTCTATCTTGATTGTTAATTTATTTGGAGTGCCATCTTCCAGGTTACTGTGAACACACAATGTAAACTTTGCAATCATTATATTTCTATTAAAACTTAATTTTGTGAATCAACTATACCACACTTCCAGTGTAATTTTAAAGAATGATTACAAATATTGATTCTATCATTATTGATTGTAAATGAAACTTTAAATTTTGTATTGATTAAATTTAATGATGCATGGATTTGATGTATGTGTATAATTTGCATTACTCTTTATTCGTTACATATTCTAATATATTTCTGTTTTGTAGTTTTGTTTTTTCACTTTTTAAAAAGTATTTGTTTGTATATTATTTTTAAGGTTATGTTCTTGGGAGAAATTGAAGAAATTTTAGATGTGATAGAACTTTCACAGTTTATTAAGATTCAAGAACAACTATTTAGACAGATATCTCGATGTGTGTCCAGTCCCCATTTTCAGGTAATTTCTGATTCTGTATTTTTAACATATACTGTTTTAAATTAATACTATTGTCTGATTGTGAAATTCTGCTTGCTATTATTTTAATGTGTTTAATAACAAAAGTTGGTGTATTATTTTATCGAAGATTATTTTATCTATTCTAAACAGTCTGGTCATTAGTTATGAGAAAGTATGGCTGTAGTCAAATAACAAAACAAATGTCTTGCCATTTAGTAATTAGACCTTTAGTAATTAGAGAAGATGGAATATGACTTTTAACTCTTTCATGCACAGTGACTAGATATTCTAGCCACATAATTGTAACCTTTATGCTGTTCATGTCCAAAATTCAAAAGCGTTAGTCCATTATTCTACGTCTGTTCACCAGATGATAATGAGATTTGATCATAATGATAAAGGGTGACAAAGAGCTATGCACATTTCTCAGCAATGCGACAGATATTTCGTAGAAAAATTATTGATGTTTCATTAAATTGATGTCAGAAATTTAACTGTTACTCTCCCAGAATCAGAAAAAAACTGAAAAAGTGATAAAAATGCTTGCGCTGGAAAAAGTTAAACTGCCTACAGATAGCAGCAGTGCATAAGAACCTATTTTCATAATAAGAGTTGATTGTGTATGTAAAGAGAAACATAAATCACAATTTCATAAGAAAATGCTGCCCTGTAAATCATAAGGCTAATGTCTGGATCCAGGCAATTACTCTTTTGTTAATAGTTAAAATTTTATATGTACTATTTTTTTTATATTATTATTATTATTATTATTATTTGTAGGGTCAAACATTTTCCTATTATACATGTGGTTTTGAAATTGGTTGATTTGAAATTTCAATTAGTTTAGTAAATGTGGTTTATAAGATTTTCCTTTTATCTATAATTATTTTTTGTTGTCTGCCAAGCAGAAATATGCAAGTTATTCAAAAATTCTGAGCCAGATTGAATGACAAAAATTTTCATATACAATAAATAAATAGTACTTTATAATAGTCATTATTCTAAATAATGTTTCATTGACTTTTGAACAGTGTTTGTAATTCAACGTTTTGCATAGTTTTCAACTCGACATGTGATTGTATTCATTGTACCTAGAGACATTCTTTTTTTTTATATTATTATCATTTGGAAGGGTTCTGTGCAATACAGTTGGGGAAGGCAATGACAATTTCATCAAAACCTAGGATTTAAGAAATTGTAAAATCATTTAAGCTTGATGAGATAATACTGCAATTTCGGTATTGATCATTATCTAAGCTTTCCTGTCATTATTCAAATGCTAAAGAACTTAAGGGAACCAGGTAAGCCCTATCTCAGCCATGTCTCTATTTCATCAGCTTTATGTATTTTTTTCTCAGAAATGTTAAAAGATAATACTATAAAAAATTTTCACTGCAGTTGCAATGTTTTACATACTTTAACACATTATATTCCTTTGAAGTAAAAATAAAAATTTATTAACTTTTATTAAAAATCACTTTTAAATTTCCACTTTTGATAGAACTTTGGCGACTAAAATTAATAATTCTCAACATACCATCAAATTGCTGTGATAAAGTATGTAATATAAAATGATAAATGAAATTTTAAGTTTCATAAATATTGATAAAAAGGAAATTGAGCTTACAAAATCTAATGTTTTGAGGGAAAGATTTCACATACATATAATATTTTTTCTATAAGATACTTCTTATAAGATTTCCAATACTTCTGTATTTTCAATAAACAAGTGTAACATATCACTGGAAAGATTAAAGTTTGAGCTATTTAATGTAATAAAAAAGTAAACAGTTATTTGTGGATCGACATTCACTTACCTGGTCCCCATAAAATACTTCACTTTGAATCACAAAGTGTTGCTATGATAGAAGGATCTGTTTGAAATAATGTTGTATAGTTACGATAATAAAGAAGATGTTTCATTTTCAGGTGGCTGAGAGAGCCCTATATTTTTGGAATAATGAATATATCTTGAGTCTGATAGAGGAAAACAATCCAGTCATAATGCCCATAATGTTTCCAGCCCTGTACCGTATTTCTAAAGAACACTGGAACCAAACGATTGTAGCTTTGGTTTATAATGTCCTTAAAACCTTTATGGAGATGAACTCCAAGTTATTTGATGAGCTAACAGCATCATACAAATCGGAGAGGCAAAAGTAAGTTTTTCTTTTGCAATGTTCACAAATTTCACAATGTGACTATTTTCTAATGCCCTGCAAATAAAAATAATGTGGAACCATCCTTAATAAATACTATCATCTTATTTTATTTATATTTTACATCACTTATTATATACTTCAGATCTACTCATGTATATACATAACGATTTTTATATAACGATTTTTATGGAAAATATAAATATGTACCAATCAGATTAAAGGAAGAATCTATTGTTGATTGATTGAGGGTCACGTGCTGGTTGAAAAATGACATCACAATGATATTGTCCATTCCACAAATCATCTTATTTCAGATCAGTTGCAGAGTATAGCCTTTTATTAAAATTTAAGATTACATATCATTTTCAGATTTTTCACTCTCGCATCCTTTAATCTATTAATCAGAATCCTTTTTTAAAATTTTGTCAGCACATATCCTTGCATGCAAAACTATTTGCGCATTAGTCCATTGGACTATATTTTGTATACCAAACTGTGCAGTTTAGCAGTAATAATGGATGAAAACTAATAATTTTTGGTTGTCAGAGTAGAACCAAATATACGCATGTGTGCGCAAGCGTGTGCGTGCACGCTACAAAAGGAACATAAAACATGAAATTTTCAGCATTTGATTTCCTGCAGACAATATTTTGGCACTCTTTATTAAGAGAATAACTATTTTTGAAGTTTTCTTTCTCTCGTAAATAGAACTCTGAAATTTAAAAATGAATTATTTTCAATCATGCATTAATATTGAAGGGCAGGCATTATCTACGAAACTAAAGCTCTCAAAACAGTTCAGATTTTTCCGACAGTAGATGTCACTCCCCTGCAAGACATCAAATGCATATCTGGCTCTGAATGATCTGCAAGTGTTTCTGTAATGAGCTTCTTAGAAATGTTACCACACATGCAAAGGGAAATAAAAAATTCAGTCATTTTAAATTAAGTTAATGTTACATTTATTTTAATTTTATGTATTTTCATTTTCCAAGTTTAAGAACCCTAGGAATGAATAGGCATTCACAGCAAATCGGAATCCGGAATTCTAAAACATTCCATAAATGGCATGGTGAGGAATTATTTTCATATTGTATTTTACATTGTTTTGGAGTGCATTTGTTCTTTACTTAGCTACAATATCAAGAAAATTCTGGATTCTGATTTGCTCTTAAGAACCACCCAGGTCTCATGAAAAAGGCGATCAGTCAGTCTTGTTAATTTGAAAGAAATATTACAAGAACCGAAATCGAATAAGTTACAAAATAATTTTGCACATGATGTAATTTGTGCTTCCGAAATTATTAATTTAACTCAATATTTAAAGCAATTTAATGAACTCAGGAAAAATAAGTTCCCCACCCTGTTATTTCACTCGTTGCATAATTTTTAGTGAAAGCCTGTTAACCTAATTGGGTTTCTAAATTCGTGATTTTTAAAAGCTGCATTTTTAAACTAGCGACATCAAACAATGCCAGTCTCACTTGCAATATCTTAAACATTAATCTCACATTTTTCACTGATCTACTTTTATCAAATAGTTTTGCAGTCATGAGATTAAACCAAGAGGTACTTGCACCTTGAAGCACACCTAAGTACTTCACTGAAGGCAATAAGAATTCTTAATAATAATTTAAAAAATTGTTATTGTATATTTTAAAAAGTATGAGACAAAAACATACAGTAACTTAATTATATGTTTTTTTAAATTTTTCAGGGAAAAGAAAAAGGAAAAGGAGCGTGATGAATTATGGAAAAAACTGTCCCAGTTGGAGCTAAATCACAAAGCCAAGCTCAACTCTGCTTCCCACCACTCCCCCTAGTGGCTCCTTTGAACACATCTTTCTGTTTTGTAGAGATCAGGGCCCCTGCGCCCATACACTGTAAAACTGACAATTATGTGAATGTGGCCCAACAAATAAGAAAAAACAGTGGCCCTTCTGTAAAAGGATCAAATTTGGATTCCTTTGCTGAGTTGGAAACAGTTCTATTCACAACAGAAATGTGTAATTCCTACTGATAAGAGGAAGAGAAAAACAAAACAAACAAAAATGTTACTTCCTAATACATGTTCAAGTTTAAAAAAAAAAAAAAAAAAGAAAAGAAAAAATAATAATCCTTGCTAAGTGCTTGAGATTGCTTGAACTTCTATAACATGCTGTTGGAAATTTTTTTAATCTATATATATATACTGCTTTGAAATGAATTACACTGTTGATTGATCATTATTTAAAACATAAGGAAAGAAACCTTTTGGAACGAAACAAATTTTGTAATAATTAAGGTGTTTAGGGCTAATAATTTTTTCTTGATTTTAAAAGAATTTAGTAATGCATGGGGAAAAAAAGAGAGCAGCTATGAAAGAGGAGTGTCTGGCAAGCTTTTGATTTGAACTGTAGCAATATTTTGACATTAGTCTTGAGTTAAAATGACTTGCAGCTAATTTGTACATTGTATATCAAAAGAAATGATCAGAATTGTGATCACTATGAGATATCAGGAGAAAATTCCCCTTTCAATAAAATTAGTCGTGCCTCTTTTCTTTAAAAATAAATACATATATATAAATATGAAAAGGAATAGTACATCATCATCATCATCAGCTATTAATTCTTGCTGGAATATATTAGCAGCATGCCCAAGTGCTGTTGTAGTTGTGATGCTAGTTAAATAACTATTCTATCCACCACAGAAATGCCACCACTTTGTCAGTTTCAATCACTTCTTTTTTATCCCTTTTATTATTAACTACCTCATTTTCTACTTAGTGAAACCGTGTTTTTTCTCTCTCATTGGCATGCATAGTTAAACATGTGTAATGTCAAGTTTGTGGATTCTTGTTAAGTTTTAATATCTTCAAAATTATGCCTGATATTTTATAGAATAATCATTAATGCAGTTTTCTCCTTAATTAATAATTTCAATTCAACCTTAAATTTTTGCTCAATCTTCCCGAACATTTGTATAGAGAATGTAAATCATAAATTTGTCATTGTTCTTTTCATTAAAGTGTTATTATTATTTATATGTTAATTTATATTCGTAGTTTTGTACTAGAATAATTGTTTGACCTACATATTTATCCCTTCAATAGCATTTATGATTTATTACCTTATATTTGATTTGTTTCCTCCCCACTCATATTTTAAAATTAGATTATTGAAAAGAAATTGTAAAGATGTAGATTATAACTTAATTGTTTTCAGAAGATTAATTTAAGTTTTAAAAAAGTTTGCTTAAAAGTCTAGTTATTCCCCGTCTTTTAGTTAAATAATTAGAATGTTTTTCTTTACACATAGTCATTTATTAATATCAATAAAATGAGTTTTTAAACTATTTGTAATATTCCAGAAAATAAATTTCTAAACTGAAAATTCATTATAATGTTTTTTTTTTTTTTTTTTTTTTAAACAATAAACTTATATGCAATAAAACGGATTTTGAATAAGTTGTCTTTTACAGGAATTCTGAAGGCCTCCTTTATTCAAACAATTTTATTTAACATCTTTTTTAATGACTTCAGAAATCTAGTCTGAAGGTTTATCTTTGTCGACCTTAAATCCCTTTCTCCCTATAAATTTTTAGAACATTTTGAGAGCACTACATTAGAAATTTACTGTGTGCGTGTGCACCTGCATGCATTCATGTGCATGTGTGTGTGCACCACTAAGTTGAAATTGTTAAACAGGAAATTACTGTACTTCATAGATTTAAATATGAAACTTTTAATAAATTTTTTGTTCATATTCAACCCCCTTTTCCCCTTCCCCATTAGTCTTACAACTCTTTAAAAATTAAAAATCCTTTATTTTTACTGTTTCCTGATGTCGTGTCTACATTTTCTTCTGTGAAGCACTTGTCCTTTTGCAAAGTGTCATCTTTCAGTATTCGGTGAGCGTGCTTTTTGCAGTTTTTACGAGCTCATCACATAGACCAAAGGTTCATGAAAACGGCTGTGGTGGTGTCCAGGCCTGATTATTTTTTAACCATGGAATGTGAAGCTTTGCGCCTCAAAGTTAAAACAAGGGAAAACCCTTTTTGTTTTAAAGCTTCTAAGATAGATAGATCTATTTATACATAAGTTATGTCAGAAACATGAAAAATTAGCTCTGTCTCTTTCTGTTAATCAAATTTCAAGACTTGGAGAGATTGAAGATATTTAGTTATTGCTCTCCAAGATTGCCTGTAATGGCGGCAAAGCACTTTTAGTGATAGAGAAATCAACTTTTTATGCAGTAAAAATGTTGCTTTGAAGTTCATCAAATCCCCCCTCCCCTCTTTTTTGTGTGTATATTTTTTTTTTTTTCGGAGCCAGGCTCACGGTAATGTAATGACGGTGTTGCGTCAATTTCTGCTCCCTCCATTGCTAAGTCACATAGATTTGTGTATTGCATGTTGTGGCCATGTTATGTAAATAAAGAATGGAAAATAAGTTTTTTTTTTTAATTGCATGGGTCTTTGTTTCTTTCATGTAGTTATTCAAGTGTACAGATTTCCCCTCTCCTTTTTTTTTTTAAGTATACAGTTCTGTCTCCTTCCAAATACAAAATAAAAGAAAACCAGATTTATTTTTTATTCCTAGATACCAATAGAAAAAAAACTATTAATTGTTGAGAAGGTCAGATATACATAGATCTCTAATATCTTTGATGTTTTGTTGTATAAAACATTTTTTTAAAGAATTATTTTGATGTTTTGTGCAATTTGATGTTAAATGACAATGTTTCTGATAGTAAATTATATGGAAATTATTTATTTTTAGCACTCTTGTTATTCTATAGCTCCTTCTTTTTATATATATATATAAAAAAAAAAAATAAAAAAAAACAAGGAGAAATCAAACAACTTACATTTATAGTCCATATTTATGTTTATACAAGCAATAATATTCTTGGAAACAAATTTTTTTCTTCTTTTATTGACCCTTTATTACATTCTACTAGTGTACCAACTAATTTGTCAGCACTGAATTTACATGAAGTATTGAACGCAGCCCCAGAATTCCAGTACAGAAGTTCATGTGATTATAATTTGTATAATATTGTGAAGAGGAATAAATTACTCCTGGTATACAATTTTTTTTTCTTTATATTAATAACACAAAACCATTTATGCACTACAGTTAAAATATAGTTGCGTGAAGAAGTTATTGCCACAGTTGAGTTTGAAATCATGACATATATTTTATAATAATGATAGCTGCAAATACCACTGGAAATATCCATCTTCATGCCCAGCACACTGTAATATTAGTAATTACTCAACTTAATTCTCACTCTGAAATTTAAAATTCCTTTCTGACTCTCATTACTCCATATCATTATCTACAAAATTTAATTAACACATTGTCATCACTTAAACCTGCAATTTTTGTCTGAAAAGGCATTTTACATTACAACTAGGTACTATTAATTTTTTACAGTTGAGTATAAAAGTATTTATTCATTTGCTGACCTTTCTAATTACACTCAAAATTACCTTTGATGAATAATCTAAAATTCAGCATAATTATATGCACAACACACATAACATAATAGTTTGTGGTTTCTACAGATCTTTGAGTGAAAGGGAGTGGGGTTTGAACAGTGGGCTTTGTTTTTCTTGTACCTTTTCTCTGAAAATGATTAAATCTCTGTCATGTCCAGTGACTCTAGTCATAACTGCTCTTGACAATCTTATTTTTAGCCTACCTCCCCCTCCCCCATGGATATAAAATAAAGTAAATGAAGAGTTAATTTTTAAAAAAGACTGTTTATTTATTTTTTCATTTTTCTTCATTTTCGGTGGGTAAGGGGTGTTGAATTAGGCTTGCATACTAAGTTCATAACTTTTCAATGTATGCTCATTTACAAAAAGCCTATTTATCAATATGGTATTAGGTACTTTTGAGATAGCAACTTGTTGAAGAATGATAGCTATAATCAACACTTTTTCAATAGTGAGTTTTATTTTCAATTAACTGTACTTTACTTTAAAGCCTATTATTTTTAAAAGGTCCAATGTGTGTGCCCAATCACTGAGATCTGGGCTTCAGTAAATATGATAAATTAATCTTAAAGCAGTAAAGAACTTTGTACAAAACACATATAAGTATAAAATTATAGAGGACAGACTGTTTTTGGTGGCTCTCGCTTTCTGGTTGTGTGGAAGGACTTTGTTGCTGAAGAAAAATGGACCCTTTGTATCATCCAAAATGATTCGTATTGTTTAGTTTTATATAAATGTGTGTTTCTACAAGTTTTTTTATTGTTCTAACCATTTAATCGCCAGTTTGTTGCATGTTCTTATTAAGCCTATCATAATCGAAAGATAAATAGATTGTTCTCTATTTTATCATTTCAGCTTAGAAATCATAAAAGTATATGTTTATTGACCTATTTTCAGAAAATGTAACATTAAAATAAGTTTTATGAAAGCAAATGTTTTCATTAGTTATAATAAGAGAAGGAAGTCGTTAGAAACATGGTAGAGATTAAAGTCTGGGGTAGTGAGGAAAAGGGAAGCTAAGGTGTATCTGTAGAAATCTTGTTTTTTAAATTTTATAGAAGTATGTTATTTATGCTTTTTTTTAAAAAAAAAATCTCATCAAAAACTGGAGAAAAAAGAAGGTACTCTAAACCCTTGAATACTTTCACCACGTTAGAGTAATGGTAAGCTGGAGACCCTTGAAATATTTCATGTTTATTGACGAGAAGAAATTATTTATTTATCTTTATTTTTCAAAACTAGCTGAAGTACCTATCCTACCCTCAGAAATGAGGACTGTTTAAACCACTAATAGAAATGAAAAATAATACAAGTATATTTATTTATTTGTTAATATTTAACCGTACATTTGCCTGCTCATCTCAGCAGAGTTTTAGCCCTGTAAATGATTTATGCCTTCCTATCTAGATCCATGTTTCATGTTTGCCAAATTATCTTGATCATGATGTAATTGTTTCGTCAAACTTTATTAGTATTTAACTTACTGATGCATTTCTAAATGCATATCATAAAAATGACAATGAATAGCAAATAATTTTATTTTCTATTTTAACATTTCCATTTAGTTACCATAGTAACAGTATTCACTGTTGTTACTTACTACTGTTGCTAATTGCTACAATCAAATGAGAACTGAAATAATTTCTAAAATTTTTAAGAATGAAAATAAAAATACATAAATATAAAATGAATAAAACATTGCCTTTAAAAGTATTTTCTTTTAATGCTGTTGTATATATTTTTTGTTTTATTGCTTTCCATATATGACAAATCTTCCTAATTACCCAGTTCTAGATTGGAAAAATGATATATATCTTTCTATCTTAATCAATGTAATAACTGATTTACTTTTCAACATTAATTACCATAATTACAAAATATTTGTTGCCACTCATGCTAAATTCAACAGTTACACAAAAATAAAAGCAGTGTAAGTATTCTCTAATGGGATATTTTGTGATTATTAGGAAACTTGCTAATTGAAAAATAAAAGTGCATAAATATCAAGCAAACAGAATGTAAGATATCTTGCACTTGATTTTAATGCTTTTTTTAACATGTGGCAAAGATCTTTCAAATCGATGGCAGTTGAAAATTTGTTCATATCTTCCCATCTTAATTGATATTTGCAGAAGTATCTTGCTTGTGATGTAATGCATAGCATAAGAGTTATGCCAATTGCACTAGAAATTTGAAAACAGTTTGCTTGGAATATGATCACTGAGATGAATAATACTGGGCGATTCAAAATAAGTGTTACAACAATTATTTCTTAAACTGGAAGTGATCGAAACATTCTTTCAATTAGAAAAGTTTGTCAGATTTAGAGTAGCTTTTAGATATGGTGATATTTTTTAGAAGGGGATGTAAACTTATTAAAATACTTAATAAGTTTAATTTTTATACGGCCCCTCATTTTTATGGTAGTGGTCATTCTGCAGTTATATTTGATTTCTTGAATTCTTATTTTAGTTAAAATTTTCCTTTAATGCACTTTCGTAGTTTCCGAGAGTTAATTCACACCATTTTCTCTAGCATTCTGTAATACACATAGAAATTCAATTTCTGGAAGCTTTACGTAATTAGTGGATGATCCTTAAAAGACAAAATTATGAATAATTTCATAAGGTAGTACCTGTCAGTTCAGGCAAAACTAAACCTGTTTATTTCACATGTTTGAATATGTTTAATTGCCATTTTCCAACAATGGGATCATCATTTAACATTTATCAACTCATAGTTGGTCCCCTAAAGTCAAAATTTTTTTCACCTGAAAATAGATGCCAACACAGCAGGTAAAGTGATATAAGTTGTCAATTTTAACATTAAATATCTTTATAATTGTTTAGAGACGTGGGATATTTTTTTTTCCTATTTTCTTAGCAAAGAGTAATTTTTCCCTAATTACAGCCTAACAAGTCCATATTTAACAAAAACCCATATTTAATGAGGAAATTGGAAATACTTGTTTGGTACAATGTTAAATCCATGAGAGAATAACTCGCTTTTAACAAGTAAACCTTGATTGTATTATGATTCACTAAAATAGCAATATTTTTGTAATTCATAATACAGTCCAAACCTATTTAGCAAAGTCTGTTGCAGTGAAAATCTTGCTATAGCGAAGACTTTAGTAATGCCTAAATCGAATTACAATATGGAGATATAATATTGGTATAACAAAAGTTTCGATAGTGTAAAATGATTTCTCTGGTCCCTTGGACTTCATGATGAGTATATTTCTTCATCATTAATTTAAAGTATTTTTAAAGCAGTAAAAATTGTAAAATTAACAGCATATCAAAATTTTCAATAAATGGATTTGATGTTTCAGTGTTCGGTTATTTGGTGCAAAGGGAAAAACCTCTTGGCAAGCTAATTCATGTTAAACCTTATGTTTGTGATGTATAAAAGAATTTGACATTTTTTACTTTTCCAACATAATTAAATATTTCTAAACTGATATTCATAATCATCCCATCCATTTTTAAAAAATCGGTGTAATTATGACCATATGTAAAAACACAGTAGAAAAAGTCATTCTGACCAGGAAAAATAGGTGTTTTTCTTGTATCATTAAAAAATATTAAGGAAAAGTATTTTAATATACTTTAATACTTGTTATATTTAACATAGAAATAAATTATAAAATGGACTTGAATTGTCTTAAATATTTATTTTGAAGGATTTTTATTATTTATTTCTTTATTTTGACTTTGTTTTGTTCTCAATAAATCAGCATTACTTAATACAAAGCTTTTCCTTTTATAAAAATATATTATTTTCAACCCATCTTGGCAGCAAGAGACTCTATTTTTATTTAATAAATAGAAATTATAACCTTACAGGGATGTGCCAGCTGCTCCAATTGCTCCAAATTGTGCCAAATCAATCCTGATGTGCCAATCTGCTACTAAAAGATCGTTTTTGGACATTTTTGCTCCAAATTCAGCAAAACTGTTACATTTTTTATTTTTCCATATATGTTTAAATGTTTGTAAATCTCCCGAATTTTTACAAAAGACATCACACATTCTAAGCATTCTCTTTTAATCTTAAAAATGAATATTTTTTCTTTGGCATCCCTTTGTTTAAACCTCCAATGCCTTAAGAGGAAAAATTGACCTCTGTTTTAAATTTAATTTTTTATTAGCTGCTAGTAGTAATTAATATAGTTTAGTAAATATTGTATTTTGATTTAAAATAGATATTTTGTATAGCAATGTATAAAATAACTGATTTTTTTATTTCTTTCGTAAGCTTCTGACTCCGCCCCCCCCCCCAAAAAAAAAAACTGGTTTTTGTTATAAGCTAAGAGTTTTTAAGACCCTCCTTAATTTTCATTTTTTTGATTGGCATTCTTTAATGACTTTTCTCTTTCCCTCCAAAAATAAATTTTGTATTTCAAAATTGGCATTCTTATGCTCCAAAAAGTGACTTTTTCTTGCTCCAAAAATGTCTTTTTTCTTGCTCCACAAATTGCTCCAAAATTTAATTTCAGGTGGCACATCCCTGCCTTATTATTCAACCTGTATAATTATTTACATGCCCACTAGGGTAATCACAAACAAAAATAAAGTTGTAGTCTCAAATACCCCTATAAAAATTGTGCACAAAAGTATCAAAAGAAATCAAATGGACTTAATAACCCTGAGACAGACAGAATTACTCCAATTTTGTGTTTTTTGTGTGTGTGTGTGTGATCTTGTTGGGGGTAATTATGGCCACTCCTTTAAATTATAAGCAAATAAGCCTATGGAAATAAAATTTTAATTAGGTGTTCTTAAAAGGTCAAAGTTACCCCATATTTACTTAAAACAATATTTTTCCTATAATGGAAAAAGTTTATAAATGTAGAAAGTTATAACTACCCACTTGTCCCTATGTCTTAAAATTCAAGCATTTAACTTAAACTGAATTTTTTCATCTATCTAAAAAAGTCCATTGTTTGTCATTTTTCTAATGCAGGGTTTCTACAGACCTGGAAAGTCGGGGAATATCGGGGAAATGAGTTTTGGTCAGGGATTTGGGGAAAAAGTCAGGGAAATTTGAAGAAATTGAAGAGAGGTCAGGGAAATGCAAGAATATTTGAATTTTGCGGCAAAATCAAGAAAATATTTCCTGTTTGAACCTAATTGTAGAAATTATTTAATTTTCATTTTCTTAGTTAACCTTATAAATAATTTTAAAATGTGTCCTTTATTAACATATCTTGTTCAGTTGAAATATTTTTAATTTTATCCTAAATTATTATCAAACATGGTTTTTGTTAGAATCCAGTGATGTCAAATAATATTTTTGTGTATATGGATTTTATTATTATTATAATTTGTAAAAAAAGGGGCAAAATATATAAAAAGTTATTAATTAAAGGATGTAATATTAAAAATAGAAATGCAAAATTCAAGAAAGCATGCTAGATAAAAAGTCAGTGAAGAGCATGATAGATGTCAGGGAAAAGTCGGGGAAGCAAAAGCTGTGAAATCTGTAGAAACCCTGTAATGTCAAAAATCAGCTATCCAACTGATTTAAAAGTTAAGCCTAATTTGCAACACGCCCCTCTCCTTCCCTAAAATTGTCAAACTTTTGTAATTGATTAGAAGGGAAACTGTCTTCTGAATTTAATTGTTGCAATTATGTACTTGAATGTCATTATAAATGAGCCATTCAATTTCACAAATTTCAGTCCAAAAATGAATTATCTCACAAGTACACTTTGCCTTTAACACAACTTGTGTTAAGGCAAAGCTACACAAGGGCTATCTGTCTAAGGAAGGGAAGCTTTTAGCAGAAGACTGTTTAAGGAGGTCTAATGCATATTCACATTATGTATGGTGAAAACCACCTAAAACTCTGGATCATTAGATTGACAGCTGTGCGGTAGACCAGAACTCTGGACCTTCATCACTTCAGTTATCTCTAACGTTCAATGTATTATTCACTCACTATTGGTGGATGCACCAACATTTAATTACCTGTTTCTACTTTTTGTAATTTTTCAGGGAAGGTGTAGTTAGTCATAGAATATTTAGTTTTAAAAACAGTTATATAGTCATGGTAGTTCCTTTACTTTTGCATTTAGTATTTTGAATGAAATGCTTAAAGAAAAAACACCTTTTTTGATAATTATTAAATTCTATTTTTTAATGAAATAGCAAAATCGACACAATAATTTTTCCAAAAAATCTAAGATGATGCAACATAAGTGAAGAATTCTCAAAAGCATACAAATGTTATAAAATTGATGGTAAAAACAAAATTCCTGCAACTGCTGGTGTCTGACGTGTGACCTGTAATGAAAAATATGTATATATCATTATTTTAAAATAGAAGAGGAACATATTGCATGATAAATACTAACTATCCATGTTTTTTAATGATGCTCTGGATTTTTCTAGAATGTTTTTAAGAAGCTGTAGCTGTGAAAATATCACCTATTTGTCTGAAAGCAGAAGTGGCTGCTGAGAAATATTTTACATATACAGACTGGCTTTGAACTACCTGCTCAAAGCAGTCAAAATGAATTCAGAGTTCATTTCTGAATGAAGCTACTCCCATCTGGTTTCTATCAGAAATTGTGACATTCAGCTACAGCGGAGTTTTACATTTTTAGTAAAAATCCATGAATCATGCATGCCTAGGGTTAAAAAATGATAAGAGTGCCTATAAAAATTATAAAGGCTTTGATATAAAGTACTTGATTTATTATTAATTATGGTTTTTTCTATAGTTATATACAAGTCAAGGTTTAAAATCCTTAAATACATTCAATTAATATATTTAAATCAAAATTTATTCCAAGTTAATTGAAATATACATTAAAAATACTATGTAAAGCAAAGTGTAAGCATAAGTACTTAAGTAGTAATATTTTTTTAAAAATCAGTTTTAAATAAAAATCATGTTTGGGGTTATAAAAAAACGTGTGCGTTGAAAGCTGAATTTCATTTTATATATTGGTTCTAACATCATTTGGTATATCATCATTATAACTGTGTCTGGTTAGTCAGCTACCTAATTTTTATGCATTTTAATTAAAATAGTTTGAGGCACTCAAAATGTCAAATAAATATACCTTTAAGTCTATGGAGTTTTCAATTTCCTGAAAAAAGAATAAAATTCCTGTCACCTTATAGAAAAAGGATTATCATGGATTATTATTTTTAAATATATATATTCTAACATTTGTATTTGTGGAATTTGATTGTAGTTTATATAATTTGGAGGAAGGTGTAATTTATCTTCATTTTCATTGACATTTAGCATTCTATCCTCTCCCCCCTATTTTTTTTCCAGGAAATTGTTGATGTGGTATTGAGCTGTTACCAAGTATGAAACCTGAAAAATTTGAAATTAGGTATATGGTGTATTCCTGTTTTTATGTCAATATTCCATTTGAAATTCAATTGTTTCTTATGGATTGTTTATTCATTCACTCGCATTGAATTTCACATTCAATTTGCACAGGTTGAGAAAAACTGGTTTTTAAATTAACCCTTTTATACACTGCTTCCACAATTGAGGACACAGAAATTACCTACACTTTCGTACAAGATGGATATCCTAATTTATGTAAATAAAGAAAAACCAATTTTCCTCAAAAATTTGTTAGTCAGAATTTTTAATTATACTTTTTTGTTACAACTTTAATTTGTATTATCAGAAGAAAAATTATTTAATACAAAAAAAATATGTCAGAATGGGTGAAGTCAGAATGGGATAGAATAAAAGTTCTTTTTTTTCCTTTCCTTGATTTTTTAAATTTGCTTGACTGTTAAAAGGAAAAAAATTAATTAAATTGATGCTTACCCTATCTGGACTGGGAATGAGCAAGGTTGGGAACCGGACTGGACTGTGTCTGCGGATTTCTGACCTGGAGGACAAGTCTGACGGAGTGGCCGGCAGAACAGGGAGAGTTACCATATCTACTCTCCTTGAATCCTCCTTAACATTCTGTGAGGAGAAAAGAGCAAAGCAAGCTTATTGTGCAACGAATACAAAGAAAAAAGAGAAAATAATAAAATTGAAATTACATGAACTTTAAGCAATTGCTAATTAGCAAAATGTTACAAAGCTCAGATATCAAAGCAGATAAAGTAGGTACCTTGATTTCCTGACTATAGGCTGCTAGATAACTCACTCAAATAAAATCTTTCGGACTCAGACTATTTAAAATGAAATTGAAGTTTTATATATACAAGGTGAAGTTTTATATATACAAAAAGGTGGTGATGGGCTTCTTTACCTTGGCTTAGTAAATTCTTTATCTATTAGAGATAAGTGGACAGTGTAAATTGAAAAAATGTTCGACATAAGACTCGTCCTTAATTCCTCTCGTCAATTTTCAATATTTCTCAAAATCAATAAATTCCTCTCATTAATTTTCAAAAAGTTACTTTTTAAATTTGTATACGAGCCCCCCTACAAAACAATTCCCAATTAGTAAAATATGTCCCATACACTCATGAGAACAAAATTTAAGAATTATACCTTAAAAAGTGTCGGAGATATGCATGTAAATATAACACTGCCCTACACCACTTTCCCATGGCTCTCGAAGGGAAAAATTCACACCAAAGGATCGCATTTCAGGGGCCGGACAGAAATTACGAAAGGAAATCTTTTTTTTTTCCACTCTAGCAATGAACATTTACATTCAAAATCATGTATAGTCCCCGATCGTCTTTCTTTAAAAATATCTCTGCGATGTTGTATGATGAAAGGCTCAGATTTGGTACATCACATCATTAGTGTATGGGCACATTTTACTAATTAGGAATGTTTTTGTACGGAGGTCGTATACAAATTTAAAAAGTAACTTTTTGTAAATGAACAAGAGAAATTTTTTCTTAACGGAGTCTTATTTCAGGCCTTATTTTGAACATTTTTTACTTTTACACTGCCCACTTATCTCTAATAGGTAAAGAATAAAAACCCGTTACCACCTTTTGGGGACATCCTGTATATGTATATATACAATTAATGTGCAAATATATTTTTTCTTGTTTTAATAGTCCCTGCTCTCTTTTAATGCATCATATAAAGCTATCTCTTATAGCTTTATTTGCTTCAAAGTTATTACCGATTATGAATTGAAGACACCGTGGTTGAGCAAAAGATGTGTAAAAAAGGAATGAGGGGGAGGGGGGAGATAGAATGGGCACCACAAGCTATCGGTAAGGAAATTGCACACTATAAATAGATTTTAAAAATCTGAAATCTGTTTTTTTTTTTTTTTTTATGCTAAGGAAACTATGAATTTTACTTGAATATGTACTAGTGGAAAAATGTATAAAATTGTTAATCTTAAAATATCTTTTTGAAGAATATCTTTGGATAATAAATTTTAAAAACTAGAATAGAAAAGTGAAAATAACTAATGGACTAAAACTTGTTGCTTAAGCGGTTGCAGTGTACCACCCACTCATCCAAAACCTTTCGAAGTGTCACAAATCACCATTAACTTTTCCTCTATAAACGCTTAGCATGTAAGTCCTGATAATGTCTGATCAGTCATTGTTGATGTTATCCAGGACTTAACTCTACGTGAGTACTGAAAGATCTTTCTATGTGCAGCTAATAGCTGCAAATGTTAGAGCTACATATTTGCAAGCCTTTGAAAACTGTAGGGAAGAACTTAGTTTGATGGTTTAAAAATCGACCAAGTGTTTTTGTATCAAATTTTTTTGTTACTGGTGGAGAAACATGCCACATTTCATACTATGCTCCGACTTCAAACACAATATTTGGTAAAAAGTCTCCATAGAGACTTCCGACCCGCTTCATTTTCTTAATAGTCTTTTGCACCAATTTTTTCATCGATGTCAGGCGAAGTTTAAATAGGTCATAGAAAACTTAGCGAAAGTTTGTTTGTAAAGACTTTTTCCAAAAGATGCTATTAATCATCCAAATAATTGATACTCTAAAGTACTCTTCTGCACTTCTGCTTTTTAACTCCAAACTTGGTGACTAACTGTACGAGGACACTTCAGTTCAATAACATAAGCTTCTGCTATTTCGTTAGCTGATGTAAAGATAGTGTGACGAGTTTTCGGGATGACCTGCTTCTGGGGATTAAACTAATCTAAAATTCGTATCCTGTGTGACAAATAATTAAAATTTGCATTTTGTTGCATGAAAATCGGTTAACTAGAATGCGAAATAGGGAGTTTTGGGTGTCCCCATTGTCTAACTTAGGGTTTTCTCGAGAATTCTGGTGCTATCGCTTAGTTGTCTTCAGTTTTGAAAACTTATCTTTGGCACCAAATTTGGCAATTTTTTGCCCAAGAGTCACCAATCATGGCGACATTTTGTGCATTTTTATTAATGAGGCCAGTAATTTGCTTCCCTGCATTTCTATTACGCAATTGATTCTCTAGGGATGTAATCTCTGGAATGTCCGTGCAACGTCGGCGCAAGATATAAAAGAGCAGGGTCACTTCAGAGTTCTGACCAATTCCGTCAGCGGATAATGTCTGAGTCCGTGTTATGAGCAGAGGTTGATTCTTCTGGGATCGTAAGGCTCTGTATTGTGTGCTTTTGAAAGTGATCTATCATTTTTTTTTTTTTTTTTTGAGAAGCTTATTTTAGAAAGCTGTTTGTACTTTCTTGATTGTTGAAACCTGAGGAACTGCTGATAATTTTCCTCGAGAATTTCCACTGAATTTTAGCCCACGGAAGAGTTTTTTTTAATTGTGTACGAAATACAACATCTGAAGAAGCTTCTCTGTTAAGCTGGCTGTTATGAAGCGTGTTATTTCTTATTCATTCCTGTGATTTGCATATAGCAGATTATTCATTGACTGTCTAATAAAATTTACATTTCACGCTGTCAACTGGACTGTTTACTAGAACTTTCCATCTACACTCAACTTTTAAACTATGAACTCTGAACTAAGCAGTTTTCTGCAAAAATAATTTTGAATGTACTTTCAGAACTACTGCGATTAGATATGATTATGAATATACTTTTCAGTTTGCTCGCTAACAGAAAGCAAATAGATGTCAACAGACTGCAGAGTGTCAGCTACAGGCTCTATGTATGTGGAGTACTTTGCTGTGATGCAGTGATAAACTTTAGTGAAATTGAAGCACAGTACAATCGATACACCGTTACTTGCATATTATTGTTTCACCCTGCTGCAGCCATTTCGTGCACATCAGTTATTTGTGTAAAGCCTGGAATCCAAATGGGCGGAAAGCTGAATTTTCTCGGAGAACAGAATTTATTGTCTTGAAAAATTAAAATATAGTGTAAAATGCCAAGAAAGGGGCTGTTTTGATCCCCTTTTGTGAAGGGGCCGTAAAACAGACCCAAATTTCGTCCACATCAATCCCATAATCATATTTAATGATTTCATAATGAAGCATATTTTTTACCAGAAACACGTGTACTGACAATAAGTGCATTTTTATATTTTATTCAACAAAATTTTAATTATTCCTTTTAAAATCTATTTTTCTGTTGAGTGTTTTTTATTTTATCATTTCCATTTATTCATTTGGTTTTGGTTAGAACCACGGAAAACTCCGAACAGCTAGGTTGACAGGCGCAACCAGGGTTTGAACTTGGCACCTCTCGCCTTCCAGTTTCGAGAGCAGAACCAACCGCGCAGCCACTAGTGGGCTCCATTATGGGTGACCAAATTGAAAGTTTACAACTATTTGGCATACTGAAAACATCACATTAAGCGGGATATTCTTTTAACCGATATTCCATTGAGCGTCTTTGGCTGTAATGTATATGCAGAGCCTGATTATAACCAACTGGGACCCCGGACATTGATGAATTTGGGGGCTCCATCTATGAAATTTGTTTAATTTTCATAAAAATTTGACATAAAGAATATTTCGGAACATTTGATATTGGGGGCCCTTTTGAGACTGGGCCCTGGGCAAAGTCCCGATTTGCCCGTGTGATAATAAGGGTCTGTGTATATGCCGTATTAGACCGAATGTAATGTGACCACAAAATATTTATTCAAGATATTAGAAAAATCCTGTTTTTAGACCTCGAATTTAGTGCGAGTCAGGTTTTTTACGGGAAATGACCAGTCAAATAACACTGTGTTATATTCGGGCTGATACAGTACATACAAGCCCACGAACATACTTTAACACCAGGGAATATCCAGAAAAACATTTCGGAGGGGTCCAAAGAGTGGCAGAATTTTTCACAAAAAATCTTATTATTTTATCAACAAAAATCAAAATTTTGGGGTGGGGGGAGAAACAACATCCCCCCACCCCAAAGGGACATGAAGTCCCTTTATTTCTGTTGCTTGATTCACTGTAGTATTCTATCATTATCTCTGAGCTTCTTTATAGAACTGCATTCTTGCTAGCTTTAAGTGAGGAAATTTACATTTCCCTTTGGCGTGAATATATTTATATTTGTATTTTTGCTCCCTGAATGTTGCCTTTTCTTTTATTCATATGCGTTAAAATGTATTCAGAGATAGTAGGCTAAGGCTTCGGAACAGGCGAACTATGGATGTTTCTCTTTTTTGTGTGCGTGTACTTCTCTATCACGTACTCTGTTCGGAGCAAAAGAATAAATGTTTTTGTTTTTGCCTTTTCTTTTCTTTCTTCTTTAATCCTTTCCTCACAAAATTCGGAGGAAATAAAATGGACGAGCATCTTGCGTGATTTTTTCGAAAGTGCGGAAAGTAATTTTATGCTCCTTTTGGAATTTATTATTTTTTCTCCCTTCGAATAAATACTTTATGTTAAAAAACTTCTATATTTCGTTATTGCATTAGGACTTTGTTGGTTGGATAAATCATCATCGTCATGAGCGTTTTAATACGCAGTAGGAATATTTTTTTTTTTTTTTTTTTTGTGTGTGTGTGTGTGTGTGTGTGTACATGCGGGACGAGAGAACAGCATAGCTAATTGCGGATTATAAAGTGTGCCCCTTATCTGTTACAGATATCCGTCTAATTATTTATTTTCATAAACAAGCAATTTGATAATTGTATTTTTCATCAAAACAATATTGACGCGCAGGTATGGGCAATACTGGGATGTTTAGATTTTTTTTTTTTTTAATACCATATCCGATACGAATGTCCAACAGCGTACGCGAGGGAAGAAAGTTCAACCCTCTCCCCTAAAATTTCTTATATACCGTAAATTCCGGCGTATAACGCGCACTTTTCATACAAAAATTACGGTCGAAATTTAAGGGTGCGCGTTATACGCCGGTTATAAAAAATGATAAATTTAAAAATAAGAAAAGATGAGCATAAAAAAACGAGATTTCTACATGTACCTGTATGTTGTTTATTTAAAAGAAATGACATACCTTATGAACTTCAATTTTCATTATCGGGCAACATAAAAAGTTCATCATATTCATCTTCCGTTATATTTTCAGGCACATGATCAAATTCACTTTTATCTTCACTATCACTGTTACTCAGTTACTCTGATCCATAAATAAATAGTTATGGTGCGTTCCATCTAGATTGTTCGATATACTACTTTTTTAAAATGAGTTTTAAATTATGTCAGGTTTAATTTCATCCCATGCTCGTATTATCCACTCACACACTATTTCTAGACTGGCATTACGCATTTCACCTCCTTCGTAAATGTTTTACCTCCTTCCAACATCCACATATTCCAAAATCGTTTTAAATTTCCTTAGAATAGTTTTTTAATACACACATTAATTTCTTTGTATTATCCGTTAAATGCGATCTGAACATATCCCAAAATAAAAGACTTTCTGGATTCCATAGGGCAAGTCTGTGATTGCAAAGTAAAGGGTGCGCGTTATACGGAGGACATACATAAAAATTAAAAAGAGAAATTAAAAATTATAGGTGCGCGTTATACGCCGGCATTTACGGTAACTTCTATTTAGAAAGCAATATGTGAAGCTTGTAGAAAATTTAAATCCGTAAATGAGTTATTACAGAACGTCCGAGTAGAATTTTAAAGGACTAAAATTACTAACATTTTAGGCCTTTTTGAAAACTTATTTGAAAAAAAGCGCAAGCTAGTCGTATTTGGCTCTGCTTATGTTATTATTAAGTTTTTCACTACTTTTTCAAACAGGTAGATAATGGATATTTTATTTTAAAATATTCAGTTTTAAAATTGACTCATTTAAATATTCAGTTTTAAAATTGACTCATTTAAATATTCACTTTTAAAATTGACTCATTTTCATACCCTGATAACGTTCAGCTTGCAAGCCCACTCTCACGGATCTAAAATTTCCTGCAGAACTACTGAGATTTCTTATATTTCCCCATCCTTCTCAAAAAAAAGGGGGGGGGGGGAATGTTGATTAATTAGCAGTTTATATGTGTTCATTGGTGACGGAAATAATAATTTTAATAAAAACATCGATTTGTTAAATTAAGCTTTATTGAGCGTATCACATAAGGCACATTGCGACTTATAACAATCAACCTTCGAAAATCAAATCAGCGTATCGAATCACACACTGCCAAGTTTAAATTGCAGTTTGTGTCATAATCTAATATTTACTCTATTTTCATGCATTCGGAAGAGCTACTGCGTATGTAGCTGCATCAATAATCGTAGAGTAAGCCACTGTCGTCATAAATCGTTGCTGAAGACTTTACGGAAACGAAAAAAATGTCTCTATTCATTTATTAGTTAGCACTAGTGATAAAGTGATTTGCTTGATGATGAATAAAAAGAAACGTTCATTTCAATATTATATTCAATCGTTTTCATGCTGCCTTATATCCGAGTTCTGTTTACTACAGCATCTTAGGATTCATTGATATAGTTTGTTCACCTCTGAAAACAAGCATTGTTGTACTAAGGTTAAAGAACTAATCTATACTGGTGTAAAAAAATATCTCGGAAGACATTCAGCAAAGAAATTCTCTTTCATATCGTGGCAGAATATAAATGTAAATGGATATTGACCGGCGAGCACAAAAAAAAATCATTTATCGACCCACACAATTACAATTCCTGACCGGGAAAGCAATATGACAGACGTCTAATGCATCTTTCCGTTCCTGGTTCACAGAGTTTATTACTAGACTTCCTCCACCATATATTAATCGAAATAGATGGGAATCTTTTTTTTTTTCAATCAGTTATATAGTGTAGCGATGGTGTGAGAGTGAAATTAAAAAAAAAGAAAGAACAGCATTTATTACGAAAACTGTGGTAATTTGATTTGAATAAAAGTATGCGAATAAATCCATTGATAATTGGCATTAGCAGACCAGTAAAACCACAGTTTGAAGCAGAGATTTCAAATGGACTCCATGTGAACCTCTTTTAGCTCAATGAAAGGTTTTAGGGTCTAGTATTCTAGGAAGAGTATTGGCGATCGGTTGTAATTTTTTCTGTTTAAAAAAAAAAAAAAAAAAAACCTAGCTTTTAAGAAATATAGTTATTGGATAACTATATGCGTTATACTAATAATATCCATTTTAGTTTTTAAAAGGTTCGAAACAGTAAAAAGGTTAGGAATTCTCCGATCTAAAGTATAGCGGGAAGCAGAGGAAATCTTTATATGCAAATAAACGTTCATGACGTTGGATACAAGAAAAAAAGTGTGTCTTGTTTATGCACCAGAAAGTAATTCAAAATCAGTATAATTTTTTCAAATTAAAATTATAGGCGAGAGTGTGTTGTGCTTCTAAGGACTGGCGAGCATTTTCAGCTAGCCTGTATGTTTCATCGTTATCTTCCTCTGTGGAAATGTGTAAATAATATTTCATCCAATAAAAATATATTCTTACTTGTGATAGTGCCTGTATCTAACTGGGCAAACAATTGAGCCATGAAAATATCAACGAAAACAGACTATAATCTTAATAATGATACCTACAAAAGTGTTGTTACTTATGCCTTCTGCCAACCGCAAAGGGAGACCAGATCCTCCCTGTAGGACGGCGATGGGCGAGAGGGAGCGGCTTCCATTTTATTGAGTTTCGGTTGGAGGAAGACCGACTTATCTTGGGGGCAGGGGCGTAGCCTAGGGGGGGGGTCATAGCCCCCTGGAGGAATTTTTTGCCATACAAAATGTATATTCTTCACTCCCTTATCACACACATATATGCATATATGTTGCAGTAGTCGTAACCCCCCCCCCATGAAAAATTTCTGGCTGCGCCCCTGCTTGGGGATCTAACAATTTTCAACCAATTCCAGATGAGAGACCTGGCATCTGTATCGGCACGCTCAGAGGTATCATTTGAACATGAAGGACATTGGAGACAGGGACAGCTTTCAAGTACAAATTTTAAGTGAACAGTTCCCATTGGTTTACAAGGTTTCACGGCAGTCCAGCCAAAAGACCCCCTTCCAAGGTCGGCACCGCTTCTCTTTCAGTGTTCTTATGAGAACGGAGCTGTGCGACTCGGCCACTGCAGGACTCTACAGAAGCAATAATTTTTAGTAGTCGTTTAAAAAGCTTTTATTTGTCTTTTACAGCTTTTGAAAAAGTCTACCCATTAAATTAATTTTTTTAATAAAAATATTGCTATATCATTTTTTGTCTGCATATAGTTTTGCGGGATGAAAATTATGTATAACATTAACTTAAATTTTTACATACACAGAATAATACGCTATTATTAAAATGACGAAAGCTAATTTTGCTAGGAAATCAATTTCTTTAAAAATAAATTAATAAAACTAACAAATGTATCGTTAATTTTTTCCCTGCATAATTATGCAAATATTTTATTTATTTATTTATTTTAAATGGAAAAAATTATAATTTTAAAAAGGCTAGTAGTTCGTCGTTATCAAATTCTAACCGACCATCAAATATATTATCCTGGCTAATTGAAAAATTGTCATTTGGAGAAAAATCAATTTAAAATTCTTAGTTGCTACTGTTAATTATAAAAGCTTGAACTAATTTGAAATTTTTCATGTGGTTTGATTTTAAATGTTTCTGATAAATAATGTTTTATCTTAATCAGCATTTAAAAAATCAATTTTTCACCATTTCAAAGGTACCGAAACTTAAATCTCCGGGTTAACTGATCGGTTCTTAAGACACATGGGTGGTAATTGTTTAAAAGGCATTTCACAGACGTTAATCAATTTCAAGAAAAATATAATACATTATATCATTTCAGCCCTTTGATAGGGACTTGTGGATTACTTTTAGGAGCGGCATCATTCGTTCTGTACCTGTGTGTGTAAAAGTAAGATAATTCAGTTGGTAAATGTTTAACCGATATGCTTGGCATGATTTATCATTCTTGTTTCCAATCCGTTGCATTACGGCAAGGACGTAGCCAGGGGATGGACCATGGGGACCTGAGTACCCCCCCCCCCATATTTTGGAGTGACTTGTGTATTAAGGCAAAGCTAGTCGAGGCTTTCTGCCTAACGAAGAGTGCCTTGGGTGAAGGACTTTTTATGGGGTTCTAATGCATATTCACGTTAAATCTGAAGAAAACCGCCCAAAACTCCTGACCGTTAGATTGGTGGCCGCGGGACAGCCCCTAACCCGGGACCTTCACACTTCGGCCATATACCATCTTCAGTGTCTTTTGGGAGCAAAGTTTTGAGTTTTTCTTAATTGGATATCAATAATCAACATTTTTTTAATGAGAAATTTTCACCTTTTGGACTTCCCCCCCAATTTTTTTTTTTTCAGTACATCCCTACCTTACGAATAATTTTTTAAATCTAAGCAAATATGAAAACGATTAGTGATAACTGTCCAAGCAATACCGCACGAGTCGACTAGTTTCTTGTATAGCGTACAAAAATTTATATAGACATCGAAGCATTTCCAATTAAAAAAAAATTGATACAATTTCATGCGTAAAATTCAAATAACTGAAACGTAAAGATAAAATAACGGAAGACCACAGAGCTGGTAATTTTTTTCTGAATATTTTATTAATTTATACAAGTGAGAATCTTTCCGCAAACTTGGTGAGACAGTATGCCATTAGGGGTTGATTAAGAGTCGGGGAACGGTTAAGCACCCATTAATTTATTCCCGAGCAACGGCTTTATCGCGTCATGCATTTCGCAGCTGCATGAGGTAAATGGCCTGAGGAACTTTCTGCTCAAAAGTTATGATTCAACTATTAAAAAGAAGGAAGAAAAATGTAACAAACAGGAAAAACTTGCACTGAACAAGTTTTGTATGTAGTTTTAAATTTGTATGGCACAAACACACGCACATTTATAAGCGCTGTTTTTCTTGTCTCGCAGCCCCTTCCCTCTTTCTTCTCTCTTTTTTTTTTTGTTGTTGTTGTTTAACATTAAATTTAAATAAAATCCGGACATTTCAAATACAACACATTACCTTTACTTTTTTACACAGTGAATACTCCGCGCAACATTGTATTAACCCTTCGTTAGGCGCGTGGACTACAATCGTAGACCAGGTACACACACCAGGTAAAAGAGTATTCGAGTAATGGCTAAATTTCCTATTTATTTTAGTTTTGTCATCAATTGAGTAGTTTAAAAAAAAAACAAAAACAAAAAAAAAAACGCAAAATTAGAAAAAAATATGAGAAAGCTATCATAAGACATCATTCATTTTTATGGAACTACATTTTAAATATGAAATTGACATAGGAAATTCGACTTATGCTCGAATATCAACATAGGAAATTGGACTTACGCTACGATCGCAGTCCACGCGCCTAACGGAGGTTTTTAAAAAAAATAAAGTTTGCTTCAGAACCGGCCCTATGGTGCAGGGAACGATGAAGCCAGGGCCGGACTGAAGTATCTACTGATAAAAATATAAATTGAGCATTTAAAGCATGTGAAAATAATTTAACTATGTTTGATTAGCTAAAATCTTCTGATTAAATTAAAATATTTTAATTAAACTCATGTAAGCAACCGTAACAATTTATCAAGTAATATACAGAATCATACAACATTATTATATGCAGTAGCGTTGCCAGAATCTTTTCAAGGGCGGAGGAGGGGATTCGTTTTTTCGATTGCTTTTATACAAACACACACGCACACACATATATATTATACAGTCACCTCCTGATATAGTGAACTTTCGGCTATATTGAACGCAAACCATTAGTCCCGATTCACATACAGTATATCTGTTCACTATTGGAACACTTCGGCATTAGTGAACTTCGGATATAGTTGATGAAATTTGCTGGTCCCCAGAGATTCACTATAACCAGAGTTGACTATATGTACTATATGTATATAATACACACACACACGTGAGTGAGCGTGTCTTTGTGGACTCGCAAAGAGGACCACTTTCACTCTTCCAAAAGTTTGCTTACGCGGAAAAGCAGTTTTTGCGATAAATGAATCTCCTAAGGGCAAGATTATTGCCCTTAGGAGAAAAAGTTAAGCTGAAAAAAAAGTTAGTTGTAATTTTAAACAACTTTGTAGAGAAAAGATTCTGTTTGTTATGCACACTCCCTCCCCCCAATACGCGAGAAAAAAAGTAATGAGCAGCCTAATTTTCCTCATTACACTTAGTGTCAAAGGAGGTAAGGGGGGGCAGTTGAATCCCCAACCCCCTTGAATACGCAACTGATTATATGTGATATTTAACAATTATAACATGCTAGATCACTATTTAATTTTTGCCTTTTTTACCCAATTTCTTCATGGTTTTTATCGCCTTCCAAAGGTAAAAATCAAAGTGAAACTTTCTTAAAAGTAGAGAAATGTCACTGAATCATTGAAATGAAATATTTCAAAAGTTGTCTTCGAATTATTTCGAAAAAAGCTTCAACAAAAAATGTTGGGTATCAAATATTTTTTTAGAATAATGCCACATGCAGTTGAACTCTATTTTAATGTCATTGAAAGGAACACATCATTCAATCCATTTGTGCCCAGATATTTTTGCGACTTTCTTCGATTTTTGCTAATACTTGCAATAATAGATAAATTTCTGACGTCAACTTCTTGAAGAAGGGACGATTTCTTTTAAAATAATTATGTATAAAGATTGAAATGTCAACATCCTACTTGGTCATGTTAAAATATTTTGTGGAGTTGAGTTTCAATACTCGTGAATAAAGGATAGGAAAAGTAAATAGCGTTTTCGACTGATAGCAAAAATGCCTTCCCAAAAAAGGGACACTAGGCATAAATGGATGAAGACGCAGTGACGTTGTAAACGAGCCTCTGCACTTTAGGTACTTTCAGATTGAACGTACAGAATATCTTAACGTTATAGAGAGCCGTCTTGGTAACAAACTTCAATTGTATTTGTGCATCCCTGCTCCGCTAGACATAATATTCTGGGTGCGCAACTGACGTTGATGGCCGGTCTGGTCAAATAGGCCGGGACGTTTCCGCGGTCCAGTCCGGCCCTGGATGAAGCTGCCCCGGGTTCCAAAATCCTTTACTATAATATATATATATATAATATGCCTGCCGAGGATTAAAACAATTTTAGTAGGCGATTTTAATATAGATTTCGATTTTGAAGAAGTATTTTATGGAACAAGAAAGACAAATACGACACATTCGCGGATTTTGATGCACATTCCAAACAGTATTTACAAAGATCAAGTATAGATAGAATGTACCTAACGAATATTGTAAAACAGTTTTTAAGGCGATTAAATCTAAACATATGTTTAATATTTATTTATTTATTTTCCATTGGTATTTTTTAGTTTAACAATATCCATTCCGTGCGAAGAACGGGTACTTCAGCTAGTATATATATGCATATATTTAATAAGTAAAATACGCAAAGAATGTTACTGAAAAAATGACATACCTCTTAGGAAAAGGGAAAGGATATCAGCAGAATCAGAGGGCCAAAAAAGTATTAAATTTGATATCCAATGAAACAATTCATGCAAGAATGAATGGAATGGAAAATATAACCTCTGGGACATTCGTCATATTATATATGTAAGATATTGTAAATTATGCACGGGATTATGGGGGGACTATCTAATTCCACACCCCTCACCCCCGGTCCGACATCTTAAAAAAAAAAGTAAATACTGTATTGTTTCTGTGACATGAACAAGATAAATACTGCATTGAAAAAAAAAATCGCCGCTTACCCCTCTGAAAACACTTTAAGCTGCATGTGGAGGGGCGCATTTTTGTAGTTCGCACCACTTAACAAATTTTAAAAAGAATAATGGATCAAATTTGTAGCATAAAACCATCCTATCTACCCAATCTGCGATTTCCGCGTAGCAAAGAACAAAAGGCGTAGAAAATTCCTCAAAAAAGAAGTTTTACTGTTACGTAGTGGTAAAATAAAGATCTGAAAAAATGTTCTTCGCCATTACTTTTACAGAGAATTCTGAAACCTTGTAAAAAGAGTAATCCAGGGTACACTGCGAGTGCATAAAAAAAAAAAAAAAAAAAAAAAGAATATCGCGCAAATAGGAATCCAATTTCCGTTTAAACCATTATAAAACAAGAATGAAAAAGCTTACCGCTTTAACAGCAGTTGTAGGTATTTCTTCCCTGGGCACCGTTTCTACATTATTCGGCTTTTTATTCTCTTTGTCTTTGTTATCCGATTCTTCTTCGTTCGTCGCTGGACCAGCAGAAGCCTAAATATATACATATATATATATATTTATCAAGTCATATGTAAAACTGCAAAGTTGCTTAAAAAATGTTTTTAGAGTAATGTTATGCTTTTATTTATTATAAAAGCAATATACTTAACAGACTATACAATAATAAGTCTGTTAAGTATATTTTGTTTAAAATAATTTTACAAGCAATGTGCTCTTCTTTTTTAACAGACTTAAACTGAAACGTTCTCATTGCACTAAAATACTACAGTACGCAAGGGAGTGGCTGCTTGTGGGTTATTTGAATGGAGGTTCACAAAATAAATTTCGAAAATTAAATATGCAGATATACGACGCAACTTGTTAGAAGTTTATTTGCGTTTCCAGCAGTAAAAGAAAACTATGCATATGCACAACTGTATGAAAATAAGTAATCTTTGGTCTTGCATTTCGTCACCTGCATAAGTTTTGGCAAAGGTGCTGACTTGAGTAATTTTATTACAATTTTTCTTCCCATAGATAATGTTCATAAATATAATTGCTTAAGCTCCGAAAAATTTATTTTACTAAGTACCATCTTAACTATATACACTATATATACACACACAAAAATATTGTACTAAAAAATGATGAAAGAAAATTGAAAAAAAAAGAGGGGGTGGGATCTAACCGAGCACATCAGACCAAGGGAGAATTTTTAGGAGATAACCGCAAAGTATGGTCCGTTCGCACACGGAAAATGCGCGAACCAGTGGCATAGACAGAAATTTTTCGTGGAGGGGGGGGGGGGGTTGGTTACGTCTACTGCAACTCACATATATGTATACGCATGTGTCATAAGAGAGTGAAGAATATGCATTTTGTATGGCGAAAAATTCCTCATGTGGGGGGATGTGACCCCCTATCCCCCCCACTTGGTTACGCCACTGGTGCGAACGGAATGATATCGCAGCGCCTTACCCCTCCCGCGTCTCTATCATGAGCGACCGAGGAAAGAGTAGACTGGTGTTTGTGCTGTAATAACCTACAATACTGTACGCTAGCTATAATAAGCCTATTTAATAATAGTTGGGAGGGGTAGGGAATAGCGTTTTAAATTCACAAAAATCTAGAAGTGTACTTAATATATATAATTTTTTAATTTAATTTGTTAGTGTGTTTATGCTTTAATTTTTTCTATGGGGGTTCACGTGCTCATGTGTCCAAATGGAGAAGCCGCCACTGGCGCAAGGGAAGAGATTTGCATGATTAAAAACTTTTAGTTATATCCGTCCTATCTAAACAAATTAGGCCTTCAAAGGTTAAGGAACAACATGTTTTTCGAAGTTCATCATGAAAAAATGATACTAACGGTAAAATTCATAGTTTATTTAAATCACATTTGGGGGCAACCTCCGGCCCGCGGGCCCGATGTGGCCCGCCCTGCCTCTTAATCCGGCCCGCGAAACATATCAAAACCCCATATAAACCATTCAAAGTCCCATATAAATCCTGAAGTTTGGCCCGCAACTTTTCAAAGGTTGCCCATACCTGATTTAAATGATAAAAATGAACTTTATCCATAAAACAAAAACGATAGCTACCACTTTTTTTTATATATAGAATAGAACAGGCATATATGAGGGGGAGAAAAATATGCAAATATCAGGCTTTCGTAATTACGCGTGTAACTTTTGTTGATTTACAACTTCTGTTAGCAGATTCGTTGACAATAGCTAGTAGGGTCTGAGAGAAGCCATTTTCCAGATTCGTTAAGGTGATCGGCTGTCTAATGGATGGAAATGGAATTGTCACAGACTAATGCTGCTAGAAGTCTTAATGTGTCTCAGAGTGTGGTTCACCGTCTCTTGAATCAATATCAAACCGAAGCTTTTGTGTCCAGGCCGACCACGAACTACAACACCTGCAGAAAACCGTTTTATAGCTCTTTCGGCCCGAAGATGAAAAAGCATTTCTGTGCCGCAATTTGCTGCAGACCACTTTGTAGCATCAGGGAGAAGAATATCCGCTAGTACGGTGCCATGGCATTTTCATAATGCAGGTCTCTATGCAAGGTGATCAGTTGTGTGTGTCCCCCTCAACGGACGACAGAGAAGGGCTCGCTTATCTTGGGCAAGAGAGGGATCTCATTCTGGAACAAATGCTGGTCACACTGACCTGCATGTGTTCCAGAGAGGAACTTTTGACTGGTGTCAGATATCGGGATGAGATCCTTAATCCCCCCCCCCCCCCCCCATACGTCAGTTCAATTGGCAATGATTTCATCCTGACGGATGATAATGCACGACCTCACCGAGCTGTAGTTGTGCAGGAATATCTTGAGGATCTTGGTTTAGAGCGAATGGAATGGCCGGCTCACTCTCCAGACATAAATGCGATAGAGCATCTTTGAGACTATCTTGGTAGACAGGTTACTGCTTCAAGGCCACCTCTAAGGTCTTTAGGAGAGCTGAAACAATGCTTACTCCGTGTCTGGTCTTCGCTTCCCATTTCTGTAACCAACAACTTAATTGACAACATGGAAAGTCAATGCTTCAAGATAGGGATGAACATATACCTTATTAAAACTCATTTTTTTTATGTTTCTATGACATTTTACCACATAAAACTGTGATATATTATTTTTTCTGTTTGGTAAATCATTTTTGCATTTATCTTATGCATAAACTTCCATGTTGCAGACTATACATAACTGTTTTATGCACATGTTATCCAAATTTGGTGTTTCTACATTCATCCATTTGCAAATTTGGCACAAAAAAATACTTGTTTTGTTTCTTAACTTTAGGAGGCCAGTGTATTAAAGTCTGCATCGAACCAGAAATAAAAGATGAAGAACAGCCTGATCCAAACTAATTAATGAGTGGGCCATTATAATTAATCATATATATTACCAGGATTCAGGCTCGATACTACTGGATTACATGCGAAAGCGTTAATCAGTAGACCAAATAATCCGCTATAACGTGTAAATTTGATAAAAATCTGCGACTACTGTTATTTTTTCTTAAAATGTATAAATAAATAAACTTTTTTTTTTGGGGGGGGGGGAATATACATAAACAAATTTATTTATTATAATGCTTTTTTAGTACAGCGAACTTCGGTACATCGAAGATTTCAGTAAACAGGTAACAAATAAATAAATAAACAAAACAGTCAGAATTCAAAGAGGAAAACTATTTGATTTGGGAAGGGAAAGAAAGAAAGAGGGAGGACGATTCATACAAAAAAGCAAGATTTGCAAGGACAAGACGAATTTCCCGCCTACAACATGTATGTATGCCTGTCAACTTTTGTGAATTCCTTCCCTCCCGTCGCTACTGAAAAATGAAATATTAGATCTAATAAACGATTTTTACTACCGAATGACCATTCGGTTGTTTTTGAATTGATTCTTTCCCTTCAAATGATTCTCTCATTCACTTTAACTTGGGGGTTTAGTGACGATTTTCAGTGATTCTTCACTGCAAAGCATTTTTTGGGAAAAAAAAAAAAAAAGCTGTTGAAACATGATTATAGTGAAGACACCCTTTAGAAAAGAAATGAAATAGTATTACGGTCATTGGAAAAGACGTTTGTCTAAAGATATAAAATACCGATTAATAATGGATGAATCGATAGATATTTCTGTCGTCAAACTTTCAAGTCCAGTTGTCCGCTATTACAGTGTAAATATTCAAGATAGAGAATCTTCATACACAGGATCAGTACCATAAAAAATACAGTAGCACTTATTCCAAATCGATATTTTATTAAATTCTCTAATAACTCGACAGATTTTAGGTTCAAGTATGCTAAAAGAAGGGTTATTGCCCCATCGCATTGCCCCCTTCCTCCACACTCCTGCCTCATGATCCGTCTACGGTTTCCAAGCAGAGGCTGCATTTACTCGTATTCATTGAATTTTATTATTCTAATGCAGTTTGAATGTTTACTTTTATCTATTATTCGTTTCTTTTGGAAAAAAACAATTAAATAGATAAAAAGAACTTTTTAATAGGTTTTTATGGCACTTAGTCTAGGGGACATTTAAAAGCAATTAAATACATTTACGCATGAAAAAGTCTGGTCAGGTTATGATATCCTGATATGGTGCGCACGTAACCGTAAACTGAATTTCCTGTCTGCGGTACAGTGAAGGTGCTGCTGCCTTTCCATTAACGCATATCGTGGCCATTTCAGAAAAATAAAAAATGGAAAATCGTTTGCGGTGCGAGATAGACCGCAGCAGTCCTTAAATTTAATATTCTTTTACTAACAATTTTCAGCAAAGTTCAAAAGTATATATATGATGTCTGTGTGTCCATCTTCTAATTGAGGTGACCAGGCACTGACTGGAAAGAAAAATTATACATGTTAGTGCTGTGCACCACATAACCTCATTACCGCATGGGCGATTCAGGCATTTGCCCGAGAACCCTAGAATTATGGGGCCCCCAAACAGTTCATTAGAAAATCATTTTATCCAATTTGAATTTCTCCGGAAAAAATTTCCATGGAGAGCTAGGTCGAGAAATATTTCTCAAGATAGAGAATCTTCATACACAGGATTAGTTAAGAAATCACGAAGTTTTCTCATTTACTAAAATATTGCTGTATTTTCCTCCTTATATTTCACCATTTTCGTTTAATATTCGCGCAAACTAATCATTTGAGAAAATTTGACTGTGTTCTGACTTCATGATTTAAAAATGACGTCAAGTCAACGTCTCGATCCTATAGACGTAAGTAATAGTACGAGTGTCCGAGAGAAATTCCAATTTATCTTCTATCTTAGATGATTTAATCAGAAAATTAAGATTATAGTGATATAATTCCTGAATTTGCTTGAATGAAATCACGGGAGGGAAGCTTGTATTAATTTTAAATATATTCAACTAGCCGTCTCCGGTGACCAGTTGGTTCGCCATCTTAATAAATCTTGTTCGGAGAGAATCCTGTTCCTCACCGGCTTCCTTGGCACTGAAATCTCTCAGATTCTGAATGGAATTTAAAATTAAGATGGTTAAAAACAGGAGCGGCCCTAGGGTAAGTGGCGCCCCCTGCTAATATAAAAAAGACGCCCCCTTTTATGCTCTACTTAGTTTTTGAGTTCGAAATGTCGCCCAGATGCGATGCTTACTGTGTCGGGCCGCCCCTGGTTACAAAAATAAGATGGTTAAATGATAAAAACCTACAAAAAGGAACAAATTATTTTCGTCCTATATTAATTCTGAAGAGCTTCTGGATATATTGGCCTTTATCAAAAAACGGAAAGGAAAAAAAAAAGTAAGAAAATCTGAAACACTTTCAGATTTTAAATACGCACTAAAGTGCTATGTATATATTAAAAGCGTATTATAATCCATGGGTCTTCCCTATTTTCGTTCCTTATTTCATTAACTTGGAAAGTATATCATTATTCATGAGTGTGATTAAACAAAATTAAAATTGATATTTCTAACATCCTTTTTCTGGATGTAATACATTAGAAATAGATGGAGAAAAGCTGCGCAGAAAAATGCACAATTCCAACTGAATGAAAATTTCAAAAACTTATTCTCAGGTGTATTCATAACCCAAGTAGCAGACGATTAAATTACGATAAATTGCGCCAAGCGTTAGAATCATCTCCTCAAAATCGCACATCAACCATTTTATTTTTCGCCAAATTAAAAAGTTGCACATTTTAGTCTCGGAAAATTTCCAAATCCTATTTTTCTTTTGAGTATAAAACATTTCATTCCTGCTCTGATTTCACATGCACACGATATTTTAATTAAAAAACAACCTTACAAATAATCTAAACAAAAAAAATCGTTATTCTTTTATTTTTACTTCAAGAGTCTGAATCATTTAATAAACATGCCAAATATGGCAACCTAGATATGCTTAAATTCTCACTCATTCCACTGCGGGGTTACAATTGCGAAATGGCGAAGCGAAAAAATGAGCCTTTTGCGACACGTTTTTTATCGATATCTCCTAAAATAATTCGAATTTCGAAAAAATCGCTTCGAGGTATGTCGGGACCCGTCCTGGAGAATTTCCATACAAAATTTGGTAGGTCTACGATCACCCGTTTCGGAGCTACGCGAGACACAGACAATCAAACAAACAAACTAACGGACAGTTTACACATTGTTTTATTTATATAGATTTAATAATGCAATGCTATATAGTGAAGATGATTTACTGAAAAATTAGGTCTGTAACAGTGAGCTGATACACGTAACCTGCGTGAAGTTTGGGGGGAAGGGGGGTGTTAAGATTATTAAAAAACATTACATTAAGTTTTTTTGAGGCTTGAAGTACAGGCTTAATGAGTGAGAGAAAAAGGTTGAAGGACATACAAGGCGAATATGATTTTAGAAAATTTTGTTATTTTACAGCTGTAATTTCTGGAGACGTGAGGGCCCCGAAATGTCTGAAGTCCCTGGGCCCCATGATGTTATAATCGGGGCTTGGTTGTGCACCTAGGCTATTGCCAAGGAGGGGGGTTGAGGGTTCAACCCCACCACCCGAAACTTTCAGGCACATAAAGTACTATAGTATTTAATGTGTTGAAAAAAATTTCACATTGAAAAATAAAGCTTGGAAAAAAAAACACCCAGAAATTCTTTCCTGGCCACGGACCTGCGTGTGCACTGTACCAATACAATGTACTTTAATGAAAGGGCAATATACGGCGTGTCCCTAAAAAATTGCCCTCGGCTTTTATTCCTTCAATATTAACCATAGACATAGATAATAAATTTCTAATGGGCATAAAAAAAGGGTAAGGAACTTCATGAAATCGATTGATTTTTTTTCTGGGGATTATATTTGAATAAATACAAAATTTGAATTTTTGTACGGTTTCAGTACAAAAAAAAAAAAAAAAAAATCTCCCTATAAGTAAAATGTCCCCCCCCCCACCATACAATAATTAGATGATTTACAAAATTTCAGCTTTATCATAAAAAGTCTCGGAGATATCTTAACAAAGTTGGATAGGTCTGTACATACTTGAACTTAAGCATTTATAGCAATCACCATTTTCTTTCGTAATTTGTGTATCATCTCTGAAATGTGATCTTCCGATGACATTTTTTCCCTTGCGAGAGCCATTGAAAGTCAACCTATATTTTCATATCTCAAATTCTAAATAAATACAGTTTAAAAAAACTAAAAAACACGCTTTTATAGCAAATCGAGCTAAAAGGTGAAAAATAAAAATACAGTTTTAAAAACTAAAAAACACGCTTTAGTGCTAAATTGAACAAACTAAAAATGAAAACTAATTCTTAATATAGAAATAAATTAATGAACGAAAAGTAGTATTATTGTGAAAAAAGCGTAGGGTGCTCCATATATCAGTTCTTGGGAATATTCTATCAGCACGATTAGTACAAAAATGATACAAAAAATATAGGTCAAAACGCCCCCACACTTTTTTCACAATAATTCCATTTTTTTGTTCATTAATTTATTTCTATTTTAAGAATTATTTTTCACTTTTAGTTAGTTCAATTTATCACTAAAGCGTGTTATTTAGTTTTTTTAAACTATATTTTTTCCCCTTCGAGAGCCATTGAAAAGTGGTTTAAGTCAGAGTTATATTTATCTTGATGTCTCTGGCACTTTTTAATAGTTCTCAAATTTTGTTTGCCACCTCGTTAGTGTATGGGGCACATTTTACTAATTGTAAATTGTTTTGTTCGGGGGTCGTATGCAAATGTAAAAAGTTTAACTTTCTGAAAATTAACGAGGAGAATTTTTTTTTTGACAAAGCCTTATTTCTGACCTTATTTTGAACAATTTTTTCCACTTATCTCTTAACAGAAAAAGAATTAAAGCCAGCACCACCTTTTTGGGACACGCCCTGAATAATAATGGAGACATAGGCCTTAAATGTTGTACACAAACCTATGTGACAATAGCAAACAGAGCTATAAGAGCTATAAAAGGTTGGATTTATATACCAAGTAAGATCTCGTGGGCCTAACTACAAGAACCCCCAAAAGTGGAGGTGAACTGGAAACTAGATTGATCAAGTTCTAATCTTCAGATGCCATCACTTGAACTAATCTAGTTAAATGGGAAAAAAAAAGCTAGGTCTCTGTAGATTGGATGACAACAAGTGTCATTAGAATCAACTAGGGGTACGACCATAGCTAATGAAGAAAAAACAAACACAGTAAAGATCCAAACATGGAGGAAAAGCTCAGAGATGATGCCAATACTATAAATCGAAAAAGGTGATACCAGCTATATATATATATCAGTGGCGTGGCTACGGGGGGCATTAGGGGGGTTATAACCCTCCCCCATGAGGAATTCTTTTGTCATACAAAATGTATTTTCTTCGCTCTCACTGAACATATACATATATAAGAATTGCATTAGTCGTAGCCCCACCCACCCACCCCATGATAAAATTTCTCGCTAAACCACTGATACACACACACACACGTATATTAATTTTGACAATACCGGTAGTGTATGAGTCAAAGAATAATACTAAAGAAACAAGTGAAGCTCTAATGTTGAAAGAAGCAAGGCAATAAATAAGTAAATAAATAAAAATAATGCTCAAAAGCGTCCATTTTTCAGTGAAAAAAATCAATTACCTCCACCCACCAGACTATTTTTGCTGTTAGCTCTTCAATTTACTCTAATTTCATAGTACTGAACCGCAGTTACATGGGGGGGGGGGAAGAAGAAAAGCGATGTTTCTCTGTTTTTCAGAGGAACAGCGGTAATTCACCAGCTTTTTCCATTTGGTTGGAGAATAAATCGGCCGGCTGCCATGGAGAGAAATCAAACACACCGTGACGACATCGGAGCGAAACAACCTTTTCATCACTTTTTAAAGTACCCTGCCTCATTTGCATATCGATCACGTATCCTCAAAGGGGGACAAGTTAGAACATACACATTAATGGGCGCACTGTCTGCCTAAGTGCAGAAGGATTCTTCATTCGCTATAAAGTATCTGCAACTTACAACGAACTTCCTAGACAACTTGGTTGGTTTCGAATAGAAATTGGAAATTCAAACGCGAAGAGTTTAACACATTTGAGAGATTAACACCCCCGCCTCTCCACCTCCACGAAGATTGCTGGAGACCTTTTAACCGAAAAAGCATTGAAATCAATTTTGCGCAATAAGGCTAAGAATATCATTTTACAATTGCGCTCTGAAATCGAAGATCGTGAATCGAACCATTATGCCTCTCAAATTTCCAACAAAAGAAATGCAAACTATCCTTTTTAATAGCCTTCTGCTTTAAACTGGATAGAAAGAGTTTAATTTTCTTTTCTTCTTTTCAATACTTTCGACTGCCTCTCGAGTATATTTATTTGGAAATGAGGTTAAAAGAGTTACTACCAGAATCAAAGAGGAATTTTTTTTTTTTGGGGGGGGGTGGGAGACTGACTCTGGTGTTAATGCTACGTAACATCCAATAAAATAAAAAAAATCAAATTATCTTTCGGGTGCTTCTTGTCTTTAAGTCAAAGCATACGTTTTTATAATTAGCAAATCGTTGTAAATATCGTGGAATGGAGATGAACACGAGACGAGCTATGCTGCATAATTGTCACTGGTCATCGGACCTCGGAATCATGCGGAGGAAAAAATACTCCTTCAATGATTTTTTAAAAATTCATTTCCACTTGGTTGGAAAGTGCTGATGAGTTTGGTTCGTCTGTCTGCCTGTACTTTCGTGCTCTAACAGCCATAAATATACGCCACTACTTTCATATAATATATATATTATGTTCATATATATTACTATCTGGAACCCGTCGAATTTGACGGTCCATTATTCATCGTAATGTTTCAAAAATAAATGAGAAAGATCAGGAATGTCACCGAGGTCTTTGACAAATGTCGGCACCAGCTAGAGGAGCATTTGGCAGAGGACACTGTCCGTTCACACCCCTCCGGCTTATAGCAGCAGGAAACTCGGAGCCCTAAAGTAAGCTCCAGGAGACTGCCGCGGCTGAGGTCCATCCCCCGGATGCACTTGCTGGGAATCGAACACGGAAACTCGAGAGGGGGAACTGGAGACCGGTGTTTTCACGACATGGCCACCGGGAGCCACTCAGACAGGGGCGTAGCCAAGGGGGGGGGGTAGGGGGGTCATAACCCCCCATGAGGAATTTTTTGCCATACAAAATGTATATTCTTCACTACATTATCATACACGCGTATATATATGAGTTGTAGTAGTCGTAACCCCCCCCCCTATGGTAAAAATTTCTGGCTACGCCCCTGCACTCAGATATACCTAAACCATCTGTATGAGGTTTCTTACTGTTGTGTCAGCCACTGCATATGTGTGAACCAACAATGGTTTGCTTTGCTCATTGTTACTGAAAGGACGAAATTGTCTATCACATCTTGGGTGCACGTTCGATTCCGGGATGGGTCTTCAGTGTTAACCCGTGTGTCACTTCATCGGAGATAACGCGGGCCTCCAGTTGATCATCCCGCGATTTTCGCGGGCAGGTGCTTTTCTTTCAGTATTGAGGAGAGCATCCAGCGTTTTCACGGCATTTGAAGGTAGTACTCGGTATTTATGCTTTAACTTCGCTTGTTTGCCGCCTTTTCTAATCAGAAATGGATGCTAGAAATCGTTCAGCAATTGACAGAGTAAATATTACGCATGATTTATGAGATTCTGAAAGAGATTTTAGTTTTGATAGTGATAGTGATTTAGATTTTTTGGACTGCTCCTCAGACGGCGATGAATCTGGCCATGGTTCAATAAACCTGCAAAGCGTTAGGCGGTGGTGCATTTTCTTATATTATGTAACAAACGGAAATTAACTGTAATTCAATTGAAATTTATTTAAAATTTTTATTTTATGTAATAACATCTGAAATGGGTTTTTCTGAAGCTTAGTTTCTCATGATAAAAATCTATATTAAAAATCTTTTCTAGAAAGAAAAAATGCACATTTCATCAATTCTCGAATGTATACGTATAGATTTCAAATATGAAAAAAAAAAAAAAAAAATTACACAATTTTTGAAGCGATTTTGGTCCAAAAATCGAGCAGTCAGAGGAACTGAACAACTGAATATCCTAATAGTTAAAACAATTAGGATATTCAGTTTCGACTAGGGTTTCCAATCGTCCTGCGGGAGCCGTGACGTAGCGTTTGCAAGGCTTATAGAGGGCACGTCTCGCGAAAGTGTGTGCTGTACTCCAAATATCCCGTTTTTTGAATCGAATAAGTAATTTTGTACTTTGATAAATTATAATGATCTGAGAAGAAATTTTAAATATAAAGTTTCTTCTAGAAATAAATGTGATCTCAGCAGAAGTGATTATATACTTCAAGTTTCTTTTGTAAATAGGTTATATTATGAAATTTTTTGTGGTTTAATATATTGTATGTTTTTTTTAATAAACAATTTTTATAATCTTAGATGTGATTTAAGACTTGAAGTTTCTTTTATAAAGGTATATTATTAATACCTACTTATAGGTTGTTTTAATTCTTTCTTAAACGCCAAAATAAAAAGATTTGCTTTTATTTGCGAAAGGAATTAATAAAGTGATTTAATTTGATTGCTAATGATAGTAATATTCGTTCTAATTATAAAGAGAGAGATCGAAGGCTCCATAATAATTAATGTTAATTTTTCGTTAGCGTGCCAAATTGTTTCAACTTTCTAAAAATATATTCCATGTATAATTATGCCAACGTAAAACATAATATTCAATAAAACTATTTAAAATTTTAAATCAAACATCATGTCACAAACAAAAATAAAAAGGTTTGCTTTTGTTTGTGAAAGGATTTAAAAAATCCATTTAATTTAATTGCTAACGGTAGTAATATTCGTTTTCATTATAGAGATCGAAGACTCCATAACAATTAATGTTAATTTTTCGTTAGTTTGCCAAATTGTTTCAACTTTTTTGAACTATATTCCATGTATAATTATGCCAAAGCCAAATATAATATTCAATGAAACTATTTAAAATGTAAAAATTAAATCTGGTTTCAATGGTTCTTCTTCTCGCCTTCCTGTAATAAGTAAACTGAACGCCCCCCCCCTTTTTTTCCGCGTCTCCAATTTTAATCGCAGAACAAGCATAAATCCTTGAATAAAAGTTGGCAGACCTAGTTTCGAATTTTATAACACTGTTTAGAAAATTAATTACAAAATATTCGTCCATTTCCGTGTATCATTTTTTCTTACAGCTATATGCTCAATATCTAAAATCTTCTGCGCCAGCAATTGGAAATGCACCCACACCAAAAGTGAAATAACTTGTGATATTATTTGTCACGCTCCCGACCCCGAATTCTTTTCCTCGGAACAACAATTTCAATCTCCTGTCATGTTCACATGTTATTACTTTTCCTATTCTAAACTAAAGATTGCCTCACCATGGCTCAGTGGTTATGTCACTAAAAGTGATAGACGGCCGAAGTGTGAAGGTCCCGGGTTCGGGTCCCCCTTCGAACCCCTTAAAAAGTCCCCTACCAAGGCACCACACATCTTTGACAGATCGCCCTAGCGTAGATTTGCCAAAAATCACACAAACAAACACAAGCTAAAAATTGCAATAAGGGACGATTTGTAAATGAACTCCTTCAATCTCGTAGACATCCGCTTCGAAATCATTCTGAACGCATTTAAAGAATGCTGAAAATCCGACCTGTAGTTCCTGAGAACTCTCTGTCGAGCATAAAAAATAAAATAAATTTTTAAAAAAAGAAGAGAGAAAAAAAACACAAAACAAACAACTAAGTACCTCAAATAACCCAGCCTCTCAAATTGGAGAAAAGCAAATACGTTTTTCTAAAAAGTATTTTTCTTTAAACCTCATTAGCGTGGAAAACAACATATTTCTGTATATTGTTTATCATAACAGAGCATTTTATTTCTTTTGCCTTGAAACATCCTGGTATTTGTATTATCATATATTCACTAAAATAAATAAAAAAAAAAACTGCGGCAGAGAGAGAGGGAAAAAAAAGCGTTCTAAGTATTAGTTTCTCCGAAGGTCTTACATTTTTGACAACCACGGATAATGCTGTAAATGAAAATGGCAAGAATAAATACTACTCATTTTTAATTAAATAACTATATTCCGAAAATCGATGCTTTTTTTTTTCTTTGGTGTGTGTGTATGTGTGTGGATTCGACAAAGTAAAAAAAAAAAAAAACGACCTTCGTTCGGAGGGAAAAGCAAAAAAACAGCAGGCTCTTTGATACCAATGATTTTCCATCGCATTTCAGCAGGCACGCGATTCGAAGCTGTGTGTTTGATAACAGAGCTTTTGTGCTCGTGTGCTCTTGAATGACGATGTAAACGCCGATAAAACATGAAAGAGGGACTTGAATGTCTGATAGGCGAATTCCGCATGGGCCAGTGTGTGTTTCTAATCATGCATTGCCGAACATTTTTATGTCCGTCTCCCTCCCTTCTCCTTTCTTTAAACGTTGATTTGGTTGAATACACTTTTCCTTATTTGGAAGAGTTAAAAGTTAAGCTTATATTTTATATTTTCAAAACAACTAGATAACTTTTAAAAAAATTCTTATGATTTAATTTCGTATTTGTCAATTTCTCAGATTTTTCCCACCTAGACATTTTAACTTAGTTTGATATACGTAATTATAAGGCTGTTTGGGAAGTGTGCTGGACCTTAAAGCTCAAGGTGGGAAAAGTAGATTTTTTTTAAAAAATGATTAATTATTGAATTTCGGGAGGAACCCAGGCCTTCGTTTCCCGCCAATTAGCTACGTCCCTCTGTGGTATGTCCATGCCTGTGGTAAGGGTATAACGATCTGTGACTCTAGGCCTCAGAAGCTGCGATAAAAGATCCTCATTTTCCGTATTGCATGCAATAAGCCTTCAGATTATGCCTTACAATGGGGTCCACCTTGTACCCTCTTCTAGAGGTCTGCGCCGCACGGAAATTCGTGGCGGCGGCGTAACGACCTCAGAAACTCGGCGGCGGCGGCGCGCCGCAGCGTGAGAATATTTTTGAAAGAGCATAATGAAAATGGGTGTATGCGTACAGACACGCACATATATGTATAAATTGGAGGTAAAATGAGATCTTTTAAGACTAGAGTTTTTATGAAAACTAGTCTTGAGTATGATGTTGTGCGATTACAGCCAAGTAGCTGCACGTGGCTCTCGGCCGAGGGGTGGGGTGTAGAGATCACTATTGTGTTCGGGCTTGGGCTGGCTCGATTATATTTGTGTTTAATTTGTATAAACGGCAAAATTTATGATATTTAATCAATGTTGTCTTTTATTTATCTATTAGCTGAAATTTCTAGCTCGGGCTCCGACGTAAATAATATCACTTGGGCGGGCTCGAATTAAGTCCTCGAGCTCGGGATTTAAAAAATGAGCTGGAACTCATCTCTAGAGGAGTGCCCTCCGTAGGGGTCTTTCTAAGGGGTCCTAACCCGTATCTACGCTAAGTTTCGAAGGAAACCAGGGGAAAAACTACGAACGGTAAAGTCGGCGGACGGTACCTGGTTTTGAACCAGGCCCCTTGCGTCTCCCAGTTCAGAGCGCTATGAGCTCGGTCAGTGGTGGAGCTCCAGATTCTGAGCTTGCCGTTGTGGTACACTTTTAAAAAATATTTCTGCACCAAAACTGAAACAATAGATTTTATCAAAATCGGGCAGGTTTATGTTGTTTATAAGCACATTCCACAATACATTTAGTTACCAACATACGAATGCTACATTATTTGCTTAAAAGCATTTTTTTCTCTCCATAACCTTCTCATGAACCATTCCAAACCTATAATGTTCTTTTGAGGTATAATACAATGTTTAAACAGTTTTTAAAGAAATCAAATTACGCCATTGATTCAAAAAATTTAAATTGTATCTTTACAAGTTACTAGCGTTAAGAAGTATCCAAACAAAAATAAGCAACTGAAAGTTTAGGCACAGGTTTTTTTTTTTTTTAAGTTTTGATGCGATTGTACGCGATGGTGTAACATCAGCCTTATTCGACGGCGCGCCGCCGGCCTAGACCTCGGCGGCGGCGGCGCGGTACAAATGCCCAGCGGCGGCGGCGCAGACCTCTACCCTCTCCATACAAGTACATCACCCCTTACGTAGGTATTCCTTTCCCGTATTCTGGACGGGATATAACGAGTGTTTGCTTCGCTTTACTTGTAAACACGAGTGGAATTACTTTGTAAAACAAAGCGAGACTGATCAGCATGGGCGCCGGCAGCATAGGGCAAGGGGGAGGGGAGCAATGCCCCCTGGATTTTTGTATGCAGTGTTTTTCCTTGCTTTTTTGCTCTTTCCAACATGGTAACCATACGTTGAAGTAGTCTTTGCCCCCCCCCCAGGAAATATTCTGCCGGTGCCCATGCTCATCAGCGAACAGAGCGAACTTCAATTGATTTTCAGTGTAGTTTACATGACTACGTAACTGCTTCGATGACTACTCCCACCGCCTACAGCTAAAAGGAACACAGAATCTATGATCCCTTAGCACAGGTATGGGCAACCTTTCAAAAGTTTGGGATGTTAACAGAGTCGCGGGCCAAACATCAGGATCTTAGCAAAAGTCGCGGTCCGTATAATTGAGAATTTATATGGGATTTTGAATGGTTTATATGGGTTTTATACGGAGTTTAGATACGTTCCGAGGGCCGGATCCAAATCCAGCCCGCGGGCCGGTGGTTGCCCATGTGTTCCCTAGCACATAACTTTGCCATACAACCACGAAGCATTCACTTCCTTCATGTAGCCTTGTGCGTGCTACTGTCTTTCCTGGAGCAGATACAAACGAGGACCTAATCTGAAATGGAATTCCGACCAGCACTAAGTCGCAAAAACCGGTCATCTGCAGAAGGGATGACCAGTCTTCAGAAGTAATTGGTCTCTATACCTGTAAGTAAGTCTTCATGAGGTTGAACCACCAGCATATAAAATCCGACTGTCGTTGCAACTAACCAGCAACTTGCAAAGTCCGACTATGGTTGCAAGATGGTCGATTGCTATGGCAGGAAAAAAAAAAAAAATACATTTCTTCCTAAAATAAAACGGGATCTAATTGTACGCAAAATTTGACTTAGTTAATGTATAGAATATTAATTTTAGCCCAAAACATAACCCAGGTAAGATGACACTGTAAATTTGTTACTCTGTAACCCCTTCTCACAGACGGCACCTCACCATGGCACAGTGGTTATGTCACTGAAAATGGTAGACGGTCGAAGTGTGAAGGTCCCGGGTTCGGATCCCATGGCGCGGCTGTCGATCTAACCGTCTGGAGGTTTGGTAGGTTTTCTCCAGATGTAACGTGAATACGCGTTAGAACCCCTTAGAAAGTCCTCCTATCAAGGCACACCCCATCCTTGGCAGATCGTCCTAGCGTAGCGTTGCCATAATCACACAATCAAACAAACTCACAGACGGTACTTCCGAGACAATTCAATCCGCAGTCAGGATGAGGAAGTTGCATTTGTAATTATTATATTTTCTTCCTACTCGATCTCACACATGCCATTCCCAACATTTTACTTCGGACTTCTTGTGTCTTGGAGCTGAATTTAGTTTTTTATCCTTTGAATCATTCCTGAATATTTTTCAGCTTTCTGTATGTTTAAGAAAAAAAGTTGTTATCTCCTATACGAAAAACTAGCATTCAGATAGTTATAATAACTATTATTAATGTTTTTCTAAGAGACATCAGCGAATCTTTTTTTTTTTTTTTTTTTTTTTTTAAACTGACGAAAATGAACGCAAATGATGTACCTGTTAGATAAATATTTATCGTATGTACCAAGGATTGGAAACACATAATGGGGCAATTTTGTGAGGATTCACTCTTTTTAAAAATGTTGCAAAAAAGCTTCATGTTTCTTGGATGTTTCATTTTAATGCGGTTCATTCGTTATTTTTTAGATTTTTTTCATTCGAGAAGAATAGCATTTTGAGTTTTCGAACCTCACGTATAGTCTGATTATATTACTGTTCTGGACAAAGGATTTAAAACCGACGTACGCTTCTTCAAAGGGAAAACGTAAGGTAAAGAGGTGCCTTGAGAACTTATCCTTATTAGAGAGAGTCATCGTGTGTATCGTGTACACGTTTGCAAATTATGTTTGTACGCTCTTCCAATATTCTAAGAACAAGTAATCAGGCGAAATATAAACTACATTGCTCATAAATCTAAATTGCTCTTCCCCCTTTTAGATCACATATGGGCAACCTCCGACGCTTTTTCAGTTACTTTATGGTGTTGATAATCGTTTAAATTTTGATTATAGAGCTCAGCATTGCGCATACTCTAGTATGCCTTTTGGCACACCACTGGATTCCGCATCGTATCTATTGTAAATGAGCGAACTAGACGAAAAATAAGCTTCCCGTACTCCACATAACTCTCAAGTACTAATACTGGTTAAAAATGCTCGAGTTTGGGAACACCTGCCATATTTGATTTCCTACCATAAATGAAATTCTTAAATCTATGATTTGGTCCAATCATGGCTGAATAGGTAAGACACTCAAATTGGAAAGTATGAAGGTCCAGCGTTCTGGCCTGACCTATCGTGCGGCTGCCGATCCAACGGTCTGGAGTTTGGGTCGGTTTTATCCACATTACATCGCCCAGATGTAATGTGAATGCGCACTAGAATCCTACCCCATAAATAGTTTTCCAACCAAGGCACCGCCCCCCCCCATCCTCGGCAGGGAGCCCTTGAGTAGCTTTGCCACAATACAGCAACAATTAAATTTATGATTTTTACACAAGTTTTTTTTTTTTAACTTAAAGAATTAATAGTAAAAAGGCAGTTCTTTAAAGAAATGATGCAACTCTTTTTGAACCGTTTTAAAAGAATTGAGCGACACCATACTTGAAAAAAAAAAAAAAAAAAAATCAAGAAAAATCTATTGAAAAATATGTAACATGGCATTTTTTTACCAGAGGCATTAAAGGAATTCTTATAAATGATTTAAAATGCATTTTAGAAATCTTCACCTTCTTCAAATACATAAAAAATATTACATTTTTTTTTCAAGTTTAGAAAAGAATTTTTTCCCGCCCAAAACAGTGCACGAGCGTTCAAAGACCGATGTCGGGAAGCTATAAGCACATAAGCATGATTTTTTGTTGTTGCTTCCATAAATTATGATTCGAAAATCGAAAAAGAGCTTTGCAAGTAACACACTAAAATATTTCTAGTGGTACAAAGGGTGTCTACCCTTCTTCAGCTGTAAAAAGTGTTTCCTTCCCCCACGAAGGCAGAAAGTGAGTTTGTCGCTTGTAAAGCTCTTTCATAGTTTAACAGCAGTTTTTTGAGTGTGTTTTTACTACATCATGATTCATCCACTTTCTCACCTTTTCCGTTACTTTATCATCCATGGTAGAGGGCAATGCCGTTTCCATGTTCCTGTGCAGCTTTTCGAAGGGTGCTTCATATTTGTCGGCCATGAGAAACGTGGTTGTTCTCCTTTTCGAGTCACAAAAGGCAGAATCATATTTTCAACCTCTTCTGGAAGTGAATCTCCATCAGAGCAGCAAGGTTTCGGGCGGTGTCGCTTTTTAATATTATTATTATTATTATTTCTTCTCTTCCACGCCAGATAGAGGAAGCATCATTATATAACACCTCGGGAGTTCTTACTACTGTGCGTCGCTTTCAGTTCACAGAAGCAGCCTGGAAAAAAAAAAAAAAATTATGTTTTAATGAGATTTCGAATTTCGTTGCAGCATAAACGAGGGTGGATATTAACCCTTTAACGCGCAGTGTTCCCGCTCTGGGAACACCAAACTCTGACGTTTTGACTGTTGCCAGTCACGAAGAATCGATTTGATTTCTATAAAAATAGTTGCGAGTGACATAGCTCCACGAGAATCCTTTACTTTTTAGCACGTCATTTCCCTTAAAAAAGACTGTCACTATTATTTTTAACAGCACTGACATCTGCTGAAAAATGGAAGAATGTGATTACAGCTGAATAGATTGCCCAATGCTGAAAAAAAGGGCAGCCGTTGCCATCGCTCGACTTAACTACCAGCAAGATGGCGGACGATCGAAACATTCATCGCGTGCCACAGATCTAGAGACTCTTTTTTTTGACGCATCTGTGGCACGCGATGAACGTTTCGATCGTCCGCCATCTTGCTGGTAGTTAAGTCGAGCGATGGCCACGGCTGCCTTTTTTCAGCATTGGGGAAAGGGTTGCGCCTCAAAGGGTTAACGAGCAAATCGGAATACAGCAATTTGCTTAATTCTGTCGATATTTGCTCAGTGGCGGATCCAGAAAAGTTTCAGGAAAGGGGCGATAAATAGGGCGAAGAATATTCAGAGATAAGTCATAATTCTCTCTCTCTCTCTCTCTTTTTTTCTTTCTTTTCTTTCTTTCTTTCTTTTTTTTTTTTTTTTTTTCTTTTTTTTTTTTTTAACTTTTTCAATTTTTAATCTTGAACCTTTATATTGCTTAACCTGTTCGAACTCATCACTTAAAAACACGCAAAGGAGAAGACTCTCCTTCTTCGACCGAAGTTGTTTTCTTGAATAGGGTTCCCTGGCGCTCCACTGCGGTCCAGCGTTGCGCTTGTGCAATCGCTGGGTTCCGACGAAGCGTTCGAACGACCATTCTAGTAAAGCAACACTGGTTAAAGAAGGAAGACTTCTTCAATGGGTCTTCTTAAGAGATAAGAGGAACAGGATAAACATGGATTCAATCAAGGACCGATTAAAGTGAGAACCCCGCCGAGAAAAATAAAAAATAAAAAAAGGGAATTAATGTAAAAGATCCAATTTTACTTCCATAAAATGAATGTATATGTGTATCTTCCAACAAGCCGCCCGCACCCACAAAATTGCATTAATCCGTCTTTGGGATTCAATAGTGGGTTTAGGTGCGCTCTGGAAGAGGGCAATCGCCCTCCCACCTTGGATCTGCCACTGGTACCACAGGGGGATATTTCTAGCAAATCGGAATGTGGCACTTTGCAGATCTGAGACGGTATTACGACAAGGTGAAACGTTTACTCGTAAAGATTTAAAAAAAAAAAAAAAAAAAAAAGGGAGAGAGAGAGAATCTTATCGTATTCCTCATTCCGATTTACTGGGAATAGCCACCTTGGTGCTAATTCATTGAAAAAATTTACACATTCACAATAACTAAATATACTTTGTATGCGCTTGAACAAGAATGTTGAAAATTCATTTAAAGCAATCAAAGATACTGTGGTACAGTTGTACATATCTACAGTTTTTTTAATTAATTAATTTTTTTCCCTAACAAAAATAAAATGTGTTTATGGCTTCGGTGTATCTGCCAGCCTCCTGTGCACTAACCACTGTAAGTATAATTTGATACGAGTTATCCGTATAAGTCTAAAATGAAAAAAGATAGTGTGACAGTGAACTTGCACAGCTTATAAAGTTCATGAACCATAATTTCTTTTTCATTCTTACTCCAGATGGTCAGATTTAAAAAATAATACAGAACATCCTTCATTGGCAAAAAAAGATGCATTTTGTGGCAGGAATACAATGTTTCACTTATTTTCATTACTTTATATTTATGCATGCTATCAAACAAAGGCATGCATATTAAAAAGGAATGGTTTTTCTCGTTTCCCTCCTTGGAAGCTTCCTGCCTTACGCAATGCTGACGTCACTGTCGAGAGGTTCTTCACCCCATAGGACTCTTTCTCTGCGTTTCGCTTCGCCATTGATTTGAGTCTGTCTACCTCAGGGAGAGAGTGCGTGCGCTCCTTCTCTGGTGTGTGGTGGGTTCAATTTTTATTTGTATTTTTCACTCCCACCCGAACCCTGCTTTTTCAAACAATCGGGGAAAGTCCTGAAAGTGGTTTGCAAATGTTGAAGTTTAAGGGAGAAAGCTGTATCTAATTGTGTACCATAAATATGCATTTTGTGTTAAATTTTTTTCGTCAGACAATGGAAAGAGATCGCTAGTATTGATTCGACCGATCTCCTCATTTCTTGACTTATTGGAATAAAATATAGTCTAGTGTACACATTGGCATATTTCTCACATCTTTAAGGGTTTATAAACACTCTCAATTCTTTAATAAATCCAAAAACGATTAGATGCAATATTATTTCTTCTGGACGACTTCTGCGGTCGTCCAAATATCTCTCTCCACATACACTGTACAAATAATGTCAACAAACATCTGAACAAATCATTCGTAAGAAGTTATAACTCCCTTTCCTTCTAATAACAGTACATTCCATGTTCGAAATGTCTATTAGATTATTTATTACTTCTTTGTACGAAGTAAAAAAAAAAAGTAATGCGATCGCGAAAAATCTCGGTATCCAGATTTTGACGAAGAAAACGATTTTGACTACCACTAAATTTACTCCCCCCCCCCCCCCAACAAAGACTAACTTACGGTGGCGCGTCCCCTTCACATTTTTCAGCATACATTCAGTTTTTTAATCTTTAACAATGAATATTTATTCGAATTTTCTACAAAATAGTGTTATCAGTAAAGTTTGAATGAAGATTTTAAGCGAAAATGAATATATTTTTGAGTAAAAATGAATATAAATAAGACATATTTCACTACTTGCTCTTTGGTTTATCTCGCGCCTCCCCTGCAAACGCTCTGCTCCGCCCTTGGGGGTCGCGCCCACAAGTTGAGAAACGTTGTCGTAGAGTGTTGAAACTTTATATTTAGGATTGTTGTAACATCTAGTAGTGCTCCTCCCCCTTTGGTCCCAATTGACAGGATAGTTTACGTACAGGGCCACCCAAAAGATTTCAAATACATTACGCTCTATGGGCAGAAATTCATTAAAGTGTATTTTAAAGATATTACGTTATTTCAAACGACTCTGATGAATGCTGTTAAGGGTTACAAAATGAATCTCTCCATCGAAAATAGTGTCTTTACACTTTTAGTTTTTCTACAGGAACACTCAAAAACATTTCAACACATTACGGTCAATGGCAGTTCATCCATTTCAAGCAAAATACCCTACTACCATATAGTTAAGTAATGGTCCGACTATGGCCACGTGCCTCCTTCAAAAATAACGCCAAAAGTCGCCGAGCGTGGCGACTATTGGTGTACGTGTGTATTTACTTAACTCTCACATATCAAAACCTATTAGTAGTAGAATGCTGAAATTTCGCATATAAGATTGCTGTAACATCTAGTTGTTCATCGCGATTTTTGGTTCCAATCTGCTGAAGAGCTTATTTACAGGACGACCAAAAAGAATTTCAATACATTAATGTCTATGAACATCTTCAATATATTACATCTGCAGTCAGTCATCTTAGTCCATGCCCGAAATCTCACCATTTGTCATCGACATTGGCGAGTTTTGTCGAAATATTGCCAAATTTGGCGTTAAAAATAATTTCATAGTTCGCATAACTCTAAAATTTTTAACCGTAGAATTTTGAAATTTTGTGTTTAGAACTATTGTAAATCTTATAGTGGATCTCTTTTTTGATTGCAATCGATTAGGTAATTTATACAGGGTCACCCAAATGACTTTAAATACATTTAGGTGTATGGATACATTCAATTCATTAAAAGTCTGTGGTCAATTACTACTTTGGCTATCCCCAAAATATCTCACAAACCATCGCAAGCTTGTCGGCTTTTGGCGAAATATCGCCAAATTAAATGTCAAAAACAAATCTTTCAAATTGAACCCAATCAGTTAGATGTAATATATTTTTATTTAATAGACAGTAAATATTTTTATTTAATAGACATGCAAGAAAGTCATGTGTTGTCCACATCATATTTTTTTTCCAAATACAGTCTTTATTTGATGAGGAAAAAAAATTAAAAATGTTTCATGTTAAAAAAATAAAGTACTCGTACTACGAGTATAAGGACTCCATTAGAAGGATCAAGACCGGGATGTGTCCATTACGATCTTGCCTAAAACAGGAGTCAAGGTGCGATCCTATATTTCATTTTGTGTACACATCCCCTCTTATATCAATACTTCAAGCAGATGATCATTTTAATGAAAAAAAATTAAACTATGTTAACTGGAAAAACTATTTTAAACGAATTGGAATCGCAAACTTTTCCCTTCATATTCTGATAACCGTGATGATACGCCATTGTCACTTGAAACAGCTCATTTTGTGACGCAAATGATTCACCTTTTTCACTCTCGGAAATAAAATGGAGTTAAAAATAGCGAAAAATCGCTTAAAAATGAGAGAATGGGTGGATTTTCATATTTTTAAAGTAGTGCAGATTGTTTTCTATATTTTTATGCATAATTATGAAAAATTTCAAGCGGATCATACGAACGATGTAGATGTTATTACGCTTTTTTTTTATCTTTTTGACCATTTTAATCTTCTTGGCGGTAAAGGTTTTATCTTGGATTGGTTGCCCGGAACTGTTACGGAGTGAGTCAGTGAGTCAGAGATCCGCGTATATAGTAGGATATGCACATTTCAAGCCAGGCATTTTTTTTTTTAGACAACAACCGCTTGCGAAAGAATCTTCATGGTATGAAGAAACCTCCTTTCCAATAAAGCTATTACATATATCCATAAAAATTTCTTTAGTGGGCCTAAAACACCTCATGGGATTTTATCTCAGCAGTCGTTGAAAGATGCAGAGGGATAGGACTGACTTCTACTGGCGGAAAGCACACTTTTCCGTCTTTTGAGCACAAGCGCCGCCCGACACAAAGCGTTTGATTCCTCCCCCCTCTTTCTGAAGATAGGGGCCCTACCACGATGCTATGAAGGATAGTCAAATTCTTCGGATAAATAACCGTGATTCTCATTTGGAGCTAGCACGATGAGTGTCGAATAAAAAAAGTGAGAATTTTTATACCTGTTTGGGCAGTGTCAGAACTGGGACCAATCAAACAATCAAAACACACTGCTTCCTCCCCTTTTCCCTAAACGATGCCATTGTCTTTAGAATTTCGGAGGGGGTTGGGGACATCGATCAAGGAAGGGGTGTGCTCTTTGACAAGGAGGGAAACTCACGCTTGCTAAGGAAAGGGAACTTTTGTAGGAGGGCTTGACACCTACACAATAAAAAACCCATCATCTTCTACTCTCTGATATCGGAAAGCAAGTTTTCGTCTTCATCTACCCTGGGGTAAAAAACAGTATTATTCCCAATAGTTATTCCGACATCAGAACGATTTTGACAGCTTCGTGGTTAGCACACAGAGATGTTTTCTCTGATTGGGACGTCATGAGTGGAGAAGGCTTGATTTATTCACTGCAGAAAGCTTTCCGATAACATCGTGCTAGGGCCCCTGATGCTGGGAGTTGATGAGAACGGATTAAAAGTGTATACCTGGTATGTGTATACTATGGTACAAGTTTTTTAATTTAATTTTTACCAATTTAGGTACATGGAATCTTCTGAGAATTTACGTGTTTTTCGCTAGTATCCACACTTTGCGCAAGCTTTATATAAGGACCCTGCGGTTATTCAAATACACGTACAGCATAGGTTCCCAACGTGGGCGATAACGCCCCCTTGTGGGCGTTTGAGGCTTTCAGGGGGCGGTAAAAGACCCAGAGAAAATTAGAAGGCGTTGATATGGCACGGAGGGGCGTGGGAAGATTAACCAAATATAGTCTAAAAAAGACTTAAAAATCACTCTGATAATTCATTTCTATCAAGTGTGCGAAAATTCACATATTTTGATATGAGACTTCGCTGTTGAGAGAAAGAGATACCTCTCTAGCATACCTCTCTAAAACTTTTCTCTTTTTTAAATGAAGAAGATATTCAGTAGAGTTTCAATTCCAACAATATTCTATCTATTAGTAATTTTTTTTAATTTAATTCTTGTTTTCACCATGTATTATGTACGCTCTTATTTTTCTGAAGTGGGGGGGGGGGGCAGTATTGAAATATTCACTAGAAAAGGGGGCACCAGTTCAAAAAAGGTTGGGAACCTATGACGTACAGGAAATCAACGCTGAGCACTGAAGAGAATATTCAGCGGTGCCTTTTTTACAACAAGAGTACAGATTAGTTCAGTTTGAAAGAGGGGGGGGGGGGCTAAGCTTGATACCCTCCCCCCCGCCCCCAACTTATGTTCTCAGCTGCATAAACTTTATGTGGAGTGAGGAGTGAAAGCATCTTCTTGATATTTTGGCCTTTTTCAAAGACGCTCGACAGGTTAAACACCTGGAAGATGATTCCTACTTTTCGTCTACCTAATTTATATGTTCCTTTTGCAGATTCAGAACAGCCTTTCCCTCCCCCCTCCCCCCCTTATTGGAGAACCCAGAAAAGTTTCAACTTGGCCTGTCCCTCGAGTATATATGAGGGGCCATAAGTAGGACGAAATACATTATCAGAGATGGGTTACTCTTTTTTTCCCCCCCCTTTTCATTTTGATGAATGGATGTCTAACTTCTGTGCTCTCATCATTTAAAAAGCCGCTGTGGAGAAGACTCTCCTTATTTGATGTTGCTTCCCTGAATGGCCCAAGCAAAATTTTCAAAGAACTATTCAGGGAAGCAACGTCGGTCAAAGAAGGAGAGTCTTCTCCGTCAGTTGCGTCTTTTTAAATGATGAGATCGAACAGTTTAACCCTTTGAAGCGCAACCCTTCCCCAATGTTGGAAAAAGGGCAGCCGTTGCCATCGCTTGATTTAAATACCAGCAAGATGGCGGACGATCGAAACGTTCATCGCGTGCCACAGTCTAGAGACCCTTTTTTTTGACGCAGCTGGCTGTGCGCGCACAGCCAGCTGCGTCAAAACGCTGAACCTTTCGATCGTCCGCCATCTTGCTGGTAGTTATATCGAGAGATGGCAACGGCTGCCCTGTTTTCAGCATTGGGCAATCTATCCAGCTGTTCTCGCATTCTTCCATTTTTCAGCAGGTGTCAGTGCTGTTAAAAATAATCGTGACAATTTTTTGACGGGAAATGACGTGCTAAAAAGTAAAGGATTCTCGTGGAGTTATATCACTCGCAACTATTTTTATAGAAATCAAATCTTTTCTTCTTGACTGGCAACAGTCAAAACGACAGAGTTCGGTGTTCCCAGATCGGGAAAACTGCGCGTTAAAGGGTTAAAAAGCCGCTATGGAGAAGACTCTCCTTTGATGTTGCTTCCCTGGACGGCCCCTAGCAGAGCTTTCAAAGAAACATTCAGGGAAGCAACGACGGTCAAAGAAGGAAAGTCTTCTCTGTTGCGTCTTTTTAAATGAGGAGATCGAACAGGTTAAACATGGGATCAATATTATAGTAGGTTTAAGAGGAGAGAGGATGATCGTCCCCCTACCCTTGGATCCGCCACTGTTTCTTTCTAAATCATGCCGTTGAAGCCGGGGTATTAACTTTTACACATTAGGAGTGAGTCTGGTTCCAGACTGATCTGTTCCAGACTGATCTGTTCCAGAGATCTGTTCCAGACTGACAAGGATAGCGTGCACGATACAGTGGCGCATGTGATTCCAGCAGCACGAAAAACTGTTTCTCGCCTTAGTTTTCACTGTGAGAGTGCGGACGTTTAGAAAGAGCAGTGATTTATGAACCCGCAGACAAAACTCGTGCACGTTGAGAGCTTCAGAAGTAAATCTAATGGTCTATTTTAAGAATAACACTTTGCGTTTGCAAGTGCATATTCCAATTACTTGCGTGTCAGCCTAATTATTGGTGTAAAGGCCTCCTCTTCATCGAGTGGGTGTGTTTAACTATTGGGTATTTTTTTACCAAGGGTATTTATATATAGTATTATTTTTTCTTCTTCAAGTAAAATATAACAAGAAAATTAAAGCTACGCAGGGACTAAATTTATATTCGCTTTACATTATTCAAATTGGTTTAAAAAGAAAAGAATCATTCATTAAAAATTTATTATCATTATCTTATAAATTTTCTAAGTCGATGAGGCCACCAAAACATATTTTATTAACAGAATGAAAAAGTGAATTATATTTTAGATTCAAAATATTTAGAAAGAGTTGCCTGTTCTAAATTCTTTCAAACCATCTACTTACGTAACGGAACTTCTAGAAAAAGAAATCTGTAACTCGAAATCGACTAGCAAAATTTACTAAAGAGTGATACCTTTAACATGACATCGAATATTTATTTTTATTTTTCGGACAGTTCTTATAATTATGAAAAATGTTTCACAAGTCTTTTGCAAAAACTCTAAAAATGCAAAATATACTATTTTCTGTTGTGCCACATAGTGCAGCTTTTGAAAATTTTCAAGTCTCTGACGCAATTCGTTTTTATTTATTTATTTTTTTTAAAGCAATGTCCATAATATTTAGACGGCCTCTAAACAAGTTAAAATTCGTATTACATTTAAATGTATTTTGAAAGTTTTCGTCTCTCTGGCATAGCCTGTTTCTAACACTGTTCAGAATATGAAGGCGGCCTAAACAGTTAAAATTCGTACTACATTTTGGGTACATTTTGAAAAATTTCCAGTCTCTTGAGTAGTTTCTTTATTTTTAACATTCTTCTGAAATTGTACGATATTTAGAGAGCAATAATGTAATACTGGATCAATAGATTTAGGGGAAAGAATTGCACTTTGGGCTCATTTTCAATGTTTCGTAACTCATGCTCTATTAGTTGAAAATTTAAAAGAATTGCATTTTAGGTTTGCCGTTAACCATTTTAGGTTAGGTTTGCTGATTTCAGATATGGAGTGAAATAATCGGGTCACCTATGAAATTTCAAAACTTGTGGTCTGTTGTAATATGTAAATGACCCACTATTACAAAATGACTATTATATATAGAACGATAGAAGACAATTACCGAAGTATTAGGTATACTAAAAAGTCTAATAGTTAAAAGGGAAGTTAAATTAATTTTTAAAAAAAATCTTTTTAATGACAAAGCAATTGTGCCTAAACAAGGGATTCATATTTATTACATTTTAAAGAAAGAATTTCGTAGATAACTGTTTTTTTCTTTCATAAAAGATATGTAAAAAGAGGGGAGGGTGAATTTCAAAATGTCCTGTAACTGTTTTTTAGGTATTCATGTATGTTACATCCGTTGTATCATCTTACAGCAAGACTTTTGTGAATGTTTTTTTATTTTCTTCGAAGTATCGAGAGGGATGTGAACAACAACAACAAAAAAGACTCATTAACTCTTTTGGCTACGAGTTTCGGAAAATTCTACCTTATCAATCACCTATGTTAGAAACCTCACATGCATGCAAAATTTCATATAATTAACGTCAGTAGTTGCGGCTAGTCAAAAATTGACATAGTACGCAAAAACGACATTACTTCCCAGTCCCCTATTAGAAATACACCTTTCTTTGGTCTGTGCGGCAATTAGAACTCTGGAATCCAAGAGACGCTGCGCAGAAACGCGCCAATTCGACAATTTCTTCATATCCTCCCGCCAGGCAGTATGCTAAAGCAAATTTTCTCCAAAAATATTATTGAAGAAATACCTCAGCAATTAAGAGGGAGTGAAAATAATATTACTAATGAAGTGTATGAAGATATTTCCGAAAATATACTCTCAGATAACATATTGAAGTCAGTTATAACGGAACCTAAAAATGATGATTGAACTTTTATTAATGTTAATAATCGAATATCAGGCGCCAAGGGGAGGGCGGTGGGGGCGATCGCCCCTTCCTGGGAGAAGTCCAAAAATCTGTTATAATATATTATGAAAGTATAATGAAAATTATAGCCTTTTTCTAAGAGGTGTATTGAGGGTACTACTCCCTGTCCTTTTTAATCATCGCTCATATATAGATTTTATAAATAAAATAATTAATTACATTAATTGGTATAATTGATTATATTAATTAATTATAAAATGATTTTGCGCATTTTACCCCCCTGTTTCAGGTACAAAATCATCCCCTCCTTGAGTAATTTCTGGATTCACCCGTGTCGAATATCTGATGAATAGAGAACATATCACCGTAGCTACGGTAAAATAATTGCTATGATGACAGTGAAATCAATAAATATCCAGTCGAGTTTTTAAATTCTTTGGCTGTGAGTGAGTTGGGGTTTTTTCGGTTACCGGGAGCAAGTGAAAAATTGCCAAATAATTGTGATCTTCGCCAAATGCTTACAAACCTAAAGCGATTTCCAGTACATAGTAGTTTATCCCTTTCCATATTTTGGAAGTCTAACTTCATTTCGTATTTTTATTAAATTCCATACGTTTTCAGAAATTCCCCATTATGTAACCAATAAGCATACAAATTTCTTTTTAGTATATTGATATTTTTGTATTTATTTAATTCTGTATCTAAATACTATTTTGTATACGGATTAAAATTTCCGCCTTTTATGAGGGGAAAAGACAGTGTTTCAGAAGTAGTCTTTGAACGTTTCCCAGAGAAAACAGTTGGCGGGATTTGCACCTGGCTAACAGGAAAATACCAAACTTTGCCACCACATAGGTTAGTAAATTTCATCGTTATACTAATAACAAACTTAAATACAAAGGAAGCATTAGTCAATGGAACAGGATTGCGCATCAAGTTTATACATCGTAATGCTATTGATTGCGAAGTTTGAACTGGAACCGCAGGCAATAAAATAATTTTAATTCCACTTAGAAAATATTCTGGCACTATTTTATCACAGCCCTTCAAAAAACTCAATTTCCAACTATACCTGCATTTGCGATGATAGTAAATAAATCTCAAGGACAATCATTTGAAAAAAGGGAAAATTTATTGAGGCAGCAAGGTTTCATACATGGTCAGTGGCACGCCTCAGCAAGTAGACTTGAATCATTCGTCGTTTTAAGATTTTATAACTCAAAACATAATGGGCCTTTAGCCGAGGATAGTTCCAGGTTCAATTTTCGTAGGGGGCTCCCTAGACGTTTTAGATTAGCTTAAATTGTTCAAAATGCAAACTGAATGCGTGACATCCAAGGTAGGTGGAGGGAGATGACCCTATGACCCACTCGCTGGAGCTGCCTTTGCATTTAGCAAAATATGATAGAGTTTTCACAAAAACACCTTCTTCACAGAAAAGTGAGGTGGTTGTAAAGTGAAATTGTACAAAAGTGGTCACTAAAGACAGATAGTCTCTTAGCCAAGGAGGTCACCTTAGTAGATTCCAGTGTAAATGGAGTGTTGAGACATTCTTTGACAGAAGAACTTTATTCACACTCAAATTAAAAAAAAAAAAAATTAATGCTTTATGGTCGAATATCGACCACTGGTAGACAACTAGTTATAATAAAAAGCCGTGGCAGAAAATTGGGCTGACAGGCCGAAATCTTCATTCTTGAGCATCTTTCCTTCACCGGCAATGTTGCTATCCAGCAGGGAGAGTCCTTCGGCAGGAAAGTAAGCTACTAAGGGAAGCTCAAACTGCGGAATAAAGAAATCGGAAACACTAGAACGTATGCAGAGCTGCAAAACTGCGTAGTTTCATTATAAGTGGAGATTCGGATGTCAAGAATGATGAAACGTATTATTTTAAGTAGAAGGAAAACTTTTAACCTAGATGTTACGAACTTTCAAAATCCTCAGACAAATAAATTCATTACCCAGAAAATTTTACATCTCAATTATTTCGTACCAAAACGGTGTTAAAAAAAAAAAAAAAAAAAAAAAAAAAAAACCTTTTTATTTTTTTTCAATTTTCATTTCCCCCCTAATTTTAATATGGATAGTGTGCTTTCGTAGACCAGTACTATAAATCGTAGAAACTATATTGTAAGAAACTATAAGCCGTACACACACCGAAATCTGTACAAGCTATGTGATGGTGACCTATAATATACGTACATATCCAATTTGAACTTAATCACTATTTATACACTAGCACACTGTCAATGCTTTTCGTCCATAGGTACAAATCACTTGTACAAGTGCAGTAAAAGCCGAAAATCAATGGATTTCAAAATACAGACAATAATTTAATCCTAATTAAAAAGAGGTAAGCATAAATCGTGTTCGATTCATCAGAATCTCATTGAAAATTTAAGTCACACCATTTGTTTAATAATGGTAAGACATAAAAGAAGATGGTCTTTAAACAAAAGAAACTTATACAAGTACATAAAAATATCACCCTGAGTTTAAAAAAAAAATTATGAAATCCATCCGAAAAGTTTATTATTTCATTTCGATAATTCTTTGTTTAATTTTTGGTATTTTTAATGCCTTTTTATTATAATGAAACTTCAGCAAGACATTTAAAATAACATTTAAAATATTGTCATTTCTTTATTAAAGTTTTAAAATGCTTCTTTATTTTACTTATTGTATGAAATCAAGTTGAGAGATTATCATTTGCATAGATATAAAATTTATTTTCTGAAGACTAATCAAATATATTCGAAAGACCCTATTTAACCGAAACATGCCATTATCCTTCTCATTTCTGCCACGAAGAGAAGCCAGGGAAAGACATACTATAACACCTCCGAATTTTTCGCATTATGGAGGTGTTATAGTATGTCTTAGCATATTAGTTTCATACGTTTATATCGTGTATTATTTCATCTGTGTTGCCCAGGTGGTGTAGTGGCTTAAGAACCATTCTATCACGACTTGGGTCCGGGTCCGAATCCCGGCTTGGGCATGGATATTAACGTGTCCGTTCCTTTATGGGGATCCGATGGGGATGATTTATGGGGTTCCTTTATGGGGATTAATGCTGGCCGCCCACTGGTTGCCCCCATAATAGAATGGCCACAATACCTTCAAACACTGTGGCCCTGCTTTTTAGTTTATAATTTAGATGGCAATGGCCTTTATGTTGAGATTTCAAGAGTCTACGAATGGAAGAGTTTAGCTCATCCTTTGGATACAGTTTGAGAACCACTCAAATTTTCATGCTAATCCAAGGTCAGTTTGAATATAGAAGTAGAGAATTAGAAAATATAAAGTTTTTAATAAGATAAATGAAATCGGTCAATTTGTACCAACAGTTTCCATTAAAATTATGCCATTTAAACCTGAAATCACTGATGTCAACTTTCAGTATTTTCTTCTTCACTTTCAGTATTCCTCTTACAGGACCATATTATGGTATTTTTAGAGCCCTAATTTTAATTTTATTTTTAAAATTATTATTAATTAATTTTATTTATTTAATTTAATTTTTAACAGAAGCAGACTTGACATCATTATGGCACATAGCTAATCCAAGGTCAGTTTGAATATGGAAGAAGAGAATTAGAAAATATAAAGTTTGTAATAAGATAAATGAAATCGGTCAATTGTACCAACTGTTTCCATTAAAATTATGTCATTTAAATTTCAAATATGTCATCTTTCAGTGTTTTCTTCTTCACTTTCATTATTCCTCTTACAGGACCATTTTATGAAGCAGATTTGACATCATTATGACACATATGTTGTAAAAGTACTCTTATTACACGTTAGGAGAGAACAGATGGTGATGACATGTCCAGATTATCGTTTTTTAATTTCACAAACGTTGACAAATTTGTTTAATCATTTTAAAATTCCATTACATATAGATGTCAGGTGAAGTTCACAAACTCAGACACAAAAGTTATTCTCAGCAAAATCATTCTGCAATGCTTCAGTACTACAAAATTATTTTCCTGGTGTAATAACTTTTATGCCTCGGCTTATTAACTCGAGATGACATCTATATACAATGAAATTTTTAAATAATGGAGAAAAAATGTTGTCTCCCAAGGAGTTTAAAAACGATGATGTAGAAGTGTCATCATCATCTGTGCTAGTTCTTTTTACAATTGAAGCATCTTCTGATTGTTTAGTTGACTATGATAATAGTAAAGTAGAAAAAATGGTTTTAAGTCGAAAAATTCTCGAACAAATCCTAAATTTGTTCAACTTGAAGCTACGTTTACTCTGTATATTTATATACTTTTAATCAGTACCAACATAACCACTTTTTTTTTTTTTTTTGGGGGGGGGTGGCGATTTTTTTTTAGTGTGAGTGTAACGGTCATGCGTTGAATTAATGTATATGTAGAAGAAATTTACTGTTCTTAAAAAATAGTTACCATAACCACTTTTGCGGGGGTGAGGGTATTATATTTAGGGTGATGGTTATATGGTCATACATTGAATTAATATATCTGTAAAAGAAATTTAGGGGTGTTAAAAAAAGGTGGATGTTGAGAAGGGTAGAGAGGGGGCAGCAGTAAGAGGCTTCTACTCGAGATTTCAGACTATTTGTTCATCCTTTTGTGATAAGGAAAAGGACTGCCATTCTGATTCTGTTGTTTCTTTTAGTTTTTTCAGGGGATTTATTTTTCTACTTTCTCTTATAACACATTCCAACAGGTTGATAGTAAGTGTTTATGCTTTGGTTTGTCTCTTCTTCCGTACGTGCTTTAACTACCGTAATTATGCGTCGATTACTGCGGCATTTACATATGTTATTCCTGTACGTTATTCTAGTATATATGTTATGATATATGTTATTGATATCATAACATATATACTAGATATATGTTATGATATCAATATACTATTATATATGATGATCAATCTATGATACTATTATATATGTTATTGATATATGTTATTCCAGTACCATGTACCCTATTGGAAATGGTGTATATAGGATTTATAGTTCTTTTATAGGAGCACCCAAAATACCCAATACTTTACACGCTATCGGCAGTCATTCTTTAAAGCTTATTTTAGAGGTATACAGTTATTTAAAACGGAACAAAACGGATATACGTTATTAAGGTTTGCAAAATAATGTTTTCCATCAAAAATATTGAATGTAGCATTTATAGTTTTTCTATTTGAGTACTCAAAAGAATTTCAATACATTATGTTTTTTGGCAGTTTAGAAACGCTCGTCCATATCAAGCAAAGATTTCTATAACAGCTTGCTTTTAATTTAAAAAATGGAAATAGAGGTTTTTTTACTGGGTATCTCTAAATTACACTGCTGGCCATCGTAAATGCAACACCCTGAAGGAAGCATGCAAATAATATGAAATTTACAACATGCATTAGCTGAGGTGAGATATGCAAATGATTAGAATTTCAGCGCAGACGCACATCAAGCGCGCCTGTGGCGCCACCTCAAAGCGCTATTTAAGGCTTGGAGATTTCGACGGTTTCAAGTACAGCAATTGTGTTTTTCTTGCTTTTTTTTCAAAAAAACGATAAATTATGCCTCGTAGGAAACAACGATCATCTTTTGATCAAGTATCCGAGTTTGACAGAGGAAGGATAGTGGCATACCGAGATTGTGGGTTATCTTTCAGGGAAATCGGTCGTCGTATTGGACGAAACCAAACAACTGTGATGCGGATATGTGATCGTTGGGTGCAGGAGGGTACGACGGACAGACGTGATCGACCGCATCGACCTCAGTGCACCACGTCACGTGATGACAGGCAGATTGTACGCATGGCAGTGACGGACCGCTCAGTCACATCACGAACCATATCACAGCAGATTCAGTCTGTAACGCATCATCCAGTGTCTGCGCGTACCATTCGACGTCGTTTACAGCAGAATGGTCTGTCCGCAAGACGTCCGTTGCTTTGTCTACCTCTGACGCGGAACCACAGACGTCTCCGCCGCCAATGGTGCGATGAAAGAAGGATGTGGACGACAGAATGGAATGAAATTCTCTTTACTGACGAGTCACGCTTCTGTATGCAACACCACGACGGTCGGATTCGAGTCTGGAGACACCGTGGAGAGAGGATGCTGAACAGCTGCATTATGCACCGTCACACTGGTCCTGCACCGGGTATTATGGTATGGGGCGGTATCGGATATCTCTCTCGCACTCCTCTAGTACGCATTGCCGGTACTTTAACCAGCCAGCGCTACATCTCCGAGGTGTTGGAGCCAGTTGTCCTTTCTTACCTTCAGGGCTTGCCAACAGCCATATTTCAGCAGGATAATGCACGGCCACACGTGGCACGCATTGTCCAAGGGTTCTTCGTCAATCACCAGATTGAATTGCTTCCCTGGCCGGCGCGCTCTCCGGATCTTTCGCCGATAGAAAACATGTGGTCCATGGTTGCTCAACGACTGACCCAGAGTTCATCCCCAGCTGTCACACCAGATCAACTTTGGCAACGTGTGGAAGCTGCTTGGTCTGCTGTACCCCAAGAACACATTCAAAGTCTCTTTGAATCAATGCCTAGGCGTGTGGCAGCTGTGATCTCCAACAACGGCGGCTACTCTGGGTACTGATTTTGGCAGGAACCACGCTTCATAGAATGCTGTAAATTTAATCATTTGTTACTTGGTCAACATGTTATCTACACAATAAATTTTGTTGTGATATCTCTTGTTTTTCTTGGTGTTGCAATTTGGGTGGCCAGCAGTGTACATTAACAGTAATATATAGCTTTTCCGAGATTATCCCCCTCTCTCTCCAAAATTTCAACAAAAAAGATGATTGTGGTTGAAAATGTTTTGTAATCGAATCGTTTGGCATTATTTACCTTTCTTGTTTTTTAAAAACCCAGCATTTAGAAATAACAATAAAATAAAATTCCAACAGTTGTGGGTGGCCCAGACAGTGTCACCACAGGCCGTATCTTGGGCAATACTGCATAGCTATGATTATTTTCTGACTCTTCAAAAATACTAAATTCAATATAGCAACCGCACAACACAACAGTAATACGTGAGGGGGCGATAGGGAAGCAAGAAGAGAACTTCCAGACAGATGACAGACACGGACGCGCTGTTAAAAGTCACTGTAATCCATGAGATTAAAAGCTACCTTTCAGAGAAACGAGAACTTTTTTTCCCCTCCCGACTGAAAATAGAGAGGAGAGCTTATAATGACAGTTTTATAGATGCTCCATTTTTTTAAAAACAGTCTTTATATGTGAAGCATGACAGTTATTAATCTTGCCGCTATCATGATAGGAGGATTCGAGGCAATAGTAAGTGGGTTGCTGTTTTATGCAGCTGTTTTTATTGGGGGAAAAAACTGTTAGTTTTTTTTTTATCCATCGGAAAAACAATAAAACTACACATACATGCGAAAGTACAAATGGTAAAAAAAAAACTTAGCCTATTTTATAATTTAAGGTTTTAGAAACACTTATAAAACCTGGTTTTAAAAAGGCTAGAAAAGTAATAGTAACTTTTTAAATATAACATATCCATAAATAAATCATATTTATTTCTGTATTGGTGTGTTTTAAAACTTATATCTTTACTTATTATTCAAAGAGTTTTAAAATAAAAAGGGTATACTATAAAACTATGCAGTTTAAAATACGTGTCTGCTCTGTTAGGGGAAAAGAAAAAAAAGAGAAAATGTTTCAGATCCGATACAGTTTAGAAAACAATCGATCAAGAAAAAAAGCCCGTTCGTCTTGATAGAATATATTAATTATTTAGTGAGATGGCTTTATTTTAGGAAGCATTTAAATGTAGAACTTATAACATTTTAATTCTATAATTTTGGAAAATTCAACATTCAAAATCCATTTTTATCTGTCATTTCAAAATGAGATAAAATAATTTTGACAGATAATGTATAATTCATTAGTTTTATTAAAATGACATCTCAACTAACAGTTTATAGTACTTCAAAATAGTCTAGTTAACACGATTTTTGTTTTCTTTTTACGGCGACATCAGAAATTCACCGTTTAAGATTAACAGTAAAATATATATTACAAGAGATGATCATATGAGAGATAATATGAGAGAAATTAGGTTAGTAATTTTGTTAAAAGAACTGGGGAAATGTCGTATATTATGTTTAGTTTGTTCTAAGGCCAAAAGACAAAGCAGTCATTACAAATTTTTAAAGTACGAATAAAAATGCTTAGGTAAAAATGCCGTTTCAAAAAGTTATCATGTTTCATTTTATTTTAAATTTAAAACACGATTAGAAATTTCAGAGATTAGCGGAAAATTTTTGTTTGGGTGAATCCATAGTGTATGACTTATTAATAACAGTTACCAACATAAATGTAAAATTAAAGTTAATTCTCTCTTTTTTATTGAGTCGTTGTTTCTATGAGGTATTCTTCATTTTAATAACATTTCACCAGAACGTATCTATGGAATATTGAATGATGGGGAAATAAATATGTAAGAATGTAAAATTGCCGAGTTTGTTTTTAAAAAAAGAAATGACTTAAAAAAAAACTATTAAATTTTTTATTCTGATGATTTTGTGATAGTAATAGCTGAGAAGAGAAACACTTCTAGTGATCAGAAAGTTTCAAATTAGCAGAGGAAATAACAAGAACACTCAACAAAAACTGGCGTTAGAATGCAAAATTAATACAAAAACTTTGTGTAACAACACTCATAAAATCTTACTTATAAACTTTAAATTAGAAGAGGTTTTACAAACTGTATAACAATTTTTTGTAATTCGTAATTTCAAACTTAAGTCACACACACTGGGGAGGACCAGACACCTCAGGGACTCTCCTCTTGTGTGCAACACTAAGAAAATCTATAAGCAATGGTCTGAATAACAAACAGGAAAAAACGGTATAAATCTAAAATATGATAAGTAGTAATAGTCATTGCTGGGAACTGGAGTGGATTTTAAGTTCATTTTTGAGGCCTGGGTCTCGTGGTTAAATGTATCATCTTTTAATTTACCAGTAAGACTTCAGACTCGCACACACACACAAAAAAAAAAAAAAAAAAAACCTTAATTTATATTTTTAGTACGCATAATGTGAGCCTAGCAAGGGAATCAATTCTCCCTAAGCATGGTGAGATTAATTAAATTCAGCATCGCGCTCTTTCTATGCGAAATGGCACGTTGAAATCCATCCAAAAATAATTTTCGCTCTATCCTCCAGAACTACTTCAGTCTTCTCTTTTCACTCGTTCTCGCCCACCTCCGTTATGTGACCCACATAGCAGCAGAAAGTAAACATGCGTCCCGCCCCTCTATCCCTAGCTGTAGTATAGCGTTCGATGGGAAAGGGTGGGGGGCACAGTAATAATAATACAGAACCGTTGATGATGACACATATTTGTAAAGTCATGAGGGATTTTGGGCTTCCCCGACTTCCGAGAAGGGAATGACAGAAAAAGCTAAAAGCCAGTGCAGCTGAGCTGCTAGCTAATGTCTGGTCCAGATCCAGCAATTAATAACTGGTTTCTTCACACACAGTTCAGTCGAAACTGGCATTCCGGTAGTAATTCATTCGTTAAAAGAGGAGTATCATTTAGGTCTCGTCTCGCGGGAACTTTTAATGCGTTTCTAGGATATTAACTGTAGTATCATTTGTGAACGAGTGTTCGAAAAGAGGGACTTGTTACATCAGAAACACACTTATGAATGGAAAAAGCATAGAAATTCCCCTGCTGCACATTCATCGTATTTAGAAAATTATTCCATGACTGATGGAACTTCCGGTTCGTTAAGTTTTTATTTAATAGGAAGCTAACACCATATTACATAACGAACGAATGTGGGGGGAACCAAATGGGACTGTTTGAGGCAGGCATGTAGAAAGGGGGTCAACATCGTTGTTATGCCACACTCATATTATAATGAATTTTCAAATTTTCGTACCACTTATTACAGCTTGTGTATTGGTCGAAACATTTCCACTGTTACAGCAGATTTATACGGACAACACCACAAAAGACCTAAATCCAAAACTCCAGAATAATTCCGGCTAGTGCTGCATCATAATAAGCAAAGCAAATTAACAAATACAGAAAGGTGACAACTGCTGATGTTCTTCATTTTGCGCCACAAATGGCTTTTTTACATACTCATTTCTTGAATAATAAATATACAGAGTGATTCAGAACACTTGTAAAGAACACGTTAAGGGATGGTGGAGGGAACTAAGACGGTTCAGAATCATACAGCGGGGTCGGAAACGTCGTTTTCATTTACCTGTTAATAATCACTTTAAAAATAGATTCTTTAATCAATGTATAATCCCCTCTTTCATAATCAGTCCTGTTAATAATCAATTTTAGTCAACTGCTTTCTGTGAAAGATCCATTAGTTTTTGACGAACCCTGGTAAGAAAGTTCACTATTATTCCAAAGTGATTTTCGGATTATTTAAGAGATTATTAACAGGTACGTTAAAATGAAGTTTCTGACCCCACATGGCTATGTAAATTCTGAACCGTCTACCATCTCTCACATGATTTTTAGAAAAGTTTTGAATCACCCTGTATATAAACATGTTTCAAAACTTTTATATTTTATCGGTAAAAAAAAATTTAAAAAAAAATTAAATATTGGGGTTGTGTTGGGGAAAAATTGTTAGATACTGCTTAAATGCTCCCCTCCCCCCATCTGGTTACGTGCCTAGTGGATACCGAAAACGTATGTATATTGTTTACTGCAAGCCTAGATTCACCAAAATTATTTTTGAATCGTTCTAGCATATTTTGCCCTTGCTTGGAAATATTCCAAAACACAAATCGTTCTAAGTTTTCCTTTTTTAAATCCCAATTCGGAAACCTTTATTCGATTCCGCTCTCCGAGAGAAAAACCATCCTCCAAATGGATGGAGAAATTTTAATTCTTCTGGCAGCGTTTCAGGTTCATCGAAAACCTGATTTCGCGTCCTCAGAAGAGAAAATGTAACGGGCTGATGTAAATATAAATTTAGTACGCGTACATTATCATGCGTATACCACGGTTTACGGTATGAATATATGACGTAAATTTCAACTACTTATCCAAGAAAAATTCCCTTTGCAAAATAATATATTAGTATTAGGAGAAAAGAAAAAAAAATGAAGAAGCAAAAAGAAAGTGATTGTGTGTGGTGTATTGAAATTGAAATAAAACGTACATGTGTAATGTCCGTACACAAATAAGGAAATTAATAAAAAATTAAGACTGCCAGATGCATCAATAGGTGGCAGTAGTTTCCAGTTTAAATATTAACTGCAGATATTGATGATGCCTTCACTCCTGGCGATATGTGCTTGCGGTAGTACGGTGGATTCAGAAAAGTTTTAAGAGGGAATGAGTGATAAGTATAAAATCATTTTATCACAGATAAGCCATTCTTTGTTCCTTTTTTTCTCTTCTTTTTTAATCTTGAACCAAGGTTTCATCAAAAATACGCAGTAGAGAAGGCTACCTTTCCGTAACCAGTGTTGCTTCCTAACACGGGTCTTTGAATGCTCTGCTGAGCTTGTTTGCATAATAGCTGGGTTATGGCGAAGCATTCAGAGCTCCAAGATGAGAATCAACACTTGTCACAGAAAAGAGTCTTCTCTGCTGTGTCTTTTCAATGGTGAGAACGAACAGGTTAAATATGGCTCCGGTTCAAACCATTTAACTACTCGACAGACATTCCAAGTGAGATACAGGCCTGCTCCACTCCCCCTTCGGATCCACCACGGTGATAATCTAATCCTGTGGCACACTCTGCCAGGAGTTCAACTATTGGTCAAAATCAGCAGATTTGTCGGGTACCTAAATTTAGAAGCTGGTCATGATAAGATACAGAGGTCGGATTGGAGAAAGATCTGGTAAACTTGGTGGCCAGGAAAGTCTTAACAGGACGGAAAAACTCCAAAGATATGAATAAACAGATCATATATCATTGCTCTGTGGTAGCGGACGAATCCCATGCAATCCATCAGATATGTGTGAGAGTATGAACTGAACTGATATTGGGGTAGGAAAGTTTTAATTGACTTATTGCGACACTTTTACTTCTGCTCACGTCTGTTTTGATCTTTAATGTCAAAACAGACATCCCATCGAAAAAAACCCAAAAAGTCTTCACTGTAAAGCAGCCATATTCAAAAGAAAGGATCATCTCTTAATGAGTTAAAGGTCAACAGTGAAAGAAAAGTTAGAACCTTTTTGGCCCTTAGCCCATTTGGACAAAGACAATTACGAACTATGATACAGTGATTGGGAAGGGAATATTTTACATGATATCAGAAATGTATTGCGATCCTACGAATTTGTCGCTTATAAGTTTTAAGGTATAGGTTGAACTGAGATGTGCTGCACAGTCAAAATCGCAAAACATTTTTGTTTTCTCCTAGACAGTTTGTCACATAGGGGCCGACGTAACAATCCATCTTCTATCAAGTGAATCTGTTGTGTATAACCATAAAAGAGTGCTGTTCCTCTACTACTGGCCCTTCAAAAATCTAGCTCAATAAAAAAACCACGCTTCTAGCTCAATAAAAAAACCCGGAACTGCTCTATGACTTTCAAAATGGCCGCTTTTTGTCCAGTTTAAGTCTGTAAAGGATGAAGCTCAGTTCCTGCGTCTTCCGTGACAAGCAATGTAGACAGCAAAGCTTCTTCGAAGGAAATGCAAAATACTTTTTATCAAGATCGTCCTAAATCAAAAAGTGACGCATGATCTGCAATTATCTTTTGTTGGTAGATACCTCAAACCTTAAAAATTCTTAAAACTAGAGCGAAAAACACACGCTCGATCTCACGCGTCTTCCGCAAGATCTGTTAAGGGGGTTCTGCTTTAAATTTTACACACAAAATTACATAAATAAATAATAAAAAATTGCATTGGACAGTGTTCTGTAACTGATACGTTTGGCAAAATTTATCCTTTTATGTTTACTTCTGTGGATATATTAAAGTCTGCTTCCACCTCACTTCCTAATTCACCTTGACCGTCGACTAAGCACATGCCGCCCCTAAGGAGCTATTTCAAGCGCTAAACCGTACTTGTTTCGTGAAAGTTAAAGCAAAAATGAATTATTTCCAGATCCCTCCCCCCTGGGGAAAAACCAGCCAAAACATGATTCCAGTAATCAAATCACTGCGCAGCGCTCCTTTTCATTACGCGGAAGATTGGCCAGTTTCACGAAAAATCAGCGGCACCCTTTTTTTTTTTTTTTTATAAAAGCTATGATGTATGCCGTGCGGGCAGCGTTTAATCACCGGACTGGAAAATAATAACCGGAACCATCGGTGGTGAACTACGTGGTTTCGTGACATCTTCGGAGGGGAAAACGCCCTTTGGTGGCTGGCACACTTCCAGTGACCTTACCTGGAAGTAAGGAGTCCCTTGGTCAGTGCCGAAACCAGATCAAGAGCACCGAAGACATTTCACTTTCGTAATGAAAAGATTTGGGTCTGAGGCCCATAATTGGAAGACCGACGGTGTTTTTCAGGGTCGGGAGAGTTTACGTGCGAGTGTTAATTGCCCAAATTTCGAAAGGCGAAAAAAGTAGAAATGCATCGTTCGGCAACTTAAAAACTTCTTTCGGTTTAAATTATTCTATTAGGCTTAAATACTTTCATTTGATTAGGTCTGAATGCGTTTCATAAATAATTAATATGGTCTACTTTTACCATAATTACTTTTATTAACAGCGAAATGAAATTATTAAAACCAATTTTTTTTTCATAAGTTGCTCATGAGTGAAAAAGAAATCATCAACTTTTTGATGGTAAGAGCAACTTTTTAGAAAAATTATTTCTTTTCAATAAATATGATGATTTTATTATAGTGAGTTTTATAAAAAAAAACCTAAAAGTACTGGCGAAATTTAAATCACACTATTTTAGAGGGACATTCATCCTAATTTATAACTTAAGAATAGTACAGTACATTCCCTCTAATTCGCAACCGTATATTTCGCTAATTCCTATAATCCACCATACATTTCAGATGTAAACAAATAATTTTACATTGCAATTTTTCTTCATAGAGTGAAACATTGGTGAAAGTTTTCAGTCTGTTGAAAGGGAAATTACTGGAATAACAAGTTTTCTGTAATACTCTCATCCTTTATAATCATAATTAAAATGACTATTTGTTGAATAGTTACCATTATACAATATTAGAAGTCAAAGCCCGTTGTGGAGGCAATTACAACGGGCGCTAGGAAAAACATATGACGAAAATATGTCCATACTCAATATATTTAATCTTCGTCCACCTAAACTAACCTCATATTCGATTTTTATTATATGCCAAAATCGAATTTCATGCTCTTCTGGAAACTTTCGGGATTCGAAAGATTTCGTTTTGTGTACGCAGCCTTCCTTATATCCATGCAGACGATTTATTTTGTGGGGGGGGGGGGGAATGGAATCACACTTTCCTTTCAAAGTCTTATAATCGTGATGAATATGACGTCATATCGATTACAACAGCTTATTTTGTCAGGCAAATGATTCACTTTTTTTACTCTCGTAAATAAAATGGAGCTGAAAGTAGCAAAAAATCGCTTAAAAATGAGGGAACCGATGGATTTTCAGATTTTTAAAGAAGCACAGATTGATTTTTATATTTTTAAACATAATTATGAACGATTTCAAGCGGATCCTGTAAGCGGTGTAGATGTTATTACGCTTTTTCTGCGTTTTAATCATCTTGGATTAATGGCGGTAAAAGATTTAAATTGAAGTGGTTGCCCGGAATGGTTACAGAGTGAGTCAGAGATCTGCGTAACTTTATAGTAGGACTGATACATGGCTAGATATGGGATCCTTTCATATTCAGAATGACTTTCAATTTTTCTACAAAGATATCTGTTATGCGCAGAAACAAGCTTGTCTCTCCAAGCATAAGAGTTTTTAATTAGCTGCTAGATCAAAACGGTAAGGTAATTTTAAATTTGCAAGTGCAATAACTCGGAGAAATAAAAAACAGAGCTTTTTAAAATAAAAGAAAAAATCTTTTTTTTAATTTTATTACAAAATAACTTTAATAAGTTTAACAAATTATATTTTATTTGTGTCATTATATGCATTGTGTATACTGTTGACTATACTTTTCAGTAAAGCATTCATTTTTTGGATGCCGAAAAAGAAATCATCTATAATTTGCATAATTCTATAATCTGCACAACCCTTGGTCTCAACTTGTGCGTGCGGATTAAAGGGAGTGTACTCAGGGGCGTAGCCAAGCGAGGGGTTGGGGGGTCATAACCGACCATGAGGAATTTTTTGCCATACAAAATGTATATTCTTCACTCCCTTATCACACACATGTATGCATATATGTGAGTTGCAGTAGTCGTAACCCCCCCCCCCATGAAAAATTTCTGGCTACGCCCCTGAGTGTACTGTACATCTCTATTTCTGAAAGATGTCCGTGAGTGTGCGTGTGTCTGTCTGTCGGTGGCATTACACACAACCGCTACACGTAGGTATACCAAATTTAGTACATAGGAAGTTCTAAACATGAAGTTATGCACCTCGAAGCGATTTTTTCACAATTCGGCCTAGAATTTTTTTTATTCAAGATTTTATGAATTTTTGAGCGATTTTTCACGGATACTCACACAGCAGTAGGAGCGGAAATGATATCTACAAGGAAAAAGTTGTTACACCATCGGATAGAAGAGAAAAATTTCCTTCAGAAAGTTTCTTCTGAGTGATTAGTATTATTTACCGATTTCTGAGACTTGGTTCAAAAAAACTTCACATTTATTGGAAGTTTTCGAGAAATAATTTTTAAACTGCCGTATCATAAAATCTATCCGTCGATATGTTTTTTAATAGGTCATATTATAAAATGCACATTTAATCCTTCTTTAAACTTTAAACGAAATCTCTTCTCTACTTATTATAAAAGATCTCTCTCTCTCTGTGTACATGTATCGGTGGCATTACAGACAAACGGCTAAAGCGTATAAATAAATGTATTGAAGCATGTACTTTTATATGAAGAACAATTTAAACGTGAAATTTGCCTTACACTCAAATATTTCTTTGAAGGGTATTTATGAATGGGCACATATGAAAGGGCCCCCATTACAAATGTCTTCCCCGGGCCCCATGTTGGCTTTGTAGGGCTCTGCATAGACCTATACAATAAACTACAAAGTAACGTAAAATAAGGTACAGCATTTTATGGTATCTATTAAAATTTTCAGGACATTAAATCAAAATGAATACAAAATTTAAATTCTCGTACGGCTTCCATACAAAAAAAAAAAAAAAAAAAAAAAAAAAAAAATATTAGTTACTAAATTATGGTCCATACTTTAACTAGGTGATGTTCTAAGTTTCAAACTTTCATCACAAAAAGGCTCAGAGATATGTTTAAACAAAATTTGTAAGGGGCTTACAATATCAGTATAGCACAAGTATTATGTATTAATGCAATCATTATTTTCTTCCGTAATTTGTGTACGACCCCTGAAATACGATCATTTGATGAGTTTTTTCCCCCTTTTCAAGAGCCATTAAAAAGTGGTTTAAGTCAGCATATATTTATTTTCACATCTCCGACACTTTTTAGGATAAAATTCTCAAATTTTGTTTATCATCAAAGTCTATGATCAATATTTAAGGAATAAAAGCTTATATCAGTGTTTTGGTATTTTTTTTTATATCAGCTTATATTCAGTATATCAGTATTTTTCCTGTGTAGCAGGGGCGCACACAGGATTTTTGGCTGGGGGGGGGTCCAACTTTTAGGGATGTTCCAGATTGTCAAAAATCAGTGATGAAAGAGCTCGTTTTCATTAGATGGAATTCATCAAAACTCGTCCCATCCAGTTCCTTAAGAATACACTACACAGTACAATAAGAAAGAAAGTAATAGTTGTTCAGTTTTAAGAACAAGATGGTGTTTTATGTTCGCTTTCAGTTCGTTTTTGAAAGTTGAGGAAAACGAGAAAAAAATGTCTTTTTTTATTTATTAGAACGGAAACTATTGCTACTTTTTTTTAATTGCTTTATTTATTATAGATATAGGATAATAATCAATCGAAAAAAATATCAGGGGGGGGGGTCCGGACCCCCCCCCTTGTGTGCGCCACTGCTGTGTAGTTATATAGTATTCCTCATTTGGTACTTTTAAACAGGGTTGGCATGGTTTAAACTGACTGGTTTAAACCACGGTTTAAATCATGGTTTAAACCAAATGGTTTTTTTAAAAGAATAATTTAAAATTCCGAATAATACAGATAGAATATGTTTTGATATCTTAAAATTATCCTTATAAGTATCAACAATAAGTTTTTATATCAATCTAATAGACATCTTATTGTTTCATCTTTATTAAAAATTATTAATTAACGACGATTTAATTATAGACTGCAGTTTTAATTCGTTTCTAAAATAGAGGTTTTAACAACTTATCACCATTATTACTGATGAATCTAAGTGCAAGATTCCATGTAAAATGCAGTAAACAGTTAATATTGTATTATATTATATACTAAATATAAAAAATAGTATCTCTACATAAAATATTAAAATTGAATGATTTCAATGTCCACATAAGTACAGCAACAATTGTTTATTTACTTTGTTTTAATTACTTTCAGAAGGAATATTAATTGTTCTGAACATTTTACAAATACTTTTATTTATAAGTATGTAACAGGTAATTATAAAAGGATTTTTTTTTTAAAAACCTGGTTTAAACCAAAAAACCCGGTTTAAACCAAAAAGAACCTGGTTTTTGGTTTTTTTCAAATAAACCGGATTTTTTTCCAACCCTGCTTTTAAATCATATAAACTTTTAAATCAAGTTTTCAAAGAGTTCCAAGAAGAAATTTAGAGTCGTAAAAGATTTGTATGAATTCAGTTGGTTCAAAATTATTTCTTGGGTTATGCCAAGAAAAAGAAAAAAACATAACAAAAAGTTAAAGAGTAACGAAACTTTCTTCAGAAGAACAAAGAAACTGTTGTAATACACGAGAAGTGCGAACTTAACAGCAAAGATCATCATCTGTCTGAAAAAAGAATTTGTTGTAAACACTAAATAAATAAATAAATAAAATGTAACGAAAATAAATTTTTATTCTAAGAATTTTGCCCTGATTTAAATAATTAGTCTCTATAAATGAGATTGAGCGGAAAATTATTTTAAGTTTGGGAAAAAAATAATAGAATGTTCATTTTATCTACAATGCAATAATTGATTTAATTACAAGATAAAAATTATAATTTAATTATCAGGGGCCAGTATAAGTATTGATATTCTATTCTAGGCTGTTCATAATTAATATTTAATAAAGTAATATCGCAGGAATCAAACGAGAAAGTAATGAACTTGAAGAGAAATATTTGCTAAGGAAAAGAATTTTTTTTTGGATAATTTTTTTTTTTCGATTTATAATCAATTCCTTTTTAGAGATAATAATACACTTTTGCAAGCGTTTTTCTACGCTCAAAATTCGGTAATTAAAAGTGCTTCCAAAGGAAAGAAGCTTACAGTGCTAAAGTCAGATGAATGTGGGGAACAAGCACAAAACGTTTTCGCTTCAAAGCAAGAATGTATAGCTGTCTATACTGTACACTGTACAGTAACTGCATGCTAATTTCATAATATATAATAAACAATTTCTGGTGACTAAACTGTATTAGAGAAATAGAGTGATAAATGTTACTTCAAGATTTCAAAGACGATAATATTTTAAGATATAAGTAAATATTAAAGTATGTAGGTTTGTGTACACACTAGTACATGGAAATGATAGATCCAGTGAGAACCAGAATTTTGAAAACAGAATTTTACGTCCCAGACATTCAGAAGGTTAAAATTTTAAACAGCAGTAGAGATTTATGGGAAAAACAACCAATTTTCTGTGTAAAAAACCCAAAGACGGTAATCCTAGTGGTTTGTGCAGTCTCTGAAGATATTCATGCGAAAGAATCAGAAAACAATAAAAATAACTATAAATATAATTTTGAATGGAACGATTCGGTTACACAATTATTATTTATATTTTTTATTATTATTACTGCCTTGTGCAAATCTACAAGCATCTGTTTTGTTAGTTACCAGAATCATTTCAAACAGCATATCTTTCACGGCTAAAATTTTCTTTAAAACTCGAACTTTGTGTAAATTTTCATCGGTTTTAGATTTATTTAGATTCTGTGAACGTCCAGAGTAAACGTGGAATCTTCCATCCTTACCTCACTCCACTCCCACTTTGCTTGATAGATCTGAGCATTCTTGGAGGAATATGAGGGACTGGAATTATGGAGGAATTCGCTTGGTCGTGTTCATGAAAGTTAAAAAAAAAAAAAAAAAAGTTTAAAAATAAAAATACTCTTTTCGCATTTCTTTGAATATTGCAGAAAACTGTGAAATAGATATTACAATGAAATCAGGATCGTAGTATGTGAACCGTAGTGCCCAAAAATCGAAAAAGACAGAATTTTCTCACAAAGAGGTGCAGTTTCTATCTTTTTTGCTAAACGTAAATTTTGGGTGGGGGAGGGCTTAATCTCCCTCACATTTTCATTTCTGGCTAAATATATGAAAATGATAGTTCTAGGCATAAAATAATAAATGCTGTAATCGCGATCGCAGCGAATAGGCAAATATATCAGTAAAAGGTATAGTTTCGGAGGAAAAAAAAAAATGTTTGATACAGTGGACATTCATCATCTAAACATGAAGTTGAACTTACTAAATAAAGTAGACTAATTGATAATTTCCTAAACCTATTTTGTATTTGACTTTGATAACAGATCCATAAATAACCCATTAGTAACAGACATAATTAAATTATTTATCATTTCTATCTGAAGTTCATTTTTTAAAAAATAAGTTTTAAATATGTTAGACTTTTTGAGGTGACCCTAAACTGTATTCTGTTTCGTTAATTTTTTCCCCATATTTTTTAATTTTTCATTGTAAAACTCGCTAAGTTTATTAAAGAAGTTTTAAAAAAAACCACACTTCTTTTAAAACGATGTGTGAGAATTAAGTGGGGCAAAACTATTTTTAAGTCGCTACTACCATACCAACAAGGAATGTTACACAAATATGGAAAGCATTTCTGAATTTGAGTTGTATGCTCTTGATATGCTCTCTTACTATAAGAATTACTGTGAATTAGTTAAGAGTTTTTTTAAATTCTTTGGATTTTTGAATGTAGGAAGTTTTTTTTCTTATCATGGGTTGCCAAGTATGGAAGCATAGCATGGTCATTTAGTTGTGAGTTGCGATTTGAAATATTGCCGTACTTGAGTAATGTTTTTGTTTTTTTTTAGTGAAACGTGTTTTCTTTTTTATAATATTTTTATAACTGCTTTTGTTGCTTAAATTTTTAATCATTATAAATTGAAGAAAAAATTCCCTTTAAAAATTAAAACGTTTTTTCTTAACCCATTTATGCCTAGTGTCCCTTTTTTGGGACGGCATTTTCGCTATTAGTCGAAAACGTTATTTATTTTTCCTAGGCTTTATTCATGAGTATTGAGCCTCTACTCTACAAAATATTTTAACATGACCAAGTAGGATGTTGATATTTCGATTTTTATGCGTAATGATTTTAAAAGAAATCATCCTTTGTTCAAGAAGTTGACATCAGAAATTTATCTATTATTTCTGTTATCAGTAAAAATCGAAGAAAGTCGCAAAAATATCCAGGCACAAATGGGTTAATTTACTGTCTTTATTGTAAAAAATATTCTGAACCTGCAAAAATCTAAACGTATTTTCAATAACGGCAATATTTAACGGCCACTATTATACTATTATGTAGACTATAGTATTACACAAAATATTTTTTATTACTAAAAATATAACTTAACAACAAGACTGCATTTGGTGTTATTTTGCTTACCAGTGAAGAAATTATTTCATTTGTAATGTGTAGTATTGGGTTAACCTGGACTTGACATCTAATAGAGTTCCTCAAATTGTGGAGGCAAACTTAAAACAGTTTTACTAGTGATTGAAAAGTGGTGGTTGTAGGAAGAGTGCTGCAAGAGTAGAAATTAAAATGGGCTTATATGATTTTAAGATTGTTTCTGAAGAGTTTTTAAGATTATGAAAAACCATAGGATATATAGGTTGTATTTTATTTTATTTTTCATGTAGGGCCTATTCTAGATTATACAACGTCAAAACTTCAAATTCGCTCAGTTGATACACTGTTAAGTTGTTAAAAATACAAAGCGACAAAAAAGAACTCAGCGAATACATTTCTTTAAGATCACTTGAAAAGTAAAATTGTTCTTTAAAAATTATTTAATTGTTTGTATGTTCCTTTTATATTAATAGTGGTTTTTTATTACTGTTTTTTTCTTCTATTTGCAAAAACTCACAGTTCTTTTAATTCTATAAAATTTCAAAACTGAGAGTGATTGGAAAAGTATAGCATGAATAAACACGATACTTACAGTCAACGAAGAATCATTCCAAAAGTGCGTAGTTGTCATATAATTTTTGAAATTTCTCGTCAAGACACAAATCGTCTGTCTTTTTCGCACGTTGCCAAATAAACACTGACTAACTGTATTCAAAAAACAATTCGCTCGCCTTTATGCAAGGCTCTGAAAAAAACTGTATCCATGGCTACCAACCCCATGCTTCACGAAACTTCTCTATGACAAAATAGGTGATCGTTGAATTGGTGGCAGAGGGAATGGGAGGGTGGACGATGACAACGCCCTTGATTATGGCAATTACTGCCGGTAAAATAAATGGAGAAATGTATAAAATGTCCAGTGTTTTAGTTCCTTTTTGTTAAAAACTGTTCTCATGGGGCGAAAACTCCATGAATGATAACATGATGCTTTTCTGAACGGGTTAACAGTGGGTGGATCGTTTTTATTTCGTTGACAGGCTAATAGACAAGTGTACATGAGACATATAAAATAATAACATGCTAACCTCAATATGTTTTTAGCAAGAGCTGCGTGCTGGTGCACAAATGCTTTTGTTCACTTTCTAAGAGGCGAATAAAAGAAGTTCTTTTTAGAAATAAATGTTTAGAGCTTTAGAAAGGAGCTATAGCAAAATACTTAAACAATTGATTTTACAACAGCTTTTATTAGTTGAAAATACGGAGAAGTGTTTGTGTATTTTTTACTCATGGAGCTAATTTTGATAGGTGTGTGACAATAGTAAATTTCACTTAATATTTTAAAGGTTGCAAAAACTAAAATTTGTACTACCGACCGATTACTGTAATTTTTGCTTTATTGGACCTTTATGAAAAAAAAAATATTCTTTGCGTTTCGATAATTTTGCAGCAGTCTTGTTAGCAGATACACGTAATACTAAATAACATTTTTCTGGTGATAAAATATCAATTCCTGACTGCCTCCATTCCTGGTGGGTTTTTTTTTTTTTAAGTAATTTTTCAATATTTACAAACACATTCTTTCAAAGCCTGTGTGTTCCAGGAATAGGTGAAAATGTCGAGCCTTGCAATCTGTCAGCCGGTATCCCGTTTCCGCAAATGATACTGGCACAGTTTCCGTCCTAAACCAACTTGCTCAAATGACTTTGGATATTTTTGTTACCGAACAGTTCATCGTTTGAAGCCTGCAGAAGTTATCTTTTGTGTTGATCTGCAGATAGTGTGTTGATACTTACATGTCAAATGTATATTTAAACTTCAAACATTTGCGTTTGTTACGAGTTCGCGATTTCATGTTTTGGCGCAGTTCCGATAAGGATCTCCTAGAACATATTTTTCTCTCTTTCGAAAAATTAGCTTTTTAACAAACGCATAGGAATGAATAGTTTAAACTCACCTACTCACTAATTGCCTGCCAGCAACAAGAAAGGAAGAAGAAGAAAAAGAAGAGAGAGAGAGAGAGAGAGAAAAGCTATGGAAGATGCTTATAGATAACACCCTTTGCGACAAAATGTCTTATTTAACTAATAATACTAATACTGATCAACTGTGATCAAGCACTGAAAATTTCTTCATTCGAGGAGCGTTAATTTTGAAAATTCCTACGCTTGTATTACTCCATGTTACAACCTTAGCGATCGACAGCGACACACATCAGTCTCTATAGTAACATACTGTAGTCAGACAGTTCAAACAGACAGATAGACATTCGAACCACCGAAACTTTTTAAGTTATCATGGAAAGAATTCATAAATAAAGCAATGTTTGTTTATCCACACTTCAAAGAATTATTATCCTGAAATCGTAATGCATCGAAATTATTTTGAGAAAAGAACAATAAACCTTACATTAATTACGTCAATACGAACCAGTGGCGTAGCTAGGGGGTGGCTGATAGGGCTACAGCCACTCCCGAAATGAGTAAACGTAAGCTGTGGAGAAAATTACGTATTCATGAACAGAGAGTTGAAAGTTTGTCTAGATATCCCCATGGTATATTTAAAAGTCCCCCTTGAGACATTTGAGGTTCAACTACATACCCAAGTAAAATTTATTTATTTATTTATGAATTTTACTTTTCCTAATGTATGTTTTTCAAACTGCAAAGATTTTAAATTACGAATTTTTTAAAATTTTCTTTATTTCTTTTATTTAATTCATTTTTATATGCGAACACTTTAAGCCAAAATAAAGGTGGGGGGTAGGTGTTCCCTCTCCCCCTCCCAAAACAAAGATATGTTATATCGATTCTTATATATTATATTGCATTCCAGATCTTGAGTTCTCAGCCACCCCCGAAAAAAATCCTTGGCTACGCTACTGATACAAACATATTGTTATTAGGGCACAAATAGACTGGTAAACAATTAAATAAAAATCTCAAAATCTATTAAATCATCTTAGAAAATGTTAAAGAGCGTTTTTCATTTGGATATATTTACTACTTTTCTTTTAGAAATATTTATAAATAAAAATATTTCCAAGATATTATTTTGTTGTTTTTGTTTCTAATGCCCTCTAGTAACCGCGGCGCGGATGAGCCCTAGTGGGAGGAAGACCGACTTAGCTCGGGGTCTCCTAATCCATTTCAGATGAAAGGCCTAGCATGTACAAAGGGCATCCACAGTGGTATCTTTTGAACATGGAGGACATTTGAGCCACGACAGATTTTGGTGACCAACTCCCATCAGCTTATACGGCTCTACAGCAGTCTAGCCGAGAGAGGAATTCACCCTCCCAAAGCACTAGCCAAGCCGATGCTGTTTCACTTTTCGTGTTTTTACGGGAACGAAATTTTAGTGACTAGGCCACTTAGGGGACTATTATTTTCCATAGATCAGTATACTATAAAATGGAAAAGCATCTTGAAAGCGCTAGCCGTCATTCTTTTCTATGGTGAACATAATGTTATAGATCTTGGTGTAATATGATTCATTTAATTTAATTTGAAATAGAATAACGTTACTGGAACTTCATATTCAAACAGTTCCACTGCATGTGGTCGATTTCTATGAAGATGGAATAGAGGAACTGATTAAACGAAGCTGTTATGCGTTCGTACTAGCAGGTACATAATTGTATTGAAAAAAATATTTATATGATGTAAATCTCCCGCGAGAGTTTATCAATCTCAAGCAATTTTTAGTTTGTGACTTCGCGCTTTTGGCTACCGTAAAAGAAATCTCGGTTAGTTCAGTAACTTTATCTGGTTGGATCACCCATTCATGGGCGTCGGCAAAATATTTTACAGGGGATGGCAAATATTACTTCAGCATATGGTTACTATGTTCGAAAGAACAAGAAAGCAGGAAAAAACGGCATATAAAACTCCAGGTGGAGAAAATGAATCCCCCCCCGACCTATGTTGCCGACACCCATGCACCCAGTGTACTTTCTAAATTAGTAATGCTATAACTAATACTATAACTTGCGACGATGTCGGGAAAAAAATCTTTACATATAACCGTTATGAAGGAATGTAGTTCCACGTTAAAACTTATATTTTACAAATTTCATGGTAATCGGTGTATATTTTCTGCAATTAGAGCACATTCGGGCTGACAAAACTAAATCATTGAAAACTTTTCAGCCTCATTAAAATGATTAAAAAAGAAAAATCTTCCACGTTTTAACATGTAACAGTAATGTAAAGTAAACACGGAAAAAGGGGCCCTCTGAGTCAGCATGAAAAAAAATCTTTAAATGTAAGAAAAAAAAAATAATTTACATTAAAGCTATAAAAAAATGTTATTTTTCCTTCAGTACGAAAAGATTATGGCTATATAATTTGAATTAATGAGACAAAAATCAATATTTTTACTATTCTGCTAGACCTTAATTGGTTTGTGTGGGACGGTTCTATCAAGTGCAGCCAATTTTATTGTTTTTAAGAACCAGCTTGAAAAATTCTAAGAAGTTGTTCTTTCCTCCATTTTTTATCTGTATAATTACATTTTAGCTAACAGAGCAGATCCAGGATGATGAAGCATGGGAACAATTTTTTTTTTTACCCAATTTGTTAGTTAATAGTTTTTTTTTTTTTTTCTGCATAGCTTTCCATAATATTCTGTAAACATACTTGTAAAAGATATTCTTTCTAAAACAGAAATATGTAAGTTCAAGAAAGAATATAAGATTTGATGAGCCTCAAGAGTTTATTATTTATTTGAAACTCTTTGTTATCTTACCCTTCTCCCTTCGTTATTACGATATTTTTTCAAGGGAACACAGCAGGAAAGAACAAGAGAACTTCTCTATAAGTGGTACCTTGATATGAGTTTGATTCTTTCCTTAACGAGCACGTTAGTCAAAATGCTGCTGCCTCCGTTCCTCCCACTGAAATGGTTGAAATGTGATTCCTCTTTACCAAGCCCAAATAAACCATTTCATATTTTGCCTAGTAATGTATTTGTTACATACACATATTTTATCGGTACAAATTTAAATGTATACAGGATGTCTCATAAATTTTGCGAGAAACTTCTAAGGGAGGTAGGAAACATCATAAGGTTTCATAATCTCTAAAGGTTATTCATCAATAGATATAGTGATAGATCTTAAAAAATGAACTTTTAAAGCTATTATTTAAAGCTAAAACATAAGTAAAAATCCGTATTACAGGTAAACCTTTATTTTTTTTAAACTCTACTAATGTTTTCAACGACATTATTATTACAGCACATTGACTAGACATAAAAAATGAAGTTAAAGTTGAAGTGTCAATAAATTATGCCTAATTAATCAGATTGACCAAAATTCATTGGTAAGTATTAATAATAACCGTTTGATGTTATTAATGTGCATTATTTATCACATTTACCAAAACAGTGATTATTATTAATAATACCCCGCAATTATTAATAATAACGAGATTTATTACTTTAACTGTAACTTATGCATTTTTCTGGCACACCCTGTATTTAATCTTTAATTGGATCTTTCTTTTTAACATTCCAGTCCAGAAATATCACAGATACAACAAAATCAGCGTAAAATCTCAGTCTGTAATTTTTTAGAGGAGTTCTATGGAAAAGTGCTCAATATTGATAGTCAGGTATCAAATGTGAAACTCAGGGCATTTAAGGGCTAAAAGTATTTTCTAAGGTAAAAGGAAAACCCACTTTTTAGAAGAAACTTCTAAACAACAACGTTACAAATACTACAGCTCAACGCTGCCGCGTTATGTTTCACGTTCAGTCACATTTTTGCATCCTTTTTGTAATATATAAACTAATGGTCTCATTCACCAAACACTTGACATGCGTATTAATCCTAAAACGCATGTTAAAGTCATCGGTAAGATATCTTACCGATGAATTTAACAGGCTTGTTTGGATTAATTCGCATGTTAAGTGTTTGCCAATTCAGAGGGAGAAACAAACTTTTCCTCGTGATGTTTTCTCTTTTCAGTCCAACTGGAAGATTCTTATCTCTCCGAATAATCGTGAAGAACGCATTATTTACGAAAAGGCGCTTGCGTCACACTCATTGTGTTATAGGCTGTCATACTGCATTACAACTCAATGCGTATACAGGTGTTTGCGATAAAATCATAAATACTACTAGTCGCTGTGGTGTGCGTGTTAGTATTCCGGTATTTGAAACTTCAGTTAATCTAGAGGTTACAAAAAAGGCAAAATAATGGTCGAACTTTTTATAATAACCAAATTTCTCATTTTTAAGCGTAGAAGTCTTATCCTGATTTTTCACCATTTTCATCCACTGTAAACCTATTTGTGCCTAGCGTGTCCTTTTTGGGACTCTCAATTTTACCATTTTTGCTGTTAGTCGCAAAAATTTGTAAACGTTATTTAATGTTCCTAATGTCAATTCCCACAAAATACTTTTACACCCGCCAAAAAAAGTATTCGAACAAGAGAGAAATTTCCTATTTCAGATTGGCGAATAATAATTGAGTTTTTGAAAAACGCACAACTTGATAGAAATATGGAAAGTCATACTTTTACATAGCCTAATTCATATTCTATGATAAATGATTTTTAATATACGCAACCAACGTAGGAAATTTCTCTCTTGCTCGAATACATTTTTTGGGGGGGGTGGGTGTACATGATCAATAAGATGTAAAATTTTCACTATTTATACATAATTCAGCTAAAGAAATTATCACTTGTTTTTGCCGTTAAGGTCAAAAATTTACCAGATTATTGCTGGCATCAGCAAAAATTGGAAAAAGTCACGCAAGCAGTCTCGGAAAAAACAGGTTAAAATGCAATCTATTAGTATCCATTTTTATATAAACCTTCATTTTAAAAATTCAAATAAACTTAATTGTAATTATCATTTGAGAATATTAATCATACTAATGCAAATTTGAATAATAATAATTTTGTTTAGAAAGTCCATTAAAAATTTCAGATTTTTAATTAACACTAATTTTATGAGTACTATATTAAAATTTATATCCTAGCTAAAGCTGAATACATGCCTACACTTTCCATATCTTTAATTAAATAAAACAAACTATTTTTTTCTATAATCAAAACTTTTCATATTTTAGAAATGAATTACTAATGGTTGTGCTCTTATTGACGATATAAATAATCATATATCTTCCTCATTTCCCGTGTATAAAATGGGATGCAAATAATTGCATGGGATTAAATTAATTGTTTTGTTTAAAAATAATAATAAAATAATTTTGTTTAAAAAATTAATTAAAAAAAATGTATAAAAAAATTAATAAAATAATTATAATTCATGTGAAAGAGAAAATTTTGCACAGATTTTTCTCTCTGACAGACAGGAGAATTAACTCTGCCCTCCCCATATCACCATTTTATTTCCATTTATATTTGTTCACATCTGCATACTCAAAATAATAATAATAATAATAATAATAATAATAATAATAATAATACTCAGTTTAAGTCAAATTTCCAATCTTAAATTCGTTCCCGAATATTTTTTGAATAACCCCCCCCCCCTAAGTTCACGTATCTGTAAAGAATTTGTAGAACCATTTATCTTTAACAGTTTCTTGGTAATCTCCGTTCACTGATGATATCAATTCTTTACTACTAAAACAGAGATTGGGAGGGAAATCGGCTTTTATAGCAGGCGTCGCAGTCGGTCCATTTTTTTTTTTTTAATTCCTACCTTTATCAAAGTTTTATTTATATAGCCTAGTATTTTAATGGTTTGATAGACGAACATTTTACTCTATTATTTATAGAGATAGGATTTTTTTTTAAATATGACCGACTGCGACTCTTGATTTTAGTCAAAAAAATATATTTGAAAATGCCTACATTACTTCAAGTTTTCAAGGATAATAAGTTTTTAAAAAATCGTTCGTGAGGTTTTTCTAATTTGAGGTATCAAATTGGGTCTGAATAGGATATACAATACAAGAGTTTTTCCTACCTGAACGATTGATTATCACCGAACCGAAACTATTAAAACTGATAACATGAAATTTGGCATTTATGTTAAGTTTGCAATGTAAGTCCTCGAAAAGTGGAAGTTTTCAGAAATTCAATCCTTAGGGGAGGGGGTGTAGAGGGCCGAAACCTCTTTTTTTTTTTTTTTTTTTTTTTTTTTCATATTTCCTTTAATATTTTAAAGAGAAAATTCTAGGGTACTTACGTATTATCCCGGCGGTCCGCCAAGAAGAGCAATTTTTCGCCAAGATAAATGCGGGACAAATAAAATAATTCATGATTAGAAATACGTTTGGCAACAGTTTTCCAGCACATTTGACGTAAAAATCGTTTGGCGGAGATGACCGCCGGTATAATACGTAAGTACCATTCTAGCTTTGAATTGTAAAGAACACAAATGTCTAAAAATGAAAATTTTTGAAAATTGGTTCTGCGATGGGGGATATGAAGCCGAAAGGTGTTTTCCACACATCATTCTCATTTTGAAAGAAAAAAATCATTATCCACGAGATTCTTGCTTTAAATTTATTCAAGATGAATAAATGATATACGTGTATGTTAGCTGTAGAAAAGTAGGGATGCTCATTGTACTTTATCCGATACATTCAAATTTAGAAACACCAGGTATTCGGTAATTCAGTCTTTAGAAACCCTTTCTTCCATCTAAATTCCTTTTTTTTTTTTTTTTTTTTTTAACTACGGAATTCCCTCAGCATTCAACTAATATCGTATAAAAAATAAGACTTGTTTTTCATAAAATAGGGTCATATGGGGAATTCTGGGTCACTCTGTTTCCGGAGCAAATAATGGTCACTCACTTTATAACATTATTATTATTATTATTATTATGATTTTAAACAAAACAGCTAAATTATGTCAAGTCATCCTTAAACATCCTATTTTCTTATATCAAGTTCAAAAACAATGTAACTATAAAGCAAATAAGAGAAAAAAAATACTTTTTACATTACTATAAAAAAAATCTTCAAAAAAGATGGTCTCTGTCTGAAAATCATGATTTTTTTAAAAAGATTCGTGTCAGTGAAACATTTATGAAAAAACAATTTTTTTGGTGCTGTTTTTTACTTGCACGCGGTCTAAACTTATCATATGTGCATATACTTTGCTTCATTATTTTTTAAATTAATTTTAAAGTATGCTGATTTATAACCCCAATTTACATGTGTAATTCTTGGTCAGTGATATTTTTTGACATTTTAGATGTATTTTTTTTTTTATTTTTGTGTAAATAATATATATCTGTGTTCTAAATTATGATAATTTAGAATATTTATTTACTTTTGATATGTATTACTATAAAAAAAAAATAAGGATGACCCATATTTACCTCCTATGTGACGCATAATTGCCCAAATCCCGGGCATTTCCTGGTCACTGAATAATTTAAATGAAATAAATAATAATTAAATTTTAGGTAAAGTGATTATTTGAATAATTTCTAAATTACTTAAGCTTACTTCATGCCAAATTCAATCATTTTATCTTTCATACTTTAGAAAATATTAAGAGGTTGTGATTTTTTGACCCAAAATTCTCCCATATAACCCTACTTGGGAGAGTAAGGTCACTTTGATGTTAACGATTTTCTGTATAATTAATGCGCATTTCTCTTCAGCAGATGTGTTAGATAAATATGAAGAATCCATGTAAAACCTTCTACTTCTACTCCTATTTACTTCTACTTCTTTATTAAGAGTGGCACTAGTGGGGGGGGGCACATGTCCCTCTGCCAAAAACTCGTGACCCCCCTCGGGGACTTCCGATAAGTTCATTCGGAAATTTTTAAGATTAAAAAAAACAATCCAATTTTTAGACTAATTTTGATTTTAAAATAAAAAAAATTACTTTTGTTGCATTTTTATTTTTTAAAGAACACGTAAAATATGAAAGCCAATACTGAATACGCATTACTCGTTGATCCCTTTAAAAAAGTTTTCCACTTTGGCTTTGCCTTAATGAAAACAAAACAAACGAAAACAAATATGTTTACATTTCAATCAGAGAAACTAGACGGTATGTGTATAAGGGAGCGGGGGTTCAGAATAGTGCTGTAAAAGTAACGAAAATATTAATACCCGTATGTATTCGTTACCCCAAACTCACTACCGGTTACTAAGTATTCGTTACTCGTTACTTTCGTTACTAGTTCGAACGCGAGAAACAAGTCTTTCAGCGCGTATCTAGAGGAGGGTGGGGGATGCTGCAACCCTCCTTTCCTAAATCTGACCCTTTACTTAGTTTACAATGTGATATTTATTTACAACTGAAACTTAGTTAGCAATTTGATACACACACACACCTCTCCTGAAATAAAGCGTAAGAATTGTACTTAGAGCTAATTTTCTCTGATTAATAGATGTTTTTATACAAATGTATTGTTTTATACAATGTTCAATTATCCGAATAACTCAGATAGTGCCCATAGAAATCTTCCAAAAATATGCCCCCATAGTCTCCCTTCCCCTTTTTTAATTCTGAACGCTGGTTTAACCTGTTCATTCTCATCTTAAAAGGTATAACGGAAAATCTTGTGCCTAGTGTTGCTTCTGAGCGCGGATTCTTGAAAGATGGGGGTCAAGTCACCCCCCTCCCCCTTAGACGTCAACATTTCAAAAACATACTGAACTTTTTTGAATTATTTTAATACCAGTGGCGGGCATAGAAAGGGGGGTCTACTAAGGGAAATGCCGGTCCCCTACTGAGGGAATCCCGGTTCCCTCTCGAAGTTTTTGTTTAAAACGAAACGATAACTTTAAAAAAAAATGTGTTTTAAGTTTGCATGCCTAATATTTTTTTTCAAATAATATTTTAAATAATAAAAATGCGTGAATTCGTTTACTTTATAAAAATATTTTTTAAGGCTTACTTAAATAACTTGTTATTTATTACTCATATTTCGGAGCTCAAGCATTTAAAAAAAATAAGTTCTCAATCCTTCGGGACCACCCTTAAAAATAATCCTGATTACACCACTATTTAGTACTAAAATGTCAGAAAGCAAGAGCATCCCCTTACTGCACTAACGTGCCTCTATTCTTATAGATATTGCTCTACAATTGCAAGAACACCCCCTTTCTCCCCCCCAAAAAATCTGATATTAGCACCCACGCATGACTTACTATATACCGTACATCCCCGCATTGTATAAAACAAACGCCATGTCTAATCCCATATCATAGTAGAGCAGCAGATACTGCATCTATCCGATATTGCGTCATCAGTAAAGAAAACAAAACATACGGATCTTTCAAACCTCATCCAAACGAGACCATTCGGCACATGCGAAATGCAACCCCCTTAGTAGTCAGTAACGAAAGCTGAGCATATTGCTACTGCTACTCAAATACCTCAAATACCAAGACTGATTTTCGCCTTCAAACCGCGATCCGATATCCATTAACAAATAATGCAAGATATTAGTACTCGATTACCGAACTCGTTTTCTCCCTTGTATTCGAAGTTGGAAGCTGCTCGATCCGAAAGCGCAGTAACGATATCAGCCCGTAAAGTAGCAATTCGTTACTTCGAGTCTGTGTGATTATCCGCATGTCAGTACCGAATACATGCGGTTTCTTACAGCTCTAGTTCAGAACACAATTGAATTTTTGTTGCCGAGGAGATGAAAAAATAAAAATGCAGAAAACTTTCATTCCAGCAAGTTACAGTGAAGAGTTAAAGTCAAATTCAGAGATTTTCTCGTCCCGAAGGTCCCTTCTTTTGTCGGAAGAATTTCTCAGTAGTGGCCCCTTACAACTGCTTTTTTAAAAGCCATAAATGAAACCACTCCTACGATTTGTTGTTCTTTTATATCTTTTATTAACGAAAATACAAGTGCGTTTCATTCAACCTGGCTATGAACAGAATTGTATACTGTCTGCTTTTAAGCATATAATTATAAGGTTATTTTAACCAATCCCCATGGTCACAAACATGCTTACCATCCTTTTAACCAGGTGTGGGCAACCTTTGAAAAGTCGTGGGCCAAATTTCAGGTTGTCAGTAAAGTCGCGGGCCGTATAATTGGGATTTATATGGGATTTTGAATGGGTTTTATACGGAGTTATTATATGTACTACGGACCAGATCAAAAGCCGTGGTGGGCTACATCCAGCCCGCTGGCCGGAAGTAAACGTTCTTATTATATAACTTTAAACGTTATTATTATATTTTTTTAAAACAGAAAAATGCTTCGAAGTGTAATTGTGAAACACGAAACCGTTAACTGTACCTTTAATTATAATAGTTGTAGATTGAGTCCACAGCTGCCAGCACTAATGGATGAAAAATAGCAAAATATTTTAGAATCTAGTGTTTATACTCTTTTGTTCTACCTGCAACATGTTCTACTATTAAGTTTTTCTACTATTTTGATAATATTTAATATGGAGAAAAATTAATACTTGTCATTTATATGTAAGATAACATATGCATTATTATGCTCAAGCTATGCATGCTAAAACAATCAGCTTAAAAGTTCCCTGTATATATATATTTGATGTGCAGTTTCTTAGAAACGTAGCTACCTTGTGTATATATGTGTCTGTATTTATATACAGGATGTCCCATAACTAGTGGTAAAAAATTTATGGAGAGCAAGGGCGCATAATGAGGAATAAGAATCTCATAACAATGTGGGGTCGGAAACGTCGTCTTCATGTAGCTGTTAATAATCCCTTTGGAAGAAGTTCTGAAATAATAGTGAAATTTCCGACCACTGTTAGGGAAAAACTAATGTATCTTTCTCAGAAAACACGTCACTGAAACTGACAGCTAAAAATTTCTACTTCATTTCATGATGACATTTTTGGAGACAAGCTCTTTGTTTATGAAACTTGGTTAAGAAATTAGACGCACACTTCAACGCTTTTCCCAAAGTGGTTATTAACAGGCAAGTGAAAACGATGTTTTTGACCTCATATTGCTATGTGTTTCTGATTCCTTATTATCTGTTCTATTCCTTTAAATTTTGTACCAATAGTTATGGGACACCCCTGTATATATGCATGCATGTATATATATAAATTCATACATGTATGTGTATTACATTTGTTACTCCTCGACAGGGAACGGTGATTCCCGCCTGGGAAAGTCTAGCGCTACCATTGTTCTCTATCTCGCCTTTATGATATGTTTTAAAAATCTTCAGCATTAAGTATTATTAGACTTGCGTGCCCAAACAAATTAAACGTACAGCTGCAATGGATACTTTATCCATCTATGAGCGAGACCTGTAGAAAAAAAAAGAAAAAAAACTAGAACTAGTTGTTCGTGTCGTGATACTCTTTTTCGTGACGCATTTTATAGAACACCGAAAGTGAAGCAGAGGCAAGTCCTTGGGAAGGTGACATCCTCTCTGGAAGCGAATACTGTAGGACTCTGTACGCTAAAGGAATCGAGTGCACCTAAAATATGTCGTGTTCCAATGACCTCCATATTTAAACTTGAATATGGTGAAATTCTGAAGGTGCCAGTCCAGGTGTTGGGTCTTTAATCTGGAATTGGTTGAAAATTAGGGGACCATTCATAGAGGGTGGCGTTGGCTTGCCTACTGGGTGCCCTCATATGAAGTGACCAACATCTCCGGCCGTCGTCAGGGACGTACCCAGAAAAAAAATTTCGGGGAAGGTCCAAAAATTCCAAAAAAGCAATAGAGAGTCCGAACGGTGAAAAAGACAGAATTTTTTCCAAAAAGACTTCATCATTATTATTTTGTTGACAAAAACTGAAATTTCGGTGGGGGCGGACCCCCTGGACCACCCCCTGGGTACGTCCTTGACCATCGTACCAGTCAAGCGTAGTACCTGGTCAAGCGTACTTGACCAGACCATTGGGAAGAAATATATATATGTGTGTGTGTGTGTGTGTGTGTGTGTGTGTAGAATGGCCGCCTCACTAAAAGCATTAAATAGTAAAAAATTAAAAAAGTTTTGTATAAATGTTATTAAAAATCCAGAAATGATTAAGCATTCGTTTCTAGATTTTTAATAATATTAAGTGTTAAGATACTGCTTGCTAAAATAAGCACATGAATAAGTAAAATAAACCTTTATCCGATTGGAAAAGAGTCCTGCATTTCCTCATTTTTGTAGTAAGAAATTATTTTAAATGTTTTGGGATAGAATAAACTTATAAGAAATTCTTACAAAATAAGTAAATAAATATATAAATATTATTAATAATCGGTGTTGTTATTAGAGGAATACTAATAAATCGTGACAAGAGAAAGGAAGCTTTCGATTTTGTAAAATTTATTAAGGTACAATAAACTCGCTACATTTTGCAATGACACATATTAGAAATTTCATTTTAAGCATTTCAAATTTTCTCATGGCTCCCAATTTTAAAGGTGATGAAATTAGACAATTTTTCTAATTGCTTTAAATATAGAATCTATTTTGATATAGTATTTAAGGTGTTTTTTTCTCCCCCTTATTTTAATATCTTTCTACCGTGAACACAAATGAAATATGTAAAAGGAAAGAAGAAGTGTGTGTGTGTGTGTGTGAGAGAGGGGGGGGGGTGAGGAGAGCACCGCATTTTACCCCAGAATCTGCTAATCATAAAATCATATATATATTTATAAAAAAAAAAATAATAAGAAGAATTATTGTACGTATAAGGTAGATTTTCTGTTTTGTTATGATAACCTCACATAGAAGATATAATTTTTTTTTTAAACTAAAAAATTAATTTTTAAAAATATAATTAATTTAAAGATAATAATTTTGTGGGAAGGGAATGAGCGAGGATTGGGGCGATTTTATTAGCTACGTTAAATGAAAATTTTCTTTCTGTACACTTTTTACGGCTAATTTTATTGTTCAACTAAGTTGATAGGGAAACAAGATAGCCTCTTGCAATACTTCCTTGAATTGCTGAAATAATTGTCTGAAAGTCACAAACGGTCTTCCGACGCTGGAATCGAAAATGCTGTAATCTTAATTTAGGTACCGTCAACAATGATATCTATTGCACTTTGGTTGTTAACTCGACACCTAATCTAATCGTGTGAAAACGTTCTGATTAAAAAAGAAAGTAGAAGGCGTTTCTGCAATTCGAACAAACTCGTGCTTCTACACCGAAAGTCGATCTCCCCCACCTCCCCTTTTCCAACAACTTCTCATTTATTTAGATTACTTGATTTCTTCAGATGATATCTTGCAGCTTACCTAAACTGGAAGTCTATGAATGCGACTTTAAAAAGGTGCATATCTCCATAAATGGAAAATTTTAAAATTAGACTCTGTACCTGCTTATTGTATTAGTTTTTCGAAGATTATGTGATGTCCCACTCAATTTATTAATATTATCAAAGAACAAAAAATGTTTAAACATTTCCAAATCAGTTTCTTTTCTTTTCTTTTCTTTTCTTTTTTTTTTCTTTTTTCTTTTTCTTTTTCTTTTCTTTTCTTTTCTTTTTTTTTTTTTCTTTTCTTTTTTTTTTTTTTTTCGAAGAGGGGATTTTTCACCTTGATTTTCATTTTTGTGCCTTTAAAAGTCCGAATTAACTAAAAAGATAAAGTTAATATCATGTTATATAAAAAAAGATTAAAAATATGTAATCGTGGAATTTTCCTAAAAAGATTCGAAGTCGAAAGCATTACATGCTTATCCATTGCATTTAAAATTTTCAGAGTTGCAATAACAGACAGCCGTGCAATATTCTTGATAAAATTTCGTTTTTTATTTTTTATTTATTTTGTTTTCTTTATTTTTACTTACCGAATTAAAGTATAAATTCTAGTGTATGTGTTTTTACTGGGATTTTTGCAATTTTTTTTATTTATTTATTATTATTATTATTTTTTATGTAGAAGATTCCTTACGACAAAAAATTTAATGGGTACAGGGGCGTAGCCAAGGGGGGGGTTAGGGGGGTCATAACCCCCCCCCATGAGGAATTTTTTGCCATACAAAATGTATGTTCTTCACACACACGTATACATATATATGAGTTGTAGTAGTCGTAATCCCCCCCCTCCATGAAAAATTTCTGGCTACGCCCCTGAATAGGTACAATAATATTGAACATTAACAGAAATAAAAAATAAGGAAGCCTTTTTGTCAGTGCTTTAATTAGAATTGAAGTATAGCTTGTGCTCACATTTTTATTTTGCGTATTGTAAGTTTAGACATTTTATGGGCATCAAGAATTTAATCAATTTACTTTATCTTACTTATTTATTTATTTTATTTTGTAGAATATTTTAAATATTTCTCTCGTACCAACCTTCCCCTCCTTGCAGAATAATGAATCAGCATTCCATAATATTTTAAGCTTTCTATCGTACTATTTATCAAAAGCTCTGAATCTTTTTATTTCAGACTATTACTGTGTATATTCTGCATAAGAGTATCCAATGTTTTTTTCTTATAGCCCTTAAATCTGACAGATGTGGCAACTATTCTGATGTCGTAGGTCTTCCGACGGATGGAGTTCCGACTCTCACGAAAATCGTGGGATTTCCGACTGGGGGGAGGCTGCGATGGCCGGACCCTCTGATGTTTTTTGGGTCTCGCAAAGGTCCAGGGGTAGCATATTTTCGAGGGGGCCCTCTACAGCGATGGCCGGACCCACTCATTTTTTTTTTTGGGGGGGGGTGTCTCGCAAAGGGTCAGCGGTATCATATTTTCCAGATCTTTGAAAAACATAATTTAATTGAATTTTTTTACATTATCATTCCTTACAGCAAATGTCGAAAATGTTCACCACTATTTTGAATGCAAACATGAACGCGTCCAACCAAGTTTTCTGGCACTCTTCTATACATTGTTGGTGTTATTGGCGAGATTTCTACAGTTATCCTTTGTTTTAATTCACCGATTTTTGCAGGACTTCCCTGGAAAAAATCAATCGTTTTTATATTTGCATTCAAAATGGTGGCAAACATTTGCTGTACGGAATGATAATGTAAAAAAAAAATATGTATTAAATTATGTTTCTAAAAAAATAAAATCACAGAATTAAGTAACATTGTGCGTAAACATGTCTGTTTTACCTCACAAATGATATTGTAAGAGTTGGAATTCTTTTGCTCACTACATTATTTTCATTCGGAAATATACCATAGTAAAATGTTAATAACACACAAATTCTTTCGTAATTTAGGCATTAAAGTTAGAGCGCGGAGTACAGACAGACAAATAATCAAACCGAATCTTAAAATATTTTAAAACTTATTTCAAAACAGAAAAAGATCCTGCTGAAAATATGATGGATATAGACAAAAACTTAGCGTGACTGGTTTCTCTTTTTTCCCCTCTCTCTCTCTCTCTCTCTCTCTCTCTCGCTCTTTTTTTTTTTTTTTTTTTTTGAGAGGAGCAGGGGTGGACATAACATACTTAAAAGTAAGAGCGAAGCGGAAGTTTCTCCAAAAGAAAATGTTTTAAAAAGAGTGGTTTTCTGTAGGAAGTTGGTGACACGTGCCCCCCCCCCTATGCTCCATCCCCCCCCCCCTTACCAGACGCTGTGAATATCGATATGGAATCAGTTTAAGCCTTCTAAAGTCAGTCAGCTATTTTTAGCTCACGCGAGCTCTACCGAAATCTGCGCTTACAAAAAAATCAATATGAAGCACCTGATACCGAAAAACAAATGAAATACAGCCGTAACATGTTTGTTAAGCCTTCCACATTAACATGATTAATTTTTCTATTTGTCTAACTGCCGCTGGTGCCACACGCATGTCTTGCACAAGCGCCGCTGACGTCATTCGTCAATAAATTACACGATTCGATCACAGGCTTCACGTCAACTGGAAAATAATAAAAAAAATCCCAGGAAATACGTTCACCCACATTCTCAGAGTATTGGCGATGCAAGGTAAACGGATCGATGAATGCTAGTCTAAATATTAAAAAGTCCTAGTTTTTCTTCTCGATATAAAATTAGTCTTAAAACAAATTATGCTAAAATGATGCACCCCCCCCCCAATTCAGCGGTTCCCGACCCCAGGGGGATACATGAGAAAAACAATCAAGCAAGTGATAACGCAAGTTTAAAAAAATATTTTTTATTATTTATTCTTATATTTACACCAAAACGTCTTTTTTCGCTTAAAATGTTTATTGAAACTTTAATGGAAGCATTATTTTGTAGAAAAGAAGACCTAAATGTTCACTGTTGAAGAATAAATAACTATATGCATGATGAGGAAATGAGGAATGGGAGGGGGGCGCAGTGTTAAAAGATTAGAAACCACTGCCCTAATGGCCGGGTAGACTGCCGACTATGGGCCTGATTATAATGAAGGCCGAAGATGCTGGCCTGTTCATTTTGGGGTCTTCTAGTAGGCAGGCCAATGTTGCCCCTTGTGAGTGGTCTCCTGATAACGAACCAATTCCAGATGAAAGACCTAGCCCCTGGATCGGCACCCCCAGAGCTATCGTTTAAACATGGAGTGCATTGGAGCCACTTACATATTTTAAATGCACCTGCTTCCATTAGCGTACACGGTCCCACAGCTTTCTAGTTGAGAGGTGTTGACCAAGGTCGGCGCCGCTTCACTTTCCGTGTTCTTAGAGAAATCGAGCCCAGCGACTAAGCCACTGATGGACTGTTAAAATTATGTTGTCTTTAGTAATAAAAATATAACATTTCTCAAAGTTTCATTTAATAGCATGATAAGATTTTAACAATAGATGGAACGCGTGAAGTTTACAGAAGAATATATATGCCTAGCATAATAATGTTATAGTACGGAAACGATGGAACTAAAACCTATGTAATTTCTTAGTCAAAATGTTTTATGAAATTAATGGATCTGTGGTAAAATTTCTCCCTCACATCCAAAGCTGCTTTTTTTCACTTAATTGTCACAGTAGTAACAGTACAGATTCAAGATATCAATTTTTCTAGCCAGCTTAGTATGAAAGGGGGTGAGACTTCCCTACCTTCCCTCCTCCTCAAACACACTTGAATCTAGGACTCTGCTTTCTTTCATTGGAAAATTTCACCTATTTCACCTTTTTCAACGTGAGCTCCTCTTTAAGGTCCTATGTAAAATAAATCAACATCTCCGTAAGTTATAATATTATTCCGTTTGAAAACTAACTGGATGATCTATCCAGAGGTGAACTGACTGGGATTTCTTTTACGGCAGTCACAAACGTGACGTCATTAATTAAAATATGCGGTATTTAATAAACATTGCCACAAAATTTCCGTCATACATTAAAATAATTTCGTCATTTGTGCGAGTCTAAATAGCTCCTCCCTCCCTGCATTAATAACTTTATTACACAATTCTGCTGAATCACGGAAGATTTATATATTTGAATGGAGCATTTCACGTTCCTTATGAACTGTTTTTATTTTTGGATACAAGCATGATCTTTCAATTTTTTTTAGTTGTGTAATGGCTACATTAGATTATAATATTGTCAAAAATAGAGAAGATTCATTACGAGATTTGTTATTATAATATGGATTAAAGCACAATATACCGTGTCAGTCACCCTTTCGTATTTATCAAATTACAAGTGTACATGAATGTACAATTGTTTCTAAATCCTGCGGTAGTTTAAACCGAAGAGACTATCTGAACTTTTTTTTTTCAGCAGATATTGTCAAAATATTAAAGAGGCATGAACAAAATTGGGAAATCATTTGTTTTGCAAATAATTAACCCTCAGACAATGTTGGATAATGGCAAAAATGTGAAATTTTTCTTGCTCCATAATGAGTTCAGGTAGCTGAATAAGAGGCGATTTTAACCCAAAACCGCACCCTGTCCAAATAACCGATTCACTCTTATCATTGAAGAGACAGGGTGCTGAAAATTTCCCTTTCTCTTCTGGTGAAAATTCCCGATCCCAGCTCAGGCCCTTAAATACTACCATCAGAGACCCAGCTTTGTGGTTATAGAATATACCTTATGAATGTATAATAAACATAACCAAAAGGGTGAAAAAACAAGTAGTCGCTTTTGTTGAAACTATCGCGGAATTTATTAACGTACTCATTTAATTAGGTATGGCTATGGCGCCCGTTTGAAAATGATGAATATAACAAACCCTTCCTAGAAATATTTATGAACACGGCACACTGTGTTTTAATCCATGATATCGCAACAAATATTCATTTTTGAAAATTCGTAATCTAATGTTGCCATTACATAACTAAAACTACTAAAAGATAATATCCAAAAATAAAAACGGTTCATTTAAACATTTAAATTCCTAATGGTTCAGAGAAAGAAAATTTTTTATTTATTTTTATCTCATAAAAAATGCCAAACTGCGTAGTCTAGTGTTAGAATCGCACAAACTGCGAATTTACTTTGATATGGTGAAAATTTTGTAGCAGAGTTTATCAATCTCATGCACTTTTTAATTTATGACATCACTTTTTTGGCTGACATAAAAGAAATTTGAGTTAGTTCACAGGGTTACTTCATCCAGGTAGCCTTCTAACGAAGTTATGATATAACTTACGGTGACGTTGGGGGGGGGGGGAATTATTTATTTAAGACCGCTATGGAGGAACGTAATCCTATGTTAAAAGAAACACTATGGATGCTTTTCATGTGCTATCTGAATATGTTGCAAAAACTAACATAAAAAGATATATATTTTTCGAGTAGATTAACTAACCTGTTGTTGATATGTTGATTTTCCTAAATTAGACTTAACCTTATTTTTGGTACTTACCCTAGAACTATGAGTCAACAACCTTAAGTTGACTCATAGTTACTTTTTTTTTCTATGTAAGCTTATATTAATATCAACTGTTTTTAATAATGTTTGTATAACCTTTTTATGCGACAATCGGAGCCAAAAGCATGTCCAATGAACTCTTTGCATGGCTAACTATCAATGTGTACTTTTAAAATGTATTGCATTTTTAATTGAATGGTGTAATAGCTATTTGATTATACATTATGTTTTATGATGTATATCTTGTCAAATATTCATACCTACATAGTTGTTCAATGACGGTACATTTTGAATCATTGGTTTCGGTCTATTTGACTCTCACAGGTGACACATGATAGCAGAACTAGAGCATCAAAATCAGAATCCAATCAAAAATTAACCATTTTATCCTGAATGTCAGGGGCTGCTGTTTCCAACGCTCCTGACCATCACATATTATCGTCCCATTTCTTTCTGCAAAGACAATTTACGAAGTTTAGTAGGATACAAAGCTGCAAGTGAATAATACAAAATACAGTAGACGCCGCTTAATGTAATCACGGTTAATGCTATCATTAGTTTAATATGATCAATAACCTCCGGTCCCGACAGATGTATTCGAATTAAAGCAAAAGTAATCGTTTAATGTGGTCGCTAACATCTCTAAATGTTATCAAATTTGCGGCCAATTGGTTGATTTTCGATGAGAGATTTAAGGCGAAATTCGATAAAATCTCATTATATAAGGTAGGTCATTATATCATAATTTCATTGGCTTAAATTAGCATATAATATTGGAGGGCGGACAAATTATTTCCTACTGTGGAAAATATTTTCAAACTGAATTTTCTTGATTTTTTATGGGGGGGGGGGGCTATTGACCTCCTCTTGCCATTAGTAAGTTATGCGTTACTTAAGTTAATTATGTTAAAGTAAACGTTTTCTGTTGAAATCGTCCTCTCCGCACAATTAATATTTGCCATTTAAAATTTAGATTTTTCGTTTATTATAATCAATCGGTTATAGTTATCAAAATCGGATAGGCCCGATGTGATCACATCAAGCGGCGTCTACTGTAGTTACATCTTTGCGGATTAATAATACTTTGTAACGAGAAATAAAAACAAATGTTGTGAATCATGTAAAAATTAAAAATGTAATAAAACTATGTTTAAAATATACACTGCTTTCAAAAATTAAGGAGAACTCCCAAAAATAGCGTAAATCGATCAAAAATAAGGCAATCCGTCAATCCGTACGAATTTGGAATATGTTGTCAAATAAATGTTGCTCAGTACATATGCAATATGCAAATTAATGGATTTGCTGCCAGAATTAATGATTTCCTAGGAGCATAAATTTGCATGTTCTAAATCAAGCCTCCAATTTTTTGCTGTGACTGTTAGGTAAAAAAACGGAGAAAGCCAATTCGTAACAATGATGATCAGGCATGATTTTCCCGAAGAAATACGAAAGTTATTGGGAGACTAGAGGCTGGACAAAGTCAGGCACAGGTGGCCAGATGGTTAAATGTCAGTCTTTCTGTGATTTAGACTTTGGCAACAATTTCTAATTACAGATTCGGCATCCAGAAGATTCGGCCAAGGAAGGCCAACTATTAAGACCAGCGCAAATGACTGATATTTGTCGTGAAGCGCACTAAGTTAGACAACCTCATCTCCGACTCATTTCAGATCGTCTCTTGCTGCAACCACTGGAAGGTTAATGTCAGCGTCGACCGTGCGTAGAAAACTTCACGATGGTTGTCTTCTAATCTTCAAGCCGTTCAAGTCTTCTAATCTTCAGGCGATCAGCCTTTGTGTGCCATTTACGTCACGCCACAGCAGGGAACGTTTGAGGTGAGCACATCAACATGCATGGGCGCCGGCAGCATAGGGCAAGGGGGGCAATGCCCCCCTGGATTTTTGTATGCAGTGTTTTCCTTGCTTTTTTGCTCTTTCCAACATGGTAACCATACGTTTAAGTAGTCTTTGCCCCCCCCTCTGGGAAATATTCTGCCGGCGCTCATTTCAACATGTCCACTAGAATTTCAACATGTCCTCCTTATTAATGAGTCCAGGTTTAGCCGACAAAGCGATAGTAGGCGTTGTTTTATTTAGAGAAAGTCTGGAACCCCTTTTCATCCATCAAACATCCGTGAAAATGATGCATATGCAGGAGACAGTATCTGCATTTGGGGTGGGATCTCTTTGGGTGGACGCACAGACTTCCATGTCTTTCCACGTGAAACCACGAATCCTCAGACCAATAGAGATGACATACTTGATTCGCATGTGCTACCTTATGCCGAAATAACAGGTGATGATTTCCTGCTTTAGGAGGACAATGCCTTAGACCTCACAGGACTTGCATCGTAGACGATGATCTTCAGCAATAAACAACTCGGCGTATGAAGTGGCCAGCTCGACCATCGGACCTAAATCCCATCGAGCATGTCTGTAATGATTTAGGAAGACGTATAGCTGCTCCCAGCCCTTCTCCTCAGACCCTTGCCACGCTTGCAACTGCTTTGAAACAGAAATAGCTCTCTCTTCCAACCAGTGACGGCTACTCCATTTGAGTACATGAGCACGTGAACCCCCAAAGGAAAAACTGAAGAATAAACACATTAACGAAATAAATTTGAAAAAAAAATTAAGTACACTTCTAGATTTTTGTGAAGTTAAAACACGAGTTTTACTCTCTCCCTCTTCCCCCTCACTAATATTAAATACGCTTATTATAGCTAACGGACTGTAGTGTAGGTTACTACAGCACAGTCTTTAATCAATCGCACGTGCGAACGGAAAATTTTCCCTCTGAACCGCTCTCTGGGATCAGAAGCGGAGACAGCTGGGAAGAAGTACGGCGCTGCTGATATCATTCCGTTCGCACATTTTCATTGTGCACACAGGGCCATTTTTTTGCGGTATCGCTTCCGGATTTTCCTTGGTTTGTTACGTTCGGTTAGTTAATTAATTTTTATTTCATTTTCTTATTATTTTCTTTATTTCTATCATTTTTCACTACATTATTTTTTACAAACTAGTGTAAATAATTAAGATGGGAGTCAAAGAAGTGTTTCGGAGCTAAAGCAATGGCATTTTTCAATATTATCCTTTGAAAAAAAATTGAAATAAAATGAATCAAGACAGCACCTTTGCTAAAACTTATCTTGGTGACGAAATGTAAGACCAAAGATGACTTGTTTTCTTTCAGTTGCGTGCATTGTTTTCCTTTAACTGCTGGAAACGCAAATATATTTTAATTTGTAAGGTGCGTCGTATCTGCATATTTAATTTTCGAAATTTGTTTTGTGAACCTCCATTTAAATAACCCACGAGCCGCCACTGCTTCCAACGAAACTTATAGAACTCATAATTGACAGCATGACCAGGCCCTACGAGAGGGGGGCAGACGGGGCGCCGCCCCTGGACCCGTGCGAGTTAGAGTGGGCCCGTGTTCAGCTAAAGTGCGTCCGTGAATTTTTCAGAATGTGTAACGAATTTCATTTATAGATCCGTAATTAAAATCTTTTTTTTTAATAGACTAAATTTTGAATACATAATTCTAGAATGATTTAGATGATAAATGATGATAATTAGAATGATTAATGATTTTTTCAATCTTCGAGCATGAATTTAAAGTACCATTACATATCAGAAAAACTTCTCTCCCATTCTCTTTCCTTTTAGCATTTTATATGAAAATCATTAAAAAGAGCAGTTTTACAAAAAAATTCCTTCCGTCCCTCCTGTTTTTTCGAAATTTTTGTGCTTTACGAAAGGACCGGGAAGATTTTCGCCCCGCCTTATAAATTTTTTCTCGGAGGCCCTGAGCATGACACATCACTGTAGGCGCTGTATTGCTTCTAGGGGGGGGGGGGGGAGGAAATCATATTCCATATTGAAGGTACTTTTCCTATGCCAAACTGACACATCCAATTTAATGATTTTAAACATATGCTAATTTTCATTGCATTCAACAACACCATATGTGTCTAATAATTCCTTTTTGTGCAATGGATTGATGTCTTTAAACTGCTATAAACCGCAATGTACTGGAATTCTTTTGAGTGCTCTGGTAGAAGAATTATAGATGCTAAATACACTATTTACGATGGAGATCATTATTTGGTAACCCTCAATAGTATTTTCATTTTTTTTTTCTTTTTTTAATATACGAAAGTCTCTAAAACTCGTTTTAAACAATATCTGTCCATAGAGCGTAATGGATTAGAATTTGGGGTGATCCAATACAAAAAAAAAAAAACAGTTATGAATGCTACAGGTACGATTTCCAATAGGGTAGGTACATGGTACAAAAAATACGAATAACCTTTATAAATTTCGCAGTAATTGGTGAATATTTATGACAGTTATATCAACGGACAGACGGACAGACAAACCGAAATCATAAACACTTTTCAACTTTCTTGGAAAGTGTTAATAATGAAACTCATGCTATGCTGTTATCTTTTGATCTAAAGAAACTGCATGTAGCGTCTGAAATGACAGATTGTTTTCTTTAAATGCATACTTCTTTTTTTACTTTATTATTTTTAAGTTTAGACTGCACATTTTCAATAAATACAGTACAATCTTGATAATCCGGCGGTTGGTTAGTCCGGCACGTTTAGTAATCCGGCGTCATCAGGAAACATGTGTTCCGATTTCATTCTCCTTTCATGATGCTTAAACGTTTACATGAGTATGCTTTTGATAAAATTTATGAATACATTTAAAAAAACGAATTAATGATTATTTTTCATAGCCAAATCCTATGTCTCATTTTTTACTGATTAAAAAAAATATATAAATAAATGAAAAATGCATTATATCTATATATTTTCTATACTCCCGATAAACAGGAATTGTTCGATAATCTGGAGGTGGTCTGGTCCCATATATGTCAGATTATCAAGATTGAGATATGTTTACATTTTTATTCTATGATTAGTTTATAGAAAGAAAACTCTAAACGCATTCAGATACCGTAAGTGGAGTACTAAATTTTCTTGTTCAACTATACTGCATAAGGCGGAAGTGTATAAATATCTCAATTCTGTTCTCCCGGGAAGAACCTGTCCGACTAAATTAAGAAATGTCGAAAGGCAGTAGCGCAGTCTTAATTACTTAAGTGGTGACGTATTCGACTTCGGAGCGGAAAAAAAAAAAAGGAACAGCAGGGAGCTATATTTCATTTGGGAATTTTCATTCGATGTACATTCTGCAAAAGAAAAACACATGTTTTCGCACAAATCCGAACACAAATGTTGGGCAGTCGTTTTTCAAGGAAATATCCGATAAAGAAGGATTTTAGTAGCGAAAGAAATTGTAGTTTACTCGGATGCGGGTGGCCCTACTAATTTCCAGTAGTTTTGCCCATTGCTCAAACAAACAAATCGCTGAACTGCTGGAAGTCAGAAATCTTTGATTAACACCGTATATTTGTATGTATAATGTATGTACAGCGATAATATTTTACATCATGGACCGATTTCCATGACTCTTTTTTTCATATGCAAGGGGATACCTTAGGGGTTGTCCCGTATAAATTTGGTGTCGTTCTGATGATATTATCATTCGGAATTTAGAGAAAATGTTTAAAGGTTTAAGAATGCTTTTAACACTTTAGGGATGGACACTAGACGAAAAGTAGGCTTGTCAAGCAGTCACAAAGCTTTGTCTCGTCTCGCCAAATCCCCAAGCGGTAATGATAAAAATGTTTGTATCGTCTCGCAAAAAAAAAAAAAAAAAAGAAAAAAAAAAAGCTGTAAATCTCTGTCACGTCTCGTCTCGCATCCATCCCTAGCTGTAGGAGATTTTTTTCTGTATGTACCCAATACAGCAAAAAACTGTGCATGCACATTAAAAAAACTTCTTTGGTAAATGAATGACTGAATGTATTATAAAAGGTCGATGCCTTCTTTGAAAAGAAATTTTTTCTGAACGAAACGTTTCAACTTAAGCACCGCAGAATAAGATCTAATTTTCTTGCACGTTGTATCTGTTCAAACCCTTCACAGTAGCTTCTTTGTTACGTTCCAAGGATTGGCTAAAGCCCCCTCTTTTCGCTTTATTTATTTATTTTCCTTTTTACCGGCGTGAACTCTTTCACCACCATTGTTTACTGGCATTTTCGTTTTGTGATCTCGACGCACACGTGACGCGTCCCGGAATCCCTATTAATTCTCCACTACCGCCACAGCCTCAGCAACATCACCAATATCCAAGTTACGTCATATCGGGAAGCGCACACACATACACACGCAGGGAGAGAGAGAAAGAGAGAGAGAGATACGGAATGACAGAGAGAAAGAGAAGAGAAATCCGTTTAATTTCTGTGAATCACACGGGAGACGCATCTAGAGGAGGATGGAGAGAAAGAAGCTATTCTGGTGACTGCCTGAAATAAATCCGTATGATTCCTTCCTGGCCATAGAAAGAAAAGTGAGGGGGCATGTGGGGACAGAAATAGGACCGGCACCTGCCTCCCTGAACAGTCGGAACCGCTTCTTGCGTGGCAGTTATGTTTCCCCACATTTAATGCCCGAGCGAAGCTGGCAATATTCTCGGTATTTGGGATACACTCTACGAGTGGCTTGGACGGCGACCAAGTCCGTTTGGTTTAGCCGAAGATAGTGGAGACTAAATAGATAGCGACGCGAAGCTGTTTTGCGCGGGATTTTAAAAGTCTTGCAGACCACGGTTACACCCACCGGAAAGTCTGGAAATTTTCCTGTGGGCCGATGCCATATCTATTTGCCAACCTATTACTCTATTTTTACAGGTTCCCTACAGGTTTTGAGGAATGGAAGACCGCGCTGATGAATTTCGGAAGCATATGATCGCTATAGGAAGATACTGGAAGAGATGTAAGGCACAAAATCGACCTACGACAGCTTAAAGCAGGAAATTTCTACTACAATGAATACAGCAGTTGGGTAAAATGTATCATAATAATAGATGAGCACTAAAAAAATAACACAGAACAGAAGTTACAGATATTCGAGCACAATCGAATAGACGAAGAACTGCGAGGAAGTAGCTGAGATTTCGACCACGACGTTCATGATATAGCAAATATTCTGTGCATTATTATTTAAGTACACCCATAGTAGAAAAAATAATCACAATTATTAAAGTCCTCGATAAACATAGGAACGATGCATTTGTTACGCCATATCAATCATGGACCAAAAGGTCTATCATTAAAACTCATTTCACGAAAACTAATAAGAGTAAGCAAGAAGGCTAAGTACTATCAGAATAATTATAGTTTTCTTCTATAATTCCGAAAAAAAGAATAATATGCATATCTTAAGTACTGCTGTTTTAAATACAATTTTAACCGCCTCACAGCCGTTATTCACAAGTGAGAGTCCATTGCTCTTGATATCTGAGCCAAACTTAATGATACAAATGCATAGAGATATAATTGCTGATCTGTTCGTGAGTATCACTTTTACTTAATATATGCTTACATCAACAAGTGATAAATGTGCGCCAGAACTGAAGTAAATGTTCGGAAAATGGCATTTTTGTACTCTGAGCAAGACAGGAAAAGGTGTCTTGCCATTTTCTTTGTCTCTTACATTCGCTGCATTCATCTCATAATAGTACAGTCTTTATTAAAGTTTATTGGATACCAAAATGATTTATTTCGAGGAATTTGCAGTGATCTTTTATTTATACTGGGCGATTCTACGATCATGGGACAAACTTTGAGGGGTTGCGTGTAATTTACTAAAACACACATCTCTTGTATATGTATAGGAATTTATGGTCGCAAGCATGGGCGCCGGCAGCATAGGGCAAGGGGGGCCAAGTCCCCCCTGGATTTTTGTATGCAGTGTTTTCCCTTCCTTTTTTGCTCTTTCCAACATGGTAACCATTCGTTAAAGTAGTCTTTGCCCCCCCCCCCTGAGAAATATTCTGCCGGCGCCCATGGTCGCAAGTAACGCTTTGAAGTACGAAAACGAAAAATGGACATGAAAAGAAAAACGCTGTTTACTTACATCATCATCGCAAAGGGCTTCTTTGCAGTAACTCCTGTATTAAAAATGCTCGAAACTGCGACCACAATAGTAATAATACATACTTGGTAGTGCCGAAGGAGTGATTGAACGAATATCTGGAAAGATGCCACGCATTTCGCACACGCGTGCAGTCTTAATACATAATTGAGCAACTAAGTCCTCATTTGAATTAACTGGAGTCTCGTAAATGATGGTCTTCAAATGCCTCCTTAAGAAGTGATTAGATGCTGGATAAATCTGGCGATCGTGGTGGTGGCCACTGAACTAATTTACCACACCCAAACCATTGCCCCTAAAGCTGGCACGGCATTCAGATGATTGCGGACAACCTCTTTGAAACAGGCTGGCGCACTAGCATGCTGGAACCACATTTGATTCCCAACGATAGTTGGAACATCTTGCAGCAATTCTGATAAAACCTCTTCCAGAAAAATACGATAACTTGAGCCATTGAGTCTAATTGGTAGGAGACACGGGCATGCTTGCATGTCGTACAGTTCTAGACCTTTCGTCAGATTTGACCAATTTGCCGATGCAACCACGCAAGCATTTTGTGATTCGACGTACGGCTGTTCGGAAAATGTTCTTGAACCCAAAGCGCTGTTCTGCCATTCCCAATAGCAGTACCTTATATTAGATGCATATGTCTGCGTTTTCACTGTTGGTGAAATCTCTCATCACAGCGACAACCGAAAGCACATGCAAATGACGTTCTTCCTGATACATCTGTCGTTACAACTCGTTAGAACATGCTCAAGAGTTGCCATAAAAATACGCTATGCTTCTTCCACTTACTTTTGAAATGAAAATTGTGGAGTTTCATTTTTTTTTTTTTTACAATGCTTCCAAAAGTTATAAATTTTTGAAATTCTGAAAAAGTTGAAAATTATGAATGGTATAGTAATCAACAAGCTAAAATCTAATCTTTATGGTGATGTAACTCAAGGCCTATTTGACCTAGAGAGTTGAAATTTATGTCATTTTGTTCAGTATTATGAGGACTTTCATAAAATATATTCTATAAAATAGGTAGTTTCAACTGAATGACTATTTGAAAATCTAAATTAAAATATTAAACTTTTAATAATTTAAAATCGAAATTTTAAAGATTTTTGAGGGGGGGGATGTTATTTAGCTTTTTACTTCCATGTACGTAGTATAAGGAAGTAATGTGATCCCGAAAAATTTTGGGGGCCAAATTTCGACAAAAAAAACCGATTTTGACTACCTCTAAATTTAATTTTAAAATTTTTTTCGATGCATCCTATCGTAGGCTAGCATGCACGATCATATTAAAGCGTCTGCAACTCATTTTGACCAGCGGCGAGTCTGCTGTGGCCAGTTTTTCCATGCCGTCTGTACGTACGTACGTACGTACGTATGTATGTAACTCGCATATCTCAAAAACTATTGCTCGTAGAATGTTGAGATTTGATATTTAGGATTGTTCTATGATCTAGTTGTGCACCTCCCCTTTTGGTGGCAATCGAATGGATAGTTTATGTACAGGACCGCCCAAAAGATTCGAAATACATTACGCTCTATGGGCCGAAATTCATTAAACTCGCCTAACTCAAAAGCTATTAGGCGTAGAATGTCAAAACTTCATATTTTGGATAGTTGTAACATCTAGTTGTGCACCTCTCCTTTTGGTTCCATTCGACTGGATAGTTTATCTACAGGACTGCCCAAAACATTCGAAATACATTACGCTCAATGGGCCGAAACTCATTAAACTCGCATATCTCAAAAACTATTAGGCGTAGAATGTTGAAACTTTATATTTAGGATTGCTGTAACATCTAGTTGTGCACCTCCCTTTCGATTCCATTCGACTGGATAGTTTATCTACAGAACCGCCAAAAGATTCGAAATACATTACGCTCTATGGGCGAAATTCATCAAACCGTTTTTTAGAGGTATTGGGCTATTTCAAACGACTCAGAAGTGATGTATGCTGTAAAGAGTTAGAAAATGAATTTCTCCATTAAAAAAAGTGTCTTTATCATTTGTAGTTTCTGCTACAGGAACACTCAAAAGATTTCCAATACATTACGGCTCAATGGCAATTTTAGGGGATTCATCCATTTCAAGCACAATACCGTCCTACCACATAAGTTAGGTAATGGTCCGACCACGGGTCACGTGCCTCCCTCAAGAACTATGCCAAAAGTCGCCAAGCTTGGCGACTTTGGTGTACGTGTGTGCATATTTAACTCTCAAATCTCAAAAAACTATTATGAAATTTCATATATAAGAATGTTGTAACATTAGTTGTGTATCTCGATTTTTGGTTCCAATCTACTGGGGAGTTTATATACAGGACCACCGAAAAGAATTTTAGTACTTTAATGTCTATGGACATCTTCAATATAATACAACTGTAGAGAGTCAATGTTTGGTACATGCCCAAAAACTCGCCGTCTGTCCTCGACCTTGGCGAGTTTTGGCGAAATATCGCCAAATTTGGCGATAGTCAGTCATTTGGTCCATGCCCAAAGTATCGCCATTTGTCATCGTTCTTGGCGAGTTTTGACGAAATATCGCCAAATTTGGTGATAATCTGTCATTGTTTGGTTCATGCTTAAAATCTCGCCAAATGTCGTCGACATTGACGAGTTTCGCCGAAATATCGCCAAATTTGGCGCCAAAAATTATTTCATATTTTGTATAACACTAAAACTTTAACCCGTAGATTTTTGAACTTTTGTATTTAGAAATATTGTAATATCTAACTGTTTTCCATATCTTTTTTGACAGCAATCGACTGAGAATTTATTTACAGGGTGAGCCAAATGACTTTAAATACATTGAGGTGTATGGATGCATTCAATTCATTGAAAGTCTGTGGTCAATGACTACTTTGGCTATCCCCAAAATCTCGCAGACTATCTCAAGTTTGTCGGCTTTTGGTGAAATATCGCCAAATAAAGTGTCAGAAGGAAATATTTCAAATTGAACTCAGCTTGGCGATATCGAAATATTTGTCTAGAAATCGCTAAACCTTACTATTATTGATATTTTATCTCTTTCAAACAAATAAGTTTAGAGGAAGTGCGTCGAAAATATTTTTGATCTAATGGACGTGCAAGGAAGTCATGTGTTGGACACATCAGATTTTTTTAAATCAATATGTATGCAAAATTTGCAGATGGAGTTTCTATGGCATCATGGTGAAAAGAAATATTACCTGTATTCAATTTATTTTCCGGGAGGGGAGAGATTTTATTGGTGTAATAAAATAGACTATTACAGTGTTTTGTCATATAAAAATATTAATATTTTTTCTTCCTTAATATTCAATCTTCATGTAACTCGATAATTAACAATAAAAATCAATTGTAGAAGTAATCATTAAGGTAATATATTTTTTGTAATTAACAAGATCATTATTAACATTACTGTTTATTGTTAAAAATACATAAAATATAAATAGTAAATTAATACACTCATTGCAGTATTTGCTATTTACCCTAAAGAAATACTATTCAGTTTAAAATTAATAAATTTAAAATAACTTGCTCAATTACGAAATAAATAATAAATTGCATGCCTTTAAATAATAATTGTGTTTCAAATTTACTTTCAAAAAGTTAAACACAAGCTAAAATGAATATTTTATTATTTACGTTGTAACCTGGTTAGTTTTTGGTTTCAATAATAATGATTAAATGAAATCAGACAATGCTGGAAACGAAATTAAACTTAATGTAGCATTTAAGACTGTTAAATATCACAAAACATTATCTCAACAGAAACGTACATCTCATTTTTTTTACTGTGAAAATTGGTTATTAAGGGTGTTAAATTAACGACTTCTATTAAAAATTAACGCATTATATTAAACCACTGTTTTTTTTTATCTTGAAATTTTGCATAGTATTTAGAAAAAAAATACAATTAAAGAACATTTGATCATGGCTCTTCTACTTGCTACTTTCTATTGCTAATTTACTATTTACTATTTTATATATTTTCAACAATAAACAAAAATAATCTTAATCAGCGTGTTAATAACATAAAATATATTACCTGAATGCTTACTTATATAATTGATTTATAATGTTAGTACATGATAATGCAGGAAGACTGACTATTACTAAAAAAATATGAATATTTTTAATATGTAACAAAGCACTTGTAATAACCTTTTTTTTTTTTTTTTACACCATCAAAAATATCCCATCCCTCCCAGAAAATAAATTTGAATATAAGTAATAACTTTTTTCACCATCATGCCATAGAAACTCCATATTCAAATTTTGCATGCTATTGATAAGAAAAGAATTAAATAACATTTTTTTAAAATCCGGTTTTAAATTATTGATTTTTTAAAGTTTTTTTAAGAAGTTTTTTAAAGATTTTTTAAAGTTTATTTAATGGAAAAGGCCCCGCTATATATTTTATGAAAGCCCTCAAAACACTGAAAAAAATTACATAAATTGTAACTCTCTCAGTCAAATATGTCTTGAGTTACATCATCATTAAATATTACAATACCATTCAAAATTTCCGATTTTCAACAATTTATAGCTCGGAAATAAATTGTTTACAAAATCGGAAAAATCAGCAGTTTTCGTCTAATCTGTTAGTACTATGTATAAACAAAAGAAATCATCAATATATCTAAAGACATGATGTCTTGACCATCGGTTGGTTTTACGCGGAATTACCCAAGCATTGCATTGCTGCAAATAATCACTTTGAGATGTTATAATATAAACAGTGTTTTTCTGTTCATGTCTCAGTTTTTGTCTCTTTGCCTCGTCTGTCATTTCCGACAAACATACTTACGTAAAAAGAAAATCCATATTTTAGTAATCTGCACCAGCCGTAAGTTTGTCCGGGGCCATCGCCATTTACACGCTTAAAAAAAAGAATAAAAATTCACTCCTAAGCAGTTGAAACCAAGACAAATTTGTCCCGGTTTTCACTCCTGAGGAGTCATCTTCGCTCCTCAGGAGTGAAATTTAGTTCCTTTTTTTTTTTAAGCGTGTAGGAACGGGCCTGTGAGTCATCCAAAGACGCTTATAGCTGCCAGGGACGCAAGTCTCAGAAGGGCGCACTTTGCAGTCTTTTCCTATAAGTAGGCCTTACGGAGGGCCTTGCATCGACCTTGAAGTGAAATAGACGGAGCAAGGGGGCTGAACCCGTGTTCGAACATGTCGGGCGAGTAATCCACAAACAGCTGATCTTTGTTGATGTTTCGGAGATCGCGCGTATTGATATACAGTTATGTTTTACTCACTAGAAACCGCCCAAAACATCGTCAATGAGCATTTTAAAATTATAATTCTTACTTCCCTTTAATACACAACCTCTTAGAATGGAATATTAATATTTAATTCATTGCGATTGTGTCTTTCTTTAGTAATAAATGATTAATTTTCGCTATTGTAACGACCAAAATTAACTAACTAGAAAGTACAAACTTTTCGTATTTTAAGTTGCCAAGAATTATTACATATCACAGTAATCAATAATTTAAAATATTCAATTTATGAGGAAATTATTTACATGGTAGACAAATATAAATTGATCAAAATAATTTTCAAGAGATACAGAAGAAATTATCCAAATGTTGGACCAAAGGAAATACAAATTAATGAAGAAAAAAGAAAATTTTTTATTAAGAAATCCACCACTTAAGAAATACACCAACAATTCTTGAATATAAATACAAATCGCTTCAACAAATATATTTACTCTTACATTCCCTAATTTTGGCACTCAAAATACATATATTTAAAAATAATTACAATTCATCAAAAAATTTAATACAGTAGGCTAATAGCTGGAGAAAAAATAACATGCTTCAATGAAGTGAAAAATATAGGTCCGTGTTAATTAAGAATTTAAAAATATTTGTTTAATATCAAATAGGTTACTATGTAAAATATTGTTTAATTAAGGAGCTGAATAATAGAAAATGCTAAGAAAATTTGGAATTTCATAGGCTTTATTCAATTTAGAATTACACACCTTCATTTTAAAACTAAAAGATTTATTTTAGAAAACTTAGTAAAATTTAAAAAAAAATCTGATGTGGACAACACATAACTTCCTTGCACGTCTATTAAATCAAAAATATCTTCGGCGCACTTCATCTAAACTTATTTTGATTGAAAGAGATAAAATATCAGTAATAGTAAGGTTTAGCTATTTCTAGCCAAATATTTCGATATCGCCAAGCTGAGTTCAATTTGAAAGATTTCCTTCTGACACTTTATTTGGCGATATTTCACCAAAAGCCGACAAGCTTGAGATAGTTTGCGAGATTTTGGGGATAGCCAAAGTAGTAATTGACCACAGACTTTCAATGAATTGAATGCATCCATACACCTTAAGGTATTTTAAGTCATTTGGCTGACCCTGTAAATAAATTACCCAGTCGATTGCAGTCAAAAAAGATATTGAAAACAGTTAGATATTACAATAGTTCTAAATACAAAAGTTCAAAATTCTACGGGTTAAAGTTTTAGAGTTATATAAAATACGAAAGAATTTTTGGCACCAAATTTGGCGATATTTCGGCGAAACTCGCCACGGTCGACGACAAATGGCGAGATTTTGGGCATGGACCAAACAATGACTGACTATCGCCAAATTTGGCGATATTTCGCCAAAACTCGCCAAGAACGATGACAAATGGCGATACTTTGGGCATGGACCAAATGACTGACTATCGCCAAATTTGGCGATATTTCGGCAAAACTCGCCAAGGTCGACGACAGACGGCGAGATTTTGGGCATGGACCAAACAATGACTGTCTACAGTTTTATTATATTGAAGATGTCCATAGACATTAAAGTATTGAAATTCTTTTCGGTGGTCCTGTAAATAAACTCTCCAGTAGATTGGAACCAAAAATCGAGATGCACAACTAAATATTGCAACAATCTTATACATGAAATTTCATAATAGTTTTTGAGATTTGTGAGTTAAATACACACACACGTACACCAAAAGTCGCCGAGCTTGGCGACTTTTGGCATAGTTCTTGAGGGAGGCACGTGACCGTGGTCGTACCATTACCTAACTTAATTGGTAGGATGGTATTGTGCTTGAAATGGATGAAAGCCCCTAAAATTGCCATTGACCGTAATGTATTGGAAATCTTTTGAGTGTTCCTGTAGCAGAACTATAAATGATAAAGACACTTCTTTTAATGAAGAAATTCATTTTGTAACTCTTAACAGCATATATCACTTCTGATTCGTTTGAAATAGCCCAATACCTCTAAATTACGCTTTAATGAATTTCGGCCCATAGAGCGTAATGTATTTCGAATCTTTTGGGCGGTCCTGTAGATAAACTATCCAGTCGAATGGAACCGAAAGGGGAGGTGCACAATTAGATGTTACAACAATCCTAAATATAAAGTTTCAACATTCTACGCCTAATAGTTTTTGAGATATGCGAATTTAATGAATTTCGGCCCATAGACACCCCCCCCTGGTTTACACAATCCTAGATCCGCCACTGATTTTGCTTATTTTTAGATTCCAAATTACTTGTTGAAAATTAGATTTTCTGGTTCGTTTATTTTATTGACGGATGAAATGGACACAAAAGAAACCTTTTTAAATAACAACGCTTTTAATCGCAACGTCAGTTTTTATTTTAACACTTTTCACACCTTTTATAACGATAAGCATAAAAAGAATAACATCACGGAAAAAACTCAAAATTCAAAGATATTATTATTGTTGCCACAAACATTTCCAATAAGCCACCGTTACAACCATTGAGTATACACGTTCCTCAACATCCTCCCACCTTGCAATTTTCTAAAATTGCAACATATTCCTCGTTCAGTTCACAAATCCAGCCGATGAGGAACTTTTACTCGTCTACCGACTCTGGTGGTAATAGGTTTGTTCGGTATAAAAGATTCAGTAACTGGCTCAGGTATCTTTGTTTCATCACTCTGCTGATCCAGAGATTTTTCTAGAGGGAAGGAGTTTGCAGGGTCTGTGATTTGATCTGGATTTGGGAACACTTGAGATTGATCATGCTGAGTTAGGTCTGCAGGACGAGCCACTTCTAAAGAATAGAGGTTTTGGACGAGTCTTATCTTTTCCCCGTGAGCCGTTTTTACCTTCGCTACTCTTACATGACTGGGCCTGGAAATACCTGAACCACAAGCCCCAAAGGCCAGTTGATGCGTTTCTCCGGAGTTCCGATCAGCGCCACATCACCCACTTGTAATGTGTCTCCTCTATGGACTAACATGGCCAAGTATTCATTTCTGAATCTCGAGCGCAAATCAACTCTGAGCTTTTGTAGGTACCGCAAACGGCGATTTAAGCTGTTACCATCAATAGTATCCAGATCATTGACATTACTATGCGGAATTCTTTGGAGGAAATGTGAAGGTGTTAAGGGCTTTAGCTCTGTCGTTTCATCCTCTAAGTAAGTCAGTGGTCTTGAATTCATGGTCGCTTCGCAGTCACATAATATAGTTTCTAATTCAATATAACTAATCGTTTTAGAGCCCAAAACTCGTCTTAAAAGCTCCTTTACCATCCGCACCAACCGTTCCCAAAATCCTCCCCACCAGGCAGCGGTTGGAGGATTGAATTTCCACGTAATCTTCTCAATTGTTGAAAACTCCATTACTTTCTTCCAATCCAGTTCGCTTAAAGCATTACTGGCCTCCACAAAGTTGGTACCGTTGTCTGTATATATAACGCTTACTCTTCCCCTTCTGGCTATGAATCTTCTGAGTGCCATTATAAAGGAATCTGTTGATAAAGACTTCGTTAATTCGAAGTGCACAGCACGATAAATGGCACACGTAAAAATTACGATCCATGCCTTTTCACCTGACAACACGTAGAGTGGGCCAGCTAAATCGATACCGGTAATCTCAAAAACTCCAGCATATTTTATACGGTCCTTTGGCAGGGGTGCGAATGGCGGCTGGATGGACTTTCCTTTGAATCTTCTGCAAATAACACATTTAGAGCAAATTCTCTTCACAAGTCGTCTTGCACCGACAATCCAATAATTTTCTCGCAAGATGGAGATCAATGTCCTTGCACCTGCATGTTGCAATTGCCGATGTTTCTGTTCAACTAGGCGATGAACTAGTGTATGATTTCCTGGCAACAGGATGGGACACTTAAAGTCTTTGCTTTCTTCGCCTAAAACTAGTTTAGTTCTTACTCGAATAAGTCCACAGCCATCCTTAAATGTATGTATACCCTTTAAGGCCTTACCATTTGCATTATGAAAACTCTCAGTTTGTATCAAATATAACAACCTTTTTTCTGCAAAACTCACTTCTTCTGAGGTTAACTCTTTACATTTTGCATTTTCCCCATGACGAGTGATAATGAAAAATCTACAGATCCAAGCTAACACCCTCACATTCTTATAATAGCTAGAAAATCGAGTAAATGCATCAGTGAAGTTCGGGGTCATGCAGGAAATGCTAGAAACCACGTTTTTCCTTCTCTCTGAATCAACTTTTTTTTCATCTACTTCTGCCACTTCATACATAGGCCATTTAATTTGCTCCTGTTTAAGCCAGCCGGGTCCCTCCCACCATCTACTCTGTAGCAATGTTTTGGCATTACACCCTCTAGAAGGAAGATCTGCTGGATTGATTGAGCCCTTTATATAATGCCAGTCTTCAGGATTTGTGCATCTTCTTATTTCAGCAACGCGATTTGCCACGAAAACACTCCAGTGGGAATCCCTTTTTATTCAAGTCAAAACTGTAGATGAATCACTCCAAAAGTACGCTTGGCATCTTGTCAGACTGAGAGCAGAAATGACTTGACAATACAAACGAACAGCTATAAGTGCCCCAAGCAACTCTAATCCAGGAATAGTTACTTCTTTGGTAGGCGCTACCCTTGATTTACATAATACCAACTGTATCGAAGTTTTGTCTTTAAAAGACGCACGCAAGAAAACGCATCCTGCATAAGACACCTTACTTGCATCACTGAAGCAATGTAGAGTAATAGAGCATTCATCAAAGGGTCCCATCACAAGTCTTCTTGGAATTTTACAATAGTTCAAGAAATGTATCCTTTTGAGCCAAGCTTGAAACTCCTTCTCTATGTTTTGTGGAAGATTTTCATCCCAGGAAAGTTTCATCTTCCATGTTTTTTGCAGAATCAGTTTTGGAATTAACGTTGTCGGACTAGTAAATCCTATAGGGTCGAAGATCCTTTGTGAAACTGACAACAGAGATCTCTTTGTATGGACATTCTTAGAAAAGGTCAAAGGGGGTAAACTGCAATAAATTTCATCACTTTCAGTGTCCCATGAGAGCCCTAGAATTGAAACGATCTTTTGATCGGAAGTCATGCTCATGCTTCTGAACGGTGCAGCAATCCACCCTCTAAGGTCAAACCCTCCTGAAGACATCAGAGTTCGAGATTCTTCTTTGAATGTGACCACTTCCTCTTCTGTTTCGAAACTGGCAACACAGTTGTCGACATAGAATGACGTCTTTAATCTAACCGCTGTTCCTCTTAAATCCTGCGGAGCATTATCCAAATGGTGGGAAATTGTTGCTCCCAACAAGAATGGGCTTGAGGAAAGGCCGAATGGAACACGACAGTGCCTATAGGTAACTATTTCGTTTCGACTAGTATCCTTCCACCATAGGAATTTCAAGAAGTCTCTGTCCTTAGCACACAAGCTAATTTGCAGAAAAGCCTTTCTTATGTCAGCGGTAACACCAATTGCACGTTGTCGGAATTGCATCAAAAGGTTTGGAAGGCTTTCTATCATATTAGGTCCTTTTTCAAGACAAGCATTTAAGGAATTACCATCTTCATCCTTTAACGACGCATCGAAAACAGGTCGAATCTTTGTAGTCAGACTGGAATTCTTGATTACCGCTTGATGAGCTAAATAGTGACCCGTAGCACCATTATTTGGAGCTATTTCTATTATACCTTCCTCGTGCCAGCTTTTGATAGCAACATCGTATTCTCCAAAATATCCTATTTTCTGAAGTCTTCGGGTATTAGAGATAAGCCTCTTCTCCGCTTTGGCTTTGTTATCGCCAAGAATCCGATGGCTATCCTTCCAAGGCAAACAGACTTCATATCTATTGCCTTCGATTACTTTGATATTTTCTTGAAAGTATTTGACAGTTTCAGCATCTAAATCCTCTTTTGTCTTTACTTCTACCGGATCTTTTATGCCAATTGTCTCTAGATTCCAAAGTTCAGTGAGATCTAAATAGCAAAGTCCGACGGTATCGAGCAAGGTAGCCTGATTATTCACCGGGCCTTGTAGTGTCCAACCGAGCTTTGTTTCAATAGCAATGAGGTTTCTATCGATCTGAAGGACATTATTTTTCATCAATTGCCCAGAATAATCTGCTCCTATTAACAATCCGATCTCTGGAGCATCTCTTCTAGAATCATTAATTTTAATCTTATATTTCCGAAGTAAGGAACTTATATGTTTGAATTTCACCCTTGGAATGTATCCGCAAATTTTGTCTTTATCTAGAACCGATAATTCGTATTTAAATTCATCTTCCATACTTCGTATCTCTATATCAAAAATTCCATGTGCCTGAAGCTCCGTTTCAACTCCTCCAAACAGATTGTGACTTAAAGTCTCCTGATCTGACGGATTTAAACCTAGTCTTCTTACTATGTCTTTCCGTACGTAAGATCTCTGTGAACCACTGTCAAAAAGTGCTCTCACAAGTTCTGTTTTCCCATTATGAACAATCTTCACCACTATAGTTGGCAGAAGTGTTGTTTGCATTTTTGGATTAGACAACAATGTTTCATTCGTTTCATTGGAAAGTTTAGGTTGTTCCCTTTTAGGATTGCTAGAACCTTTTAATTCTTTGCACATCACCGTCACATGACGTTTGTTACAAAATAAACATTTCACAGAACTTTTACACTTTTCGGAACCGTGGCCAACTTTTAAACAGTTAAAGCAAGCCTTTTTCTTCCTTAGTAAATTTTTCTTATCCTCCAGTGAGAGATTGTGCAACTTAAAGCACTCGGAGGAACTATGTGTTTCCTTATCACACCATATGCAAGATTGAACTGGTTTCTTCTTTGAGTCTCCTGTATTAATACAGGCAGCTGTGGCTGGAACAGAGCCAAATTTGTCTATAGTAGAAAAGCCTGTACGTGCCAAATGAAGGCGCTCTTCACTCTCAACTTCAATACGTAGAAAATTCAATAAATTTTCTAAGTTTTCAGTATGTGCGTTACTTTCTTTACGCTGACGAGATCGCTCCCATGCCCTCAGTATTTCTTCCGGTAGTGTAGACTCTACTAGAGGGTACAGCATCGCTGCATAAATTTCACTTTTTACCCCTAACGTCTCCAAAGCTCTCAGTTGAGTTTCTAACTTATCATATAAATTGGATAGAGTCATACTTCCATCTTTCGCTGCTTGAGCTAAAACCAATCGTAAGAGTTCGCGAACGTAGATTTCTACCAGTAATTCGTCGCGAGCAAACCTGGATTTTAGCTGTTTGATAGCCTCTTTATAATTTGCACCTGAGGGAGGATAACTATCTATGAGCTCTCTTGCTGGGGAACCAATGACAGTAGCCTGCAATAAGTACTGGAATTTATCGTCATCATCTATATTTACATCTTCGTCTATTTTCTTAAATTGTCCCCAAAATCCTAACCAATTTCGGGTTTCCCCATTAAATTTTTGAAGCTCCAACTTCGGGAGTTTAAAATTTCTCTTTGTAGAATTTTCTAGAATTCCAGGTATAACTACAGGAATGGAATTCGCCATTTTACTTTCTACCTTTGTTTTTAAACTGATGTATTTATCGTGATATGTTTCATTAGTCTCAAAATCAGTCAAATACTCGTTTTCGTTTTCAGATTTCAGCAAAATATCAGAGATTTCTGACTGAACTTCATCTAGTTTATTGAATTTACTTTCTAACTGCGAGTTCAATACTCGGAGTTGATCAACATCTATGTCATCTTTCCGAATCTCCGCTTCCAAAGCATTGGCAGCATTTGTAAATGACTGCCTTAAAGGCTTACGCTTTCGTAATAAATTTTCCATATTTTAAAACTTTTACAATAGTATATTCAGTTACTGAACTTACTTGCTTATAGCTTTAAGGTGCAACCGTTGTTTCGTTTCCTTTAGATCGACATTTCGTCCTGTAAGCGGACGCCACTTGGTGAAAATTAGATTTTCTGGTTCGTTTATTTTATTGACGGATGAAATGGACACAAAAGAAACCTTTTTAAATAACAACGCTGTTAATCACAACGTCAGTTTTTATTTTAACACTTTTCGCACCTTTTATAACGATAAGCATAAAAACGGAACAACAACACAGAAAAAACTCAAATTCAAAGATATTATTATTGTTGCCACAAACATTTCCAATAAGCCACCGTTACAACCATTGAGTATACTCGTTCCTCAACAGGAATCAATTCGAATAATAGATGCACGAAAAAGTTTCGTTTCCTACCGTGTGGAGAACGGGTATGCAGCTAGTAGTTGATAAAAAAGAAATCTGATGTGGACACCACATGACTTCCTTGTACGTCTGTTAAATAATATATATTTTCGGTGCACTTCATCTAAACTTATTTTGTTTGAAAGAGTTAAAATACTGGAATAATGCTAAGGTTTAGCGATTTCTAGCCAAATACTTGAAATGTCGCCAAGCTGTGCTCAATTTGAAACAGCTCGGGGCGCTCAGACATTTGCAGTAGCCACTGCTTATCCTATTAAAACAAATAACCAAATGACTTAACTGTGGTAATAGACGAACTGGCAAATAAAAAAGCAAGGAAAGTATAATTTTAATTATGCTGTTTCTCTTTATTGACAAAAATATGAGTATTCACTTTAAATACAAATAATAATAAAAATTAAATTAAAAATACTATTTTATCTATGTTTTTCTTTTTCCTGTCATCAATAACATGGAAGGGGCGGCCTTCCTTACATGCCTTGCAAGCAGGCGGCTGTTAGTCTGAATACGGTCCTGATTACGGATACTTACTTATTGGTTACAGTTCTTAGGTGTATCAGTTAACGGGCAAATCTATAACGAATGAGAGCATAGGCCTCTTCGGATGACTCATCGAAGTACACAAGCAGGCTTTTCCTAATAGCGATGACCCCGTTTGTCTCATGATCTTACAACCACCCGAGAGCAATAGGTAATTTGTACATCCTAACTAGTCCTAACTAATATTATAAATGCGAAAGTGAGTTTGTTTGTTTGTTTGTTTATGACGCTTTCACGCCTAAACCGCTGAATCGATTAGGATGCATTTCGGTTTAGATATAGATGGGACCCTGGAGTTGGTTATAGGCTACTTAAAATTTTAGATTTTTAATTACTTTTTTAATTATTAATTAAAAACCGTTTTTACGTTGCCATGCTTGGCGAGTTTCGCCCGTATCATATGATTCATGTTTTGAGCTAACAAGAATGCTATTACTTCAATAAAGAAGCACGTGCATCTGAAAAACATTAAATAATACGGAAATTATGCCAGTTTTATGCCAAATATATCTATCTCTAATAATAAAAATGAATGTTCTCCAGACAAATCTACAGAAAGCAGAGCTTTGAAAATTTGAGCATGCCTGGACCCATGACTTCGGTAAAGTGTACCTGAGGCTCGGAAATTTTAATTACTTTTCTAACTATTAATTAAAAACCGTTTTATCGCCCGCACAAAATGATTTATGCTTTTGAAATAAAGCAGAAATTCTATTTGCAAAATCACATGCATTTGAAAAACATAAATAAGTATGGAAATTATGTTGATTTTACGCCAAATTAAAAAGCATAAATAAAGAAAAGTGTACTTACGTATTATCCCGGCGGTCCGCCAAGACGAGCGATTTTTTGCCGAGATAAATGCCGGGCACATGAAATTATTAATGGTTTTGAATACGATTGGCAACAGTTTGGCAACTCATTTGACGAAAAAACAGTTTGGCGGGAATGACCGCCGGGATAATAGGTAAGTACCAAGAAAAGTCCAGATGTGTTTCTTAAAGTTCGTAAATTTCCAAATCCTACAAATAATATAAATGTGTACGTTTATGTGTTTGGATGTTTTTGACTGAATCACACAAAAATGGTTGGAAAAATTTGTAATGAAGATAGCTTATGCCCTGGATTAACATACAGGCAACCTTTCAAGCATATAGCATAAATAATTCTTTTACAAAGACACTCAAAATAATGCTAATGCAGGTTTGAGAGCAGACCCTCTTAGACACTGGGGGGACCCTGAGTGTTATAGGCTACCTTTTATGCATAGATCACAAATAGTTCTTTTACAGGGATACTCATAAGAATTACATTACGCTCTATGTGTATCTCTGTAAGTACTGAACCGATTCCAAAACTTTTTTCACTGATTGTAAGCTACACTATTCTTGAGTATTATAGGCTAAAATTAATGCATGTAGCGCAAATAGTTCCTTTACAGGAACACTCAAAATAATTCTAATACATTACGCTCTGGGTATCTCTGTAACTATAGAACCGATTCTAAAACTTTTTCTCTAATAGAAAGCTGCACTATTCCTGATTAACATAGGCTAAAATTCATGCATATAGCATAAATATTTCTTTTACAAGAACACTCAAAACAGTTCGCAAATACTGTCGTAACTGTCTCTATTTGCCAAATGCCTGAAAAAAATCTAAATTTAGTAATTTTATATACTCTGTTATTTTAAATGAAGTATACTACCATGCATTATACTTCATTTAAAATAAGTAAAAAGCAAATAATATTTAAATGCAGTTTCTTTAGTCGCAAACATATTTGTCGCTAGTTAACGTATAAACGGTAACGTATAACGTATTAACAGTAGCCGCTAGTTAACGTATAAATGAGACTACTTCAATAGAAAACTGTGAGAAATTTTGATTGAATGAGAACAACATGGAAGACAAATTTAAGGAGCAATAAAAGTTCAATAAATATTACATAAGCCGTAGCTTTACATAATGTTTTCCGTTAATATATTTGTTTAAATCGAGAGCTCCACTTCTGGACATTTTCTTTGATATTCATTATCCCTGTACTAGGTAGATATCCTGCTATGCCGACGGGCAAGGCCGTAGCCAAGGGGGGGTTTTGAGGGTTCAAACCCCCCCGAAATTTTCAGTCACATAACTTACTGTTCGCAGAAAAAAAATTATCCCTTGTATCGCCAAATACAATTATTGCACTTCAGTTCATTCAAACCGCATGTAATTTTTTACTTGTGTTTCTCTGAGGATCGAAAAGTGATAAATTTCACTTAAATATGCTATTCTTTTCTCTGTACGTTATATGCATACCTGTCTTCTGAGTATGGCCAAAAGGAAATGCAATTTCCGTGGCACTTGCAAGCATGCTTCCTCATTCTCATCAGATAATTCTTTAAATAAACAGTGTTTAATGTATCATAGTAGTAGGAATTTGTGAAGGTGGTAGCAAAAATGTGCCCTAAGTACACTATGTACGGCTGCTTTATTTACACAATTTTACACAGTATTTACATTTCCCATAATTAGAATGGAGTATGATTGGAGCAAAAGCTCACATTCGTCTCAATGCTTCTCCACATTGCTTCTCTCTCTTCTTCTTTCACACCCCCCCCCTTACACGTAGAGAGAGACAAAAAAGAAATATCGTAAATAAAAAAATTTCTCTTTCCACAAAAAATAGTGAGTCATCTCTCGATTCCATCGGAGATCGAAACACGAAACAGTTTCACAGTATCGTGTTTATGACCTCTATAAATAAAAAAGTCAGAGTGATAAGTTTGTGATTTTTGGAGTTTGGGACATGTAAGCTCCAGTCTCGACCCATGTGGACCGGGAGGGAGATCCTACGTTGCATTATTCACGTAACCAGTCCGCTACTCCTTAGAATAAAAAGAGAGTGGCACTGCGGACAGCAGGAGTAAAAAAAAAAAAAAAAAAAACATCCGCTGCCTGGCTAGTGTCGCCCCTCTCGAGTCAGCGCCCTAGGCAGTCGCCTAGTTTTCCTACATGGTCCAGCCGGCCCTGCTCTGTCACACAGTGCTTGTCATTCTTTAAAGGCTGCACTGACACAGAGGTTCGCTACGCCCGATAGGATATTGCTTACATAGCACTGTTTCAATTTGGATGCATTATTTTCGCGTTTTAAATAAAAATGAAAAAACACAAAGCTGGAGATCATACTTTGTTTAATTTTAATTTCAGTGTGCTGAAAAAAGTACCATATTAAAACATAAAACTTGAAACCCCCCCCCGAAAAATTTCCCTGGCTACGGCCTTGCCGACGGGCGCAGAGAGGGGGCTCCTACTTGATCCCCTGCGCCCTCCTCCCTTTATTTTCGGATTTGCTTGCTTGGTTACAAGAATCCGCTTGGAAATCCTCGAAGAACAAAGTGGACAACACAATGACATTTTTTATTAGCACAAAGAAAGGAAATTTAAACAACCATGGGATGAGTGGGAATCGAACCCACGAACCGTACGCTTAAGCGATTAGCTTAGATATTTGATGTAGGCAAAATGAAACGCTAAAATAATTTCATTTCTTAGGAGTGGATAATTTATTTGAGGTACTGTGTTACCCGCAAGCCATGTCTTTTTATTTATTTTTCGTTTTTCTTTGAGAAGAGGCGGCTAAAGCCCCGGATTCGCTACTGTGTCATAGGAAGTTTCAGTCACACTCAGATATTTTTCTGATTAGGTTTACAATCATCAGTTACAAAACTTCTTTGGAAGTGCTAGATTCAGGGCCGGCCCAAGGGGGGTGCGAATGTAGGCGATCGCCTAAGGCCCCGCGCTTATAGAGGCCCTGCTCCTGGGCTATTTTATTGCTTTCTCATAAGATATGATAGAAAAAAGGCCCCGCTCTTGCGCTTCGCCTGGGGCCCCGCACGCCCCTCGGGCCGTCTCTGCTAGATTCACTCAAAGACGAGTCAGAATCGAATCACATAGACAAGTGAGGCCACTCGTCTTCTCTTTATGAACCATGTTGAATATAATTTTGGAAGAAATGTTCGTCTATGTGTTTCTTGGATGAATTTCAGTGCGCTTGTCACCGAGAATTTTCATCTACGAAATAGAATTCTTAAAACTATTCGTTTTAGCCAAGTGCTGTCTGTGAAAGAGCCATTTAATTTTTGTAAAACCATGATCGAAAACTCACTTTTTTATTTCAACACTTCCTTCAAAAGAGATTAATTAAATGTACATGAAGACAAATGCTTGCGACCCCACATTGCTGCGTTATTTTAATGGGCTGTCGTCTTTGAGTAAACTGCTTCTCCCGCCACCGTTGAATCACACTAAATAACGCGTTCTCATAAAACAGCATGTAACTGCATTCAGTCTTATTTATTTATCTATTTATTAATTTTTTTTCGATGTAACAAGTACTTTTACATCTTTTATCGCTGGTGTAGGTGGAACCGTTCTTCCGTTATCGGAAATGCTACATTTCCGTTATCTGTAATGACACCCTCCCATATTTTTCTCTCATCTGGCTTACAGTCTGGAAGGATATATTCTATTAATAAATTTACTGTTGAAATGGAACTAATTAAAACCCAATTCATTTTCAGCTGTTATTCGAATTAGGAGGCGTCCATAAATTGCGTGACGCTCAAAGAGCGGGGGGGGGGGGGGGGGTTAAGCAAATATGACAGTTTGGGATAGAGGTATGGAGGAGGGTGTTAATGAGGCTGTTACGTCATATTCGTGCTATGATGAATTTTAAAAATTTTACTCAATTTGTTACATCTTGTGTACTGGTCGAAGTTCTGACAACAGATTTATGCGCAAAACGCCCCAAAAGACATAAATCCAAAACTCCAGAATAATTCAGCCCAGCGCGTCATGCTAATGAACTAGTGGCGGATTAATGCAAGTTTGTCGGGGGGGGGGCGGTTTGTTTGTCGGTGGGGGGCGATTAGTTATAGGAATGACATAAGCATCCATTTTATGGAAGTAAAATAGGATCTTTTACATTAATTTCATTTTTCTCGGGGGGCGGTCGCCCCCTCCGCCCCCCTTTAATCCGCCTTTGTAATGAACAAAGCAAATTCACATTGTTGTTGTTGTTGGGTTACGGCCAATTAGCTACATGGAGGTTCTAGGCAAGGACGTACCCAGGGGGGTGGTCCGGAACCCCCCCTCAGTTTTTGTTAACAAAATAATAATGATGAAATATTTTTGTGAAAAATTCCGCCTTTTTCACGGTTTCGACCCCCCACCCCACGAAAATTTTTTCTGGGTACGTCCCTGGCTCTAGGCTGAGGCTTGGAGCACCCTCCGTAGGGTCTTTTTAAAGGTTTTTAATTCGTATTTATGCTGAGGAAACCACGGAAAACTCTGAACTTTTAGGTCGGGGAACGAGACCTGGTTTTGAACCAGTCACCTTCGACCTTCCGTCTCCCAGTTCAGAACGCAAAGTGATATCCTATATAATCTGGAGTTTAAACAATCCCTGGTGTGGTGGACAGTTCAAAGAACCATTCTGAGAAGCAACATCGGACAAAGAGAATCGTCTGCTGTATTTAAAGGTCTGCGCCGCCGCCGGGCATTTGTGCCACGCCGCTGCTGCTGAGGTCAAGACTGGCGCGCCAGCGAAGAACGCTGATTTTACACCGTGGCTTACAATCAGCTTCAAAACTTTAAAAAAAAAAAAAAAAATTGTACCTTTCAACTGCTTGTACCTTTCAACTGCTCGTACCTTCAACTGCTGTACCTTCAAAAAACTTTCAACTGCTCGTTTTTTTCTGGATACTTCTTAAAGCTAGTAACTTGTAAAGATACTATTTAAATTTTTTGAGTCAATGGCGTAATTTGATTGCTTTAAAACTGTTTAAACATGGCATTATACCTCAAAAGTACAGTATAAATTTGGAATGGTTCATTAGAAAGTTGTGGAGGGGAAAAAAAAAAAAAATCTTAAAACAGCAAATAATGTAACCCATCGTTTACTGATAACTCAATGTATCGTGAATGTACAACATAAAACTATCCGATTTTGATAAAATCTATTGTTTCAGTTTTGCAGTAGAAATATTTTAAAAGTGTACCACAACGGCAAGCTCATACTCTGGAGCCCCACCAGTGGCCGAGCGCATAGCGATCTGAACTGGGAGACGGAAGGTGCCTGGTTCAAAACTAGGTCGCGTCCGCCGACCTAACCGTTCGTAGTTTTCCGTGGTTTCCTCCGAAACTTAGCGTAGATACTGGTTAGGACCCTTAGAAAGACTCCCACGGAGGGCACCCACTAGAGATGAGTTCAGGCTCATTTTTTAAAGCCCGAGCCAGAGAACTTTTAATTCGAGCCCGCCCGCCTGATATTATTTAAGTCGGAGCCCGAGCCCGAAATTTCAGCTAATAGATAAATAAAAGTCAATTACTTCATTGATAGAATATCATAAATTTTGCCGTTTGTGCAAATAAAAGACAAATATAATCAAGCCCACCCGTTCCCGAACACAATCGTGATCTCTACACCCCACCCCTTCGGCCTAGAGCCTATGTGTAGCTAATTGGCCGTAATCGCGCAACAACATCATACTAGTTTTCCGAAAAATTCTAGTGTTTAAAAAATCTCATTTTAGCGCCAATTTATACATATGTGTGTGTGTGTACGCATACACCCATTTTCATTATGCTCTTTTACAAAAATTTTCCCACGCCGCCGGCGGCCGGGTTTCTGAGGTAGCTACGCCGCCGCCGCGAATTTCCGCGCGGCGCAGACCTCTAACTGTAGTGCGTCTTTTTTCCTGATGAAAGTGAACAGGTGAAACGTGAGTTTAGTAGTAGTAGGCTAAGTGCGCTCAAGAGAGGTGCGATCGCCCAATCCACCCACACCCCCTGTTCGTTCTGCCTCTGTGTAGATTTTCTTAGTATGATTCTTGAAAATATTTTGCAAATATATAGAATTTATTTTTCATCGAAAGTACTGACTGGAGGCTGGCACAATAATGCCTAACATTTTGCCATGAATATCCTTGAAATGCCACACAGAAACGGGACGGTTTTATTGTGTTTACAAAAGGGTAAACAGATCACTCCAATAATTAAGGTTAATATCGAGAATATAATTTTAAAAGTTTATTTAAATTTATTCTCTTTGAAAATGTTTATAGAGACAATGCTGCAGGCTGTAACTTCAGTTTCTGGTGGAAAATTCTGTAGTGCGTTTATGATTTTGTGCAATCTCCTTAGCAGCAATTTCGTTTGATCACATTCTAATTCTCTATAACTTTTGAATTTTATTTGTGGTTTCTGGCATCGTCCTTACACAATCTGATAAATTTACCGTAACAGGAACAGTATCGTCGATGCAGGGCCGGCCCGAGAGGCGTGCGGGGCCCGTAGGCGAACCAGAAGAGAGCGGGGCCTCTTTTCTATCATGTCTTATGTAAGGTTACTACTAGCATTGCTAGTACATATTAGCTTTATTTCTCGGTCTTACTCGAGATATATCGCAACCATCTACCAAGCTCGGTCTGCAGTAGAATCCGATTGCCCGTGAAAAAATGTTAATTTTAGATCATTATTCAAATCAAATATGATATCGGAGGAAGAAAAGTTAAAAACTCTCTTACTTGTATTTTAATTACTGCTGTGCACCGCAATGTGTTCGACTGTGCTCTCCTCCTTCCCTTTTATTGCGTACTTTTTACTCAGTAGACATTATATTGATGAAAATTTAATTGAAAGGCACATTCAATAAATAATGAGCTGGCATGGGCGCTGGCAACATAGGGCAAGGGGGGGGCAATGCCCCCGCTGGATTTTTGTATGCAGTGTTTTCCCTTGCTTTTTTGCTCTTTCCAACATGGTAACCATACGTTGAAGTAGTCTTTGCCCCCCCTGGAATAGTATTTGCCCTCCCTGGAGTAGTCTTTGCACCCCCCCCCCCCTGGAAAATATTCTGCCGGCGCCCATGTGAGCTGGAGTCGATTATTAATTGAATTTCTCTATATTTCAAATGCTGGCGTTCTTCATTAATCTGAATATTTAAAAAATGCCAGGAAATTATTATTTTTTTTTTTCATCAGAAACTTTAATGAGTGATTCCCAAGAAAATGTAGTTCAAGATGGTAAAAAGAAACTCTGTACTTTTATTAAAAAGCAGAAACAAAATAGACAATTACTCCAGTCTGTATGGCCCTGGCCACCTTGAAAAAATTAAGCGCACCGTGTTCGTTAACTTTGGCACAAGCACACACGTCTTTTAAACCAATCATAGACAGTAATAGCGCAGATAAACTAGGACATTGCCGTGTGAGGACCTACAGATTTAGGGATCCCAAAATCTTATATTCTCTATTTTTTTCAAATTTTCTACAATAAAATAGCAAAACAGAAAAAGTTTACAAACATTATTTTTATTTTTGAATTATGAAACATAAACAACGAAAAAAAAAAAAATCAAATTTAAACATGTATAAACTAATGTTAATCAAAATAACATTATAAAAGAAAATATATATTTAAAACTTTTCAGAATATGAGAAACAAAATTTTTTCCTGGAAAGGGGAGGGGGGTTGTGGGAGATCCAATTTTTTTCGTTTCCCCAGATCAGGCCCGGACTGGCCAGGGTGTCTGACTATCTGCAGACGGGTGGGCCCCCAAGCAGAAAAAATAAAATAAAAAATGTGCTATACTGGTAGCACTTAATGAAGTTTGACACAGAAAATTTTTTGCAGCTGTATTCGCGACCCTAAAGGCTTCAAAACACTTTATTTTATATGTAGTTCTCAAAATGTTTTGAGAGAGGATTCCCGAATGAACAAGGGATTTATTAATATGAATGACGCATATTAATTAATAAATCAATATTTTATGAATGCATTAATTATCAATCATAATTAATTAATAATAACACCATACCTCCCCCCATACCCCAAAAGTTAACACATCCTATTATTTATCAGTTATACAATAACCCGGGCCCCCCTTCTCTTGAGACGGGCGGGCCCCTACCCTCCCAGTCCGGGCCTGCCCCAGATCCTTTGATTGAGCTGTGGTCACAGCAGAGGATACTCTAAAATTACAGAGGAACAGTACGTGATGTAGCCGTCCGAAGGGAAATTTTAAAAAGATTATAAATTAATAGAATTTTTGCCATGCTAATTGTTATTTGCGTGTTATTGGCTGCTGTGTTATTTGCTTTTACCTGTTCGGTACTTTTGGGGTCAAGATACTACGTCAAATATTCCCATTCCCTTTATGGATAAAATCGTTGCTTCAGGCTATGGGCCTTTAAATACTTGGGAGGGAGGAATCTTTGAGTACGCAACGCCCTGGCAATCGAGTATAATTTCATTTAATTTATCATTCATTTCATGAGTGCTATGTCGGGATGGATGTGAAACGAGAAAGATTTATAGTTTTCATATAAGAAGGGACAGTCCTTTTTTCATTTTGTAGACATCCATCTCTAGTTTGGAATGAAATGTATTCCTCTCCGTGAACAAAACTTTATAGTCACATTAGTTCAGCATTTAAGGGGATAATTTATGCGCAAAAACTTGGATCCCCCCATTAATGATACCCTAGAGAATGACGATCTTCGGTAATCTTTATCCCGTTCGTCAATTTGCAGACTGGTGGGGCATGAAACTCGGAAAACATCGTTTTCAGAAAAAAAAAAAAGAAAACCATCGCAAAAAATTTTAAACATTTAATTTGTACATATTTTTATGAAATATGGCCAATGGCCATATCTTCTATCGATGGCTTATGATGCCAAGAATGGTTTAGGTAAAAGGTGCTGGTGCATTCCCTTTCCAGGGCAGTGAAAACTGCTTTAAAATTATGGTTTCGTTAAAATGAAATTGCACGAAAACTGGACTCTCCTCTCAAACTCAGTTTTAATGTGATTTAAAAAAAAAAAAAGGGCCCAAGCGCGGGGCCTTAGGCGATCACCTACATTCGCACCCCCATTGGGCCGGCCCTGCTTCGAGACTGAATTCATTGCGAAATAATAATAATAATAATAATGAGCCTAACACTCAACATATTAGACTTTTTGAAAAAAAAAAAAAAAAGCCACTGAAGTTTTTGTGCAATAGATAAAAAGAAAGTTGCTTTTTTTGTAGAAGACACTGCATCATTCACAACTATGTTTAAAGAGTAGCATCCCATTCTCGCTTTCATACACTTAATACCGCCGATGCACTGTGTCTTGCGAGGGGTATGAAATTTGTGTGCTGTAGAAGGTGCGAGGCGGAAGAGCTTGTTTAGACTGGAGCAATTTATTTAAAAGTAAAAAAAAAAAAACAAAAAAAAAACAACCTAAAACATTTAATTGCTGCGGGGTAGGGACAGAGAAAGAGGCGAGAAAAGCCGCCTTTCAAAATTGTGCGCTCTAGGGAAGTACCTTGCGTTCCTAATGATCAGTGATGGCACCAGACTTTCTTCCCCGACAGGGGGGCCAAACAATAACCCCCCCCTCCAAATTTTACGTTTCAGTACTTGCACAGCCTCTCAAAAAAGTATTCGAGTAAGAGATAAATTTCCTACTTTGGTTTCGTATATTAAAAATTATTATGATGAGATGGTCATTAATTATCTCTTCTTGGTTAACAGGAAAGCGCAGTGATTTTCACCAAAGTCGTAGTTAAAAAGGTCGTTACGAAGGCAATTGCCAGCAGATCGGGCAACTCTGCTTACCCTAGAAATGTGGATCTTGTTCGCTGGTTCCTTCGAATCCCGAGAAACATACTCCGAGCTGCAGATAATCAATATTCAGTATATGAATATCGTATAATTCCAAGCAGAATGAGAATGGAAGTGAACAGAACCTCTACGGTCGGGTCAGACACTTTGAATGAAATTTTTTATCTGGTTGCAAAACTTCCTTCGTTTTTCTAAACCAACAAATTCTCTAAAAAAATCCCCGACGACACTCCCCGACAGGGGGGCCAGTGATCCCCGACGGGGGGTGCATGGCCCCCCGATCACCCCGCTGGGCGCGCCACCCCTGCTAATGATAAATCCAGTTGATGTATTTCATAATATAAAATCTTTCTACGGATGAATGAATTTTTTTATGGTAAAAAAGGACTTGGTTTCTTTCAGTTATATTTACTTAATTTTCCAAATAAGTATTAAGAAATAACATTGATGAGCTAACATCTATCAGGTATGATTTTTAAATTAAAGCTTTAATAAAATTGCAAGTAGTCAATGACAAAAAAATTGAGAAAATCATTATTTATTTGTTTTTAAAGATATTTCTTTACAACAATTTATTATTCAAATAAACTGTAAAATTAATTTTTTTAAAAACTATTTTAAATACGTTTTTGAAAAATTGCCAAGGAGAACAGAATGCAATAATAAAACTAAATTAGTTAAAATAAAAATTATGCAATTTCGTTTAAGAGAAACAAATTCTTTGGTCTTAATGATTCCATAATACTGATAAGAAGATTAAGAATGAGTCAGTGAATTCCAGTTTCATAGGAAGAAATATTAGTGAACCAGGGGTCAGAACACCGTTCACCCTTATTTTATTCACGTTCGATCCACGATTTCTCACTACACCTCCTAAAAAGGCTATATGCCCCACAGCTATATCTGATTGGGTTTCATTTTTGAAGCAACCGTAGCATGAAACAACGGCGTTGTTCGGCCGCTGACTCACCTAAAGAGGGAGTCATCCCTCGCTGCAGACAACATACAGAGTATAGTGCATTTCAAAAAATTAGAAAATCTAAATAAAAAATAAGCATATCATCAATACGGAAAATAAAATCATATATTAGATATTTTTATCAATTTTAATACAAATTTTAATTCTTTATATGGTAACGAAAAAGAGGCGTTGAAATGCAAATCTATAGTAGTAAAGCATTTATAAGGAGGTGTCTCATTGGGTGAAAACGCGCGCTCTCCACTTAAACGGTTTGATTTCGCGAATGACAGAGCGGCTGACATAACTGTGAAGTTGAAGGCGTAAGGATACATCACTCCAGCACCTTGCCGAACCCTCCCGTGTCTTGTGTGAAAGAAGCCGGTGAAATTTTTGTGTGCTGTATTTTAAATAGCTTCTTGGGTATTTAAATATCACCATGGTGAGTTGCAATTTAGTTTCTATTTTGCACAATTCATTTGTTTACATTCTTAACTATATATTTCGGTTATAACTCTTGTTTTATGTGATTATTGTGCAAATACTAGTCTACCGGTGTCGAATTAAGCCTAAACAGCTTATGTCTTCCCTTGAAATTTCTTGCGTTTAGATATTTTAACGTTTTGCACGGTATCTCTGCATCTTTAGCTAATGCTCCTGCTCTGTGGCCGAACAAAGCTTAAAGTAAACAAGAATAGCTGTTTAATTCTTGTTTTGGCCTCTGATGCTAAATTTAGATTCTCGTGCGCCTGTTTTTTAGGGTTTGGCCTGCAGTTGTTTCTTTGGCAAGCTCTAGCTGCTTTGCTCGGGGAATTTTTAGAGCTCTCGTTCGCAAATCTTTACTTATTGTGACCGAAAAGGGTACGTGGATATTGTTCTAAAGTTCAATTTTCAGCACAAGTAGACTTTTGTTTTCGCTTACTTTTCTGTCAAATTTTTTTTTTATCTGGTGTTTCAATGTTCTGTAGCCCGAGTGTTATTGAGTTATTGATGTAATTGCTATTGGATATCTAAATATGGATTAATAGTGAAACCGAAACTTTTACAACTATAGTGCTACGACTTGAAACTGTTTTAAAGGCTGCTGTGCATGATTGAATTTAGTCATGCCAGGTCCAGTACGTTTAAATTAAGTATACTTCAGCTTTGATTTGCATGAGTAATAATTGTTTTGTTAGTGTATGTGTACTAAAACTTTTTGTGTAACTGAAGAAAAGCTTTTGCTTAACCTTAGTGGAGATCTTATGTTCAGTTCGTATTTCGTATAGAAAACCTTCGGGGGGGGGCAATCGCCCCTCCCCGTAAATTTTTATTTTGCAGTTAGTATTTTTATTCAGAAAACAAGGAATGATAATTTCATAACTGTATGATGTTGATAATTTAATTTGTAATTCAACAGCTGAATTTTTTATAAACACTCCTACAAACTATTATTAACAACGATTTACTCTTTATCACCTTAAAAGTGAATAATCTCCTGTAAATTTATCAGCTTGGATCACTTTTCCAAAAGCTTCCAAAATATTTTTGACTTCATGGCATTTATACATGAATTTCAATACTTCCCTAACTAATAATCGGTTCTAAAAACACCCGTTCCCGTCCTCCCCTCCCCCCTTTAAGTTAATTTAGTTTACCACTTTAATTGCAATGAGTGGTCACTCATAGGCAACATTATGTATGCAATAGGGTTGAATTAATGGATTGGACCTTAAGTTGTTCAGTGTGCCCCATGGAGCTTTAGGAACACCTCTTCCCCACCCCTCTCCTATCTAATCATTAGGTTCTGTAGATCATGACATCAGCTCCAAACTAATTTTTTGCCAAATAAAGCAATTTTGCACTTGCCATCTTTACGCACTTTAAGTATATGCATGTTTGGACTGCTGCCGTGTTCTGTAGTTAACCTGCGAATAACATCAACTTAAAAATAGTTTAACTATAGAGCTTTGAAGTACAGCAAGTTGCGTAAATTCTGTGAATAAGCAGGAGCCTTGTAGGTTTGCCACCCATGACTTACACAAGCACATTATTGGAAACGGCCAAGGTTGAAAATAGAATGGTGCTCCATACGTTTCTTTTGTTAGAAATCACCATGAACCAAATAATTAATATTTACAGGAGGTGGCCAGTGCTGATTTATAACGATAAAGTTATGGGAAAATCTGTCTGTAGCCACTCCGAATTTTAACTACCATTGATGTCGAAGCTTGCTTAAAGTATTGAAGCATATTAATTGGCTTATTATTCATCAGAAAACAATGAAACCAATTGTTTGTTGTACAGTAGAATTTCAAAGCATAGCTTTATTCCACTAATTAAAACTTTATTTTTCAACTAATTAAAAAATCCAGTACTTATGTATTATCCCGGCAGTCTGCCAAGACGAGTGGGTTTTTTAAGCCAAGAGAAATGCTGAGCATATGAAATTATTAATGGTTTGAATACAATTGTACACTCATTTTGCAGAAAAATAGTTTGGTGGGAATGACTGCTGGGATAATACGCAAGCACCAAAAATCCTAATTTAAGGAGTGTGCAAGACCAAACTTCTGACGGAGTAAGAAAACATTAGCTTGGACGGCTCATAGAATAAACTATGCATAAGGGTTGGATCAACAGAGAAAGTATGAAAGTGAAAAATAGTCCAGACATCGAAGAGAAATTGAACAGTACAAGTAATTTAAAGATATAAACAGGGTTTGATGTAGATGAAATCTGGGCCAGTTTTGCAGCCCCTTCAAAAAATTACAATCTACTAAAATGTCTCTGGGTCACTCTGCAGTATTCATGTGTTATATTATGTGGGACATTTCACAGCAAAATTGCAACATACTTGTACATTTTTCAATATCAAAATATAAATGAGGAAGTTTGCAATTATTTTTAATGCTTTTCTATACCACCTCAACTAAATTCCTATGAAGTTTTGTTGGACCAGATAGTTTAGTTTTGTTATGTAAGGGACATCACAAAGTTGTTTTTTAAAGCACCTCTACCAGTTTGGATTTTGCTCTGAATTTAAGGTATTTTTACAAATTTAATGGGTAAAAAAGTAAACTTTAAAATTAATTTTAAGTGTATAATTAATGAATGCTAATTGTTACATATGGGATGATTTTAAGGAACACTACTATAAGAAATTATGAACTAAAATTAACACTGATGTTAATAGAGCTTAATCATATTGTATTAAATCTTAAGTTTAAGCATAATTAATGCTTTCTTAAATTAATTGCTGTTATATAAATTAGGATATTTCATGCATGGCTCCCCATTTCAAAATAATAAACATTTAAAATTAAAATATGTTTTATGAAAGTCGTGGAACATCAGTCTATTTCTTTTACTTCCTCTTTTGGAAAATGTCCCTAGCTATTAATTGGACTTCATGTTTTTCTAGCTTTGCCAATTTTTTAAGGATTTTATCCTTTTCTACAACGTGTTAACAGGGAAACATGTTTTTGCCAAAAAGTTTCATAAAAGATAACGATTTATCATCCATGTCCTACACAACTACTGGCTACAAATAATTATACATACATACTCGGACTTTAGATACAGTTTGATTTTCAGTTACTCAGTGCATGCATATGAGGTATGCTGTTTATCTTCCTTGTATTACGGGGCATAAAATCATTTTATTTACGGATGCACTGAATATTCAGTTGGTATTTATTATACTGCCTATTCGGCAGGCAAACCAAATATTCGGTTCAGCCAAATAGTAAGCAAATTAAAGTATTTACCAATTGGTAAACAAATACATATTTTTATATCATGAATGAGATAGTATAGTACATAATGCTAAATTAGTTATTGCTCGCTAATATCACATGTGAATATGCGTTAGAAACTCTTTGAAAGTCCTCCTCCCATCCTTGGCAGATCACCTTGGCGTAGTGTTGCCACAATCGCACAAAAAACTAATATCACAATGAAATTAGTTTTAATGCAAGAGAAAATACTCGGATTTTAAATTTTGTTGCTTTTTAATTTTTCTCAAATCTTATGAGACATTACATTAACCTTTCTATTACTCATTTAAATTTGAAACTATTTGGGGGGGGGGAAGAAACTTGTATCATTAAGTGTTCATAAATATGTAAAGTCAATGAACTGCTTATTTAAAATAAAATATGCAGGTAAAAAATTACCAGCATTTCACTAATATTTAGAAAAGTTAATATATAAAGGAAACGTTTGGATATTATATTTTGCAGGATTTTAATTTTTGATGTTTTACACCATATGAAATATTGTTTAAGAATAAACTAATTAAATTAATCATTGCCAAAGTTTAATAAATTTTAACAAAGTATTTGGTATTCGGACAAACATTCGGTTAGAATTTAAACTGAATATTCGTTATTCGGCAAAATAAGGTATTCAGTGCATCCCTAATTTTATTTTATAAGAAAAGCAAAAATGCTTTCAAAGGCCCAGGCAGATGGCGCCTGTTGGTTCGGCAAAATTATAGTGATGACCTGTTGGCAAAGAAGCACCTTCCTTTTTGATTTTCTGAAAATGCATCTAATCTTTTCATTTGAGCTTTCTTTATTACATTTACTACATTAAGATTTTGTATTAATTTTCCTAGGAAGAACTTAAAATTTGCTAAAACATTTATAACACTCTTCTGCAGCTTTTCCTAAAACATGCAGTGTCACTGAAATTGAGACTTGTTCTTGAGATATATCTTAACATTAATTTTTAATTTTTTCTTAGTACTTTGGGCTTTTTCATTTTCCCAGTTTCATACTTTCTATGCAGCTCATATGTATAGTTGACTTTATCAGCCATCAAGGCCTTACTTTTTTCTATTCAGCTAAATGTCCCCTCACTCTGCAAGGGGACCCTAGTTACCAAAGATTTTTTGGTACTTGCCTCTTATCCCAGCAGTCATTCCTACCAAACTATTTTTTCATCCAATGTGCTGGTAAACTGTTGCCAATCATATTCCAAACCATCAGTATTTTCATGCATCCAGCATTTATCTTGGTGAAGAATTGCTAGTCTCGGCAGACCACTGCTATAATACGCAGGTATCTGTTTTTAAAGCAAATTTTAAAGAATAGACTTTATGGCAAATTTGGAATGCACAAAGAATATCATCATAAATGCTCTTTTGTCAGCTATAAGAAATAAAGGAGCAAGAAAAGTATTCTTGGAATGAGGGAAAAGGAATAAAACAATTTTCTAAATATTTAAATTTTAAAAATGTTTGTATAATTACTTGCGTATTAGTATGCAATTTCATAAACAACAAAATGGTTAATTTTGTTTTAGTATTTTCTTTTCTGGGTTACAAAATGATCATGCTTCTTTGAGAGGACCTCGTAACCGATTCTTTGTTGAACGGAGGGTGGTCACTTCAGAGAAGTGTCATAGTCTGGCGCAGTATGTCCTTTCTGGACCTTGTGCCATTAAACACCAACCAACCAACCAGAGAAGTGTCACTGTATATCTCAAAGCAAACTAGGATGGGTTATAGTTTGTATTTATGTACTATTGGAATGGATTTAAACATTTTTACCTAGAACTTATTTTGTAATAAATGGGTTGCTTGAAGTCGGATGTAGCATTTGGCAAAATGTTTTCAGACATGGATTCCCTTCCCTTAAACCCGACACAATCAGAACAGTGGGTCCATTTTTTCTAAAAAACCTAGGCAGCATTTAACAATCTTGCATAGCAAGCGTTTTGTCCATACAATCAGCTCGGGTGGGCTTTTGGAACCATTCTTGCATGAATTTCTGATCCAAAATAGATTTTAGGCACCATCCTGTACAGAACATAACTCGGATGACTGGGGCAGAAAATGGATATTTAGCTTCTCTCAAAACACTTGATTCCCCCCCCCACATGAGTTCCAAATATTAAATTCTAATGCAGTACTTGGACAGTGCACTTAAAATACTTTTATCCCTGTTTTAAGTGCTAGCAGAATTTTGTCCTGTTTTCTGCAACTAGATCAAAAAAAAACTTTCCGCAGCATAATGCATATGTGTGCACAAAGATTTGGGTGCATTTAACCCATTTGTGCCGGGATATTTTTGAGACTTTCTTCATATTTTTACTGATAACAGAAATAATAAATTTCTGATGTTAACTTCTTGAACAAGGGATGATTTCTTTTAAAATCATTATGTATAAAAATTGAAATGTCAACATCCTACTTGGCCATATTAAAGTATTTTGTGGAATTGAGGTTCAATACTCGCAAATAAAGGCTAGGAAAAATAAATAACATTTTCGACTGATAGCGAAAATGCTGTCCCAAAAAAGGGACGCTAGGCATAAATGGGTTAAACATGTTAATTGAAAATTGCATGAAAGTGGTCTTCGGTGAAGTTTTCAAATGGGTCTGCAAAGGATCCTTCTATTTCTGCCATGGGGGGGGGGGGGGTGTCGTACATGCACCAAATTTGCATGTCTGTGACCTATATGCATACCTAATTTGCTAGTACTTTCAGGAGTCTGTGGACCATTATGTACAAGAAAGGATGCTCTGAGCCTATGAATGTTCTAGGACACTGTAAAATAGTATGTGAAACATACTTTTGGACTAAGAGGTTATGCTTTAAATGGCAGACATTGCAGAAATAAAATCTGAAAATATGGGTGATTATACTTGTTTATGTCATCCATCAATTTTGGTGAATGGCTTGAAAATCGCTCATTCCTGAAAGTTTTTAAAAAGCACTTATTTATAATTTTTATTTTAAGAAGATATGCAGGGTGCCCACCAGCAACTGAAAAAGGTGACTTTTGCTACAAATTTAAAGATTAGGCATTTTTTTTAATCGAAAGTAATTTTCATTTTAATCTGCCAAGGCAGCAAGATAAAAACAAAGGGTGTGGCAGAATGCTCACGCTTAAGTGTGACAGAAAACGAAGCCAATATCTCTGAAGTAAAATATCACTAAGCTTAATTTTGTGAAAATATAGATATTTAAAGTGCTGCATTTGCAAAATGTGATCAGATTCTAGTAAATTATTACCGTAATTTCTGGCTTATAATCCGCAGGTGCTTTTTTTCAAGTAGAAAATTATTTCTTTAGATAATCCGCAGCGGTGGATTATCCGCAGATAATATGGCGATGCTTTGCCGAAATTGGTGATTATCTATGTATAGTAAAACCACAGTATTAATATTAGAATTGGCTTACTGTAAAACATTTCCTACTAAAAATCTATTGTTATGAATGAGAATTATCAAACATACTTGGACGGTCTTTTGTCAATTTAAATCACAATTGATACACAATTTTTAAGATAGGCATTCTACCTTTAAGCAATAAGAACTGTATTATGAAATTTATAAAAAATAAAAAAGCGAACTTTTCTTTCAGAACAAACAAAACAAAATGTATGGTAGCATGCAGAATACTTATCGCACATTTTGTAACATCGTAATTATTTAGTCAAGTGACATTATTATAAGAAAAACAAAACTAAAATGAGACCTACATTTTTACTGGAATAATATATATCCATATATTGACAGCAAATATTGAATAAGTAATCAATACAGCCAATACTCGGCAAAATTTATGTTTAATATTTTGATTAACAGACTTAAATCTTTTTCAGGATCTAAATCTACTGGAAAAGAAATGAACTTTAGTTTTGTTTTTATAAAAGTTTTTTACTGTAAAATCTGAAGGTTTCGGGAAAAATTTCAGTAGACAGTACGCAGCGATGCATAATACGCACTGGATAAATTTTCATCTTTTTTACTGGATAATCCGTGTATTATAAGCCGGAAATTACGGTACTGGAAGAAATGACTGCACACAGTTTTTGTAAGAATTTGGTTACCTTTCTTATGAGAATAATGCACTTGCTGTAGTACTGCTGGCTAGTGAGAAAATGTCTCCCCAATTTTGATGAAAGAAATTTGTTGCATAGATTTTCAAAAAGTTGAATACAGATCTTTCTTAGAGCTGATCTTTTAAGATTTATCAAACTCTTGAAGGAGAACATCCATGACATTCTTATTTGTATGACTTTAATTGCAGTAAAACTGGTACTAAATTCATGGAAACAATCCCAACAAAAGGACTTCAGATTTTTGAATCGAATGATTTGAAACTGATGAGAAAATTTAAAGAAAGTAATATAGAAAACTAGTGAAAATAAAATAACTTACTGCTGCCAGCTATCCAGCTGAAAGTTTGTCCAGATAGCCAGTATCTGGCCAATTGATATTCGTTGCTGAATATCGACTTTGTATTGCCCCACTTTCTCCCCATGGTGAGGGAAAATGGGCTATCTATACTTGCCTAACTGAATGCCATCATAGACAAGTATTTTGATAACACTAAAGAGCAATTCTGTATTTTCAATTTAAGTCAAATGTATCTGTGTACACAATATTTCACCTAAAATTAACACATTGATTTTAGGTCCTTTTTAAAAAAATTCTCCTACCAGACCTTTTTCAAATTTCCTTCTAAAGAAGTGTTTATCAAACAAGATATGGATTATATAGCCTTTTAATATATAGCATTCCAGTACATACTGAATATTAATTTTATTTTCAGAAATTTTTAATTTCAGTTTGCAGACGGTTTAAATTTTTATATACATCTGCTAGGATAATTATTGCGTAATAAATTAAAATTGTATATAAAAGTATACAGTCTTGTCCTAGAATATGAATCATAAAATGTTAATTTGAATTGGTTTCTGGCAACAAATTTACTTGACATGAATTGTATTATGAATTTAAAATTGTCTGAATCTCCTTTTAAAGTCTTCAGATACTTCATTTTGTTACTATTTTTAAAAGTTTAACATGAACTTACTGTAGCTTTTATTTTTCAGTCTTCTGGAGTAACAGTATCAACAGCTGCAAAAACTGTCTATGAAGAAGTGAAGAAAGACAAAAAATACAGATACATCATTTATCACATTAAAGATGAGAAGGTGATCGATGTTGAAGTTACTGGGCCTCGTGAAGCCACTTACAGTGAATTCCTTGAGCAGTTGCAGAAATATAAAAATGAATGCAGATACTGTGTATTTGACTTTCCAGCTAACATTCCTGTTGAAAGTGGTGGTCAGGAAAAATCTTCCATGTCTGTTGATAGGCTGGTTCTTATGACATGGTAATTATACTCTTCTATTAAGGAAATAGATATGTATAGGGGTAAAAAAAAAGTTGTGAAAACTTAAGAGCCAGCAAAAGTTGTTAGGAGCCATGTATACACTACTGGCCTAAAGAACTGCAAGTTTGAGATATTTAACCTTTTCCAAAAGTTAAGCCCCCCCCTCAAAAAAAAATTTGAATAAAAATTAAACAAACCTTTTAATGTAGACATGTTAAATTAATTACTTTAAGGATAAGATGCCAGTTCCTGCAGTGGTCTGGGCACTAAACTCCATTCCCTTAAGAACACAAAGTGAAGCAATGTCCAGCTTGGGAGGGTAAACTCCCTCTCAGCTCAACTTCTTTGGGACTTTGTACCAGCTAATGGGAGCTGGTGCATGCAAAGTCTGTCAGCTGCAATGTCCTCCAAGTTGTTAAACAGTACCTCTGGGGGGGGGGATGCTGATATCAGGTGGTTGGTCCCTCATCTGGAATTGGTTCAAAATTAAGGACCAACAGAAGTCAAACACTAGACTTTCTCTTGCATTTACTTTCACTTAAAATAAACCAGCAATGTCCTCAAACCACTAAAAGTTCACAACCTTTCAGCAGGCTGACCCTTTTTACAAACATGTAAAGTTGTGTGTTAAGTGTCCCAAACGGTAAATTTTTTAAATATTTTTACTATTGTCACTCAAAGTTCCTTTTTGGTGTACTTAAGAACTCCTGTAAAATCTGAAACAAACATTTTCATCCATTACAAAAATGGTCTTCAGAAGTCTAACAAAAGTATTAGTTTAAAATGTATTGTCTTTGAACACTTTTTAAAAAATTCCATTAATAATTAGCATAAAAAAATGAGAATATTTATTCAAACTCCTGAAACACAATGCAAGAATTACTAATGAAACTTTTCAAAGAAAGTATGCTATTGGTGACATTTTCTTTGGTGGCGCTCAACTTTAATTCATTTCTTTCAGTCTTTTAAACATGATTCACTGAACAGTTAGGTACATGCATAAATATCTGAAAGTAACACATTGGGATATAGCAAAGATCCAGTAAGCATGCTGTATTCAGCCTAAAATTAATTGCAGAAAAATAACAAATGAATAAATTCCAAAAACTAAAATAACAAGCATAGTCTAATAAAACTAAAACATTTCTATTGAAGACTACTAAAGTTAGACTTTTACTGTGCCTAGTCATTCTGGGAGCACTGCCTCCTAATTGTCTGGCTACAAGCTTAGAACATGCACCAATTTCATGGAAACTGTTGCCAAAGTTTCAAATTTTTGAACTGGAAGTTAAAGAAAATTTAGACTGAATATGTAAAGAAACTTGCTACTGTTGGATATCTGGTCAAAATTTTGGCTGCATATCCTGTATCCAAATTGACTTCCATTACATAACTACTTTATACATGTGTTACCTACAGACTAACTGCTGAATTCTTCCTATTTTAAGGAATGCATAACTTTTCAAACTTTTCAGTATTTGAGCTTGTGTCAAAGCACAATCAAACTCTGAAGTGCATTTCCATGACTATAAACATTCAAACCACATCAACTGCTTTCCCTGTACCATATTGCAGCTCATTAAATTTTGTACCATCTGTCTAGAGGAAATTGACACTAGTAAATGGTCTTTCTCTAGTTTCGTTTAATAAAAAATTGGGTTGTAACTTTTGACTCTGTCAAGCATAATTTGTTTGGACAATATTTATAAAGGCTTTTTTAATGAATTGTAGAAATGCTATTAATCTTTCTTGCAGAAAGGCATTTGCCGACTGTTACAGCCATTTGAAGCATGGGAGTTATGAAAATGAAATATTGCACAGTGAATCTTCCAAACTTTCTTTTAAAGGTCTTAAATCTGTTCAGGGCTGCCAGTAATGAAGCCAGGCATAAATTTTAATGCTGGGCCTCCTAGTCCATTTCATACCAGGGTCTCGTTCTCTCTTGCAGACATACTCCAGAATGAATACCCCTTTTAAAATACTTGTAATGGCTACATATTTTGCACACTTGGCAAAGTGTTGCTTTTGCCGAGTGTGCAAAATATGTAGTTGGTGATTGCAATAATGCCTCTAGATGCATATTTCACGCTTTAGAAATTCGGAATACGCCTTAAAAATTTCGGAATGTGTTTTTACGCATTGCTTTTCCTATAAAATTAGGTATATTTTGATAAATAATTATATTGCTGATTTTAAATTTTAAAAAATCTAATTATTGCACTAGTTTTTGTTGAACTGACATTTATGTACCTAGACGTATAATCAGTTATTTATGTGTCAAATGCAATTTAATTGCGTATTTGAATAATTCGAATTTGATTTTTGCGTAATTGTTCGTTGCTTTAATTACTCCTTTGGAAAAGAAAATACTCTCTCCAAAAAGTTAAGGAGTATTTTTACTCTTCTAAAAAAATCCTAGATCAATCGCTGTATGTAGTTGTAAATGTGGAATACAAAATCCTACTTGAATAGGAATAAAATTTGCATTTTGCATGCAAGGTTTGGGAAATATGAGACTAGCAGAACCATATGATCACAAGCTGGCTGTATGTCCAGACTGCTAAAAATGGTTACACAGAAATTGGTGTAACCAAACGGTAATGCAATATTGTAACCTGAATGTATAAAATATTCAGGGGTGGATTTTTGACAGGTGAAACTAGTTTTTGACATGATCAGAGGTTAAAAATCGGTTGTCAAAAATCTATGCTTTAAATTAATTGCGTAATCTTTAAAGATAATGTTAATTTATTACATTTGACTAAACTTACCTGAACATTAAATTTTAAAGTTTCATAACTAAAGTGCAAGAGATTAAACTTATAAAGAGATTAGGACATGCTTTCATAATTAGGCTATTCATTAAGAAATTATTGTTATTTAGAACTGTCAACCAATCTGGATTCTCATTTTAGCTCACAACTAAGAAATAGTTGTGAAACTTATTGAAATGTCAAATTCATTTAAATAATCCAGAAAACTTAACAATATGTATGCATTGACTCCACAGAATCTGGAATTATTTTTATGGAAATGCTGAACTGTTAATAGCAGAATTCTCCAGACCTTTCTAGCCATCTGCATTACCTGAAGTTTTAATAACTTCCCAGCAGAAAAACTGGAATATCATTTTAAAGTGCTTTAATTCAAGAGAATTGGGCATGCTAGCTTCACAATGCTGCCAGATTGACAAATTCCTGTGGTAATGGCTCTTTTTTTTTGGGGGGGGGGCAAAAGAAACTTGCCTCTTTATGTATGTTGCTTTGTGTTTTAAACATTCAAAATTCTACTCGAGCAGAAATATTTATAAATGGAAGAAAAAAAATCCTACAAAGTTATTTAAATACAAATTTTTTAACACTTGAAGGATATTATTCTGGACTCTGAATATATCACTATATATATATATATATAAAAGTAGGTTTTTAACCATGAATAAAAGCTAATTTGTGTTACATGTAACCCTGAAGTCGCTATGTAAATTAAGCAAATGCATACATGTATTTATTTTTAATATAAATTTGCTTCTCACAAATACTTGCAATAAATGAACACACAAATATATGTACAATGTTTTGTCACAAAGCTATATGCATATAAAAAAATTAAAATTGGTGCCTAAAAATGACTTGCTAGAATTTAAAATAATCCATATTCCCTCTTTTAAGAGCTGGGGTAAAGAAGGGTTAAATAATTATGTATACATTAATTTTTTTTAAATTGCAGAATGAAAGAAGCAGAATATAAAATTATCATATGCTTTTACTACCCAAAGTAAAAATAGAAATGCATGCAATTCTGTAACAAGTTATGTTGAATCATGCACTTTTTAGGAAGAACACTTTACAAATGAAGCTGAAGGAAATAAAGTTTACATAGGGTGTCTACCGCTCCAGGAAGTCTGGGAAATTAGAAAATGGGTCCAGAAAATTCACCAAAAGAATAATTTTTTTTTTTTGACCTTTCTTTTTTACCTTTTCTCTCAAATTGTCAGACTCAACTGCGACTGCAAAAGCATCAAGCGATGTTTTGTATAAGAAGGGAAAAATGGAGGCTCATCAATCGTGACGGGAGGGTAAAAGATAAATTGGCTTACTTGGTAACTTATGGCTTAAGACCATATTTCTAAGAACAGTTAGTTAATTCTATTGGAAAGTGAGACTACTTCAGTTTCTCAATTGATGAAAGCTTAATCCTGTCTACTTCAGTTAAAATAGATTTCAAGAAGTTGTAAAAAAAATATGCAAATATAAAGACAAGGGAAGGGCACTTTGTAATTTCCCAAAGTAAAGTGCATTGGTCAGGAACTTTTTCCCCGGGACCTCCCAAAAGTCAGGAAATTGACTTTCAGAAATTTGGTAGACACCCTGTTATAAGCTAATTCATTCACTTTATTTTTTGGCAAACTGTACAAATTTCCCTTTGAGTAAACCCTAATGTTCGTCTATGGTTTCAAGTTCCCATTTCTATTGTGTAAAGTTTAGAGTACATAAAAAGCTTAAAGTATTTAAATTTTGCCCCAAAACCTGGATTTTTCACCTTTAAACCCCAGGTTCTTAAACCTGTCAAAGTTTGGTTTATTTAAGTTTTCACAACCCTGATATATAACTTTCTTGTAAAGAACTAATGAAACATTAACTTGTAATTTTAAAAGAGAATTTGACCCAGATTCACATTTTCACATATTTGTTCACTCTTAAAAAAACACTATTTACAAAACCTGTTAATAGTTCCTTTAGGATGAGTTATCCATAATCTTACAGTTAAATTTCTAATTTGTTAAATCTTGCTTAAAATTAAGTACTTCTAGCTTTAATAAACTAAGACGGAACATTTTTGAAACTGAAGGCAAATCTCTTGCACAACTCGAAACGATCATTTTGAAATGCACCCATTTTTATGCATGTTATTTTACAATATTTAAACTTTTAAGCACAGTTTGTTTTTGTTAAAAACAGTAAATGTACTATGTTTCACAAAATTAAACTTGCCTCCCACCCTATAAACTCTGCTTCTTATCTTTTATCTAAAGCTGCTGCTGCAAGCTGACCGTTGCATTAAATTTCCTAACAGTTCAGTCAAAATAATTTTCAACGGACAACTCTTAGCAGATTCATCGGTGATATTTTACAACTTTAATTGTAGGACAGGCAATTTTGCAGAAGCCAGTGCAGAAAGGAGAGCTGAGGTGGCTTGATTTCCCCCATACCCTTGTAAGAAGGGAGAAAGTAGCCACTGATCCGCATGTCTTTTGAATTCCAGCTTAGAAACATAGAGCCCACACAAACTTTTGAGTTGCTACACTGATGGGAACAACCCTAAAAATATTTAGAAATAAAAATCTCTGTCTAATGTAACTTTGAATAATTTAAATCTATTTTGCTCTTAATTGGATTTACTATTTCAGGTGCCCAGAGAGCTCCAAGATCAAACAAAAGATGTTGTACTCTAGTAGCTACGATGCTCTGAAGAAAGCACTAGTTGGTGTTTACAAATATGTCCAGGCATGTGACTTTGAAGAAGCCAGTCAAGAAGCAATTGAGGATGCTTTCAGGAAAGGAAAGTAGACATGGCATCTCTCAATTATTCCTTTTGTGTGTTGAAGGGACAATCTCTCGGCACATTAAAGTGATCCCTTCTTCCAAGCTTCTGTTTTCAAAAATAAGATGTGACTGGGATGCTCAGTGAAACATCAAGTCTTAAAAGAAAAATTGGGAAGTGCTTGTAGAGCATATTTATATTATTTACAGTACTGTATTTTTCATGCTGATTAATATTAATGTGAAATATTTCTAGAAAAGTTCCTCTTTTGTTTCTTGATTCTAGATTTTTGGCAGTCATAGGAAAATCACATGGCTCTCTAAAAATTTTAACTAAAATTCTTTTTATAGGAAGCATAAGTGTTCCAAAATTTAGTCATCTGGTTATTGCTGTGCAAACACTTCCATGTGTCTACATGAGTAATTTATGTCATTTCCCTGTGTTTTTCATATGACTGTATTTGTATGTAAGCACCAAAAACAATAAAATGATTTGAATTTTTTTTTCAGTAAGCTTTCTACTTGCTTGTGTTGAGCTTTTTATGCAATCAATGTAATAGCACATCTTTATACTCAAAAGTGCATTAATGATACGTGACATAATTTAAAATTTTCTAAATTTTTGTCTATTCTCTTGGAAATAAAAATTAAATTTAGAAATTCATAGTTTTGCATTTTTTTACTTCAAGATTATTTGAGCTTCACATTTTTAAATTCTCTTATGCTAACTTTGTCCCACAATATCCTTATCAGTGCATACTCATACACCTGGTCAGTCAGATAATGCAGATGCTCATGTGCATGCTGGGCACAGATACATTCAAAGGGCTTGCCGATCATTTTCCTTTAATTCCAAGGTTTTTCTTTTTAATGGATAGTTACCAAAAAGAAACATCTTTTTAAGTCGCTATAGCCCAAGCATGTTGCACAGATGTATGTGCATATACACTTGTTCATATACGCACCATGTATTTAGTTATCAAGAACTATTGAGTTTGCAGATAGTTTTTTTTTCTTTTATCTGGCTATGCACCTGGTTTGACAAAGTATCTGGACCCTCCCCAAAATTTTATTTTCACTTGACAAAATTCCTTTTCTGAGGTCCAAAGGGTAAAAACTCCCACTGTATATTTCGTCTGGATATGTCCCTGTGCACCAATATTTCTAAAGTACTGACAAAGTAATTTACAAAAGGGGTCTGATGTGCCTGTAGACAGGGTTAGTGTGCAGTTTTGAAAAGCTTGAAAGTCCTTGAATTACAGAATTTAGATTTCAAGGCCTGAAGCCTTGAAAAAAGGATAATTTACCCAAAGAGCCTTGAGTCCTTGAATATTAACAAGGCCTTAAATTTTTTGACTAGAAAAGAACCCTCATAAGAAAAATCTTTAAAAATAATGAAGCGAGTGATGCGAAACCTCGATCCTCAGTAAAAGGTTGTCCCAGCAGGTTTTCGGGGATACCACGTGATAGTCTTATCGCTTATAATGTCAATCATTGCTAAGGGGTCCCGGAAGGAGAATTTTTTCTTGCTTTCTGCAACAAACTTCGCTAGTGTTAATATCTTTGTCTGCAAAAAAAAAGTAATCATTTGAAAATATTTCTGCAGAAACAAAACAGATACAGGGAGTTTTGTTCTTAAACATATATGCTTATATTTGAAATGTATAATTAGTCGTTTCATTTCTAAGTTATAATTGAAGATGGGAAGTGTTCCTTCATTGAACTTTGGTTGCAGAATCCAAGCTTTCAAGTTGGATAGTTATGGATGGGAAAAAAGTCATGTGGTGAAGTTTATATGTTTAAAGCATATAGATATTTCCAAAATGGGCGAGTCAGCCTTGAAAAGTGACATGCTTGGAAAGAAACATAAGACATGTATGGAATCGTGGAAGATTAGCACTTCTCTTGTGATTCACTGTGTAACGTTGTATGAGAAAGGCCCGGTATCATTACTGTCTACGTCGACCAACTCAGTTTTGCAGGTTGCATTGAAAAACGATATGCTGAAAGCAGAAACTTTATAGGTGCTTAAAGTAATTACAGCCATTATTCTCATAATTCATTCATGTCTCATAATTCAAGAACTACTTAAAATAATGTTCAGCGATGGTTATATATGTTTAAAGCATATAGACAGTGATATCGCAAAAAGCTTCACATGTGGTGAGAGGAAATGTGCATTCATTTGCAGTTTCGGAGTAGCTCCTTATTTATCAAGATTGCTTTTTTTATTTCATCGATAAGTAAAAAAACTTAATTGTGTTATTTGATGAAAGTCATAACAAGTTTTTAAAATCTAGACAAATGTTCATTTGTGAACATAGGATGGAGTGGCAACAAGATTTTTAACATCATTTATGAGGCATGCTACTTCTGAAATCATCCTTACCAAAATTCATGAAAGTCTAGAGTATTTGCAGCTGTCAAATATCCTGAAGTTATCTATGGATGGACCAATGTCAGCTGGAAAGTTTTTAACCTTTTACACGCCAATGTTCCATAAGTGGAACATCCACTTTAAAATTCTGTGAAAAATTCACTTTTATTCCAATTGCTCTGTAAAAATTATTATGTAGAGCAAAAACTTGATTTAATTTTTTGGCATCGCGATTATGCTGCTAAAATTAAAATTGTCTTTGATAAAAAAATCTAAATTTTGTCCTTTTTCGTATATTTCCTGGAGTAAAATAAAAAAATTCCTGTAAAATTCAAAATTTATCAGATGTTTTTCTAACTAAGTGAGAGTAATTAAAAATGTTCATTTTCTTGATAGAAAATAATTAATAAACTATAGATTCATTTTTTAAATGTAATATTAGGTTAGAAATTTGCATGTTCCATAAATGGAACATTGGCGTGTAAAGGCATATTTTTTAACAAGATAAAGTTCTTTTGACTACAGTGCGTTGTGGCTTCGATAAAAAGGTTTCTCGCATAAGAACTTCGACTAAGTGTCAACGAAAGATGTTTATGATCGCACATCCCCTTTCCATTCCACTAAATCCCCCCCCCCTTCCCCAGTTGCTATGACCACAGATCGGCTATGACGGCGTGCAGTTGCCGCTTGAAAACACGTGTGTTTGTTTATACTTAGGCGTAGTTTATGGCTCAGATAGAGAATGCATGCTGGAAACTCACGTGAATTTTTTTCGTTTCCACTTACGTACGAATTTCTTCAGTTAGTAAGGATACGCTGCACCGATCAGATGTCTCATTCAAAGCCCTTTCGTACCGTGGAGGAAGCACTAGATTATTTTCATACTTTATCAGATGATTCTGATGAATGTATAGATATATGTCAACTGCCTCCAGATGAAAGTGGGTGTTTGACTGACGAAGAAGACATTACTGAGGAAATATTTGATGCTGTTCTGCCTGCAGATGTTTGTGGTCAAATTGAAATATCCACAAAAATAGATGTCAGTGAAATATCCGATGAAGGCGGTTTTGATCCTGAATTACCATCAACTTCAAAAGGGCAGAGTTCAAAACGAAAGTTAAAAGAGAAAAGCATCCAAAATCGTTGGGGAAAAGATATTGGTTATGAAAATACTCTAAAAACAGAATCCGTTGAAAATATCTGTGAAGTATTTCCGCAACTGTCTAATTTAACGCCAATTGAAATTTTTCAAAAGTTCATTCCTGTAGAATATTTACTGCATTTAGCAAAAATGACAGAATTGTACGCATTACAGAAAGGAGAAATTATATCTGTAGATGAAAATGATATAGGGCAGTTTTTTGGATTATTGCTATTTAGTGGATACCACCAAGTACCTGGAGAAGATTTATATTGGAGCACTCAGGAAGATCTATCGGTCCCAATTGTATCTACTGTGATGCCGAGAAACAGATTTAGAAAGATTAAGAAAAATTTTCATATTATAGATAACAACACCTTGGCAGTAGGAGATAAGATGGGAAAAATTGCTCCCTTTTATGAAGTGCTAGAAAAAAACTTTCAGCAATTTGGATTCTTCCACTCTAAATTGAGTATAGACGAGTCAATGGTGCCCTATTACGGTCATCATTCTGCCAAAATGTTCATCCGAGGTAAACCAATAAGGTTTGGTTACAAAATTTGGATGTTGTGTTCAAACAGCGGTTATCCATATGCTATGAGGATCTATAGTGGGAAAAGTCCCGAAATAGAAAACTCTCCTCTTGGATCAAAAGTTGTGTGGGAACTTTTATCCACTATTGAAAATCCAGAAAAACATGAAATTTTTTTTGACAACTTTTTTACTTCACATAAGCTGTTGATTGATTTGTCGAAGAAAGGTTTTAAAGCCACTGGCACGATTCGAGAATTTCGCACAGGAAGATGCCCTCTCAAATCATCGAAAGAAGCCTCAAAATGGGAAAGAGGAAATTTTGAGTACCGATGTGATGGCCAAGTTTACATTTGCCGCTGGAAAGACAGTGCCGTAGTAACTATCGCGTCTAATCATTTGACACATCAGCCTGTTGGAAAAACTAAAAGATTTTGCCGAGCGCAAAAAAAACGAACTGATGTTCCTCAGCCTCATCTTATACAAATGTACAATGAGGGAATGGGAGGAGTCGATTTGCTCGACAGACTTCTTGGATCTTATCGACCTGTGCTCAGAAGCAAAAAATGGTACTGGAATCTATTTAGCAATGCTCTAAATATGGCTGTTGCAGCTGGATGGATTCTGCATTCGCATTTGCACAAAGGTACAGCAACAGAACTTTCCCATCTAAATTTCCGGAGAGATGTAACTTTGTGTTTGCTGCGCATGAAACCTGTAATTCACTCTGTTCCTGGACCTCGCGCACATCGCTGTGAATCTTTGAGACAATCAGATGCACACTATCTTGTGCCATCAACCCAAGGACGTTGTGCTGTGTGCCAGAAGAACACTAAAAAGAAATGTTTTGAATGTGACAAAAGACTGCATGAGAAATGCTTTCCTAACTACCATGGGCAGTAGGAATTTTTTCTTGTTCCTCTTTCTTATAAGAATTTTGGTAAGACTTTTTCCTTGTATCCTTTAACTTTTCTTTTGTGTAAATATTCAGTATTCATAAAATATTCAAAATTATTCATATGTTATTCTTTCTTATTCATTATTACTCATTATTCATCTGTCCTCCTGTTCGCCATGTATTACGCCAATATTTTTCATTATTATTCATATATTGTTCGTTCTCTGGGAAACATGGCTCAGTTATTATCCATCCCTTCCTATTTCCTATTGCCATTTTTATTGTTTGATTAACATCCTAATAAAAAATTTAAAACTGTTTTGATGTAATAATTCTTGCTTCATAGTGATGTAATTATTTTTTTACATTTAGTAAACAAGCTTTTTTCTACATCTTGACAAGTCCTGTCGGAGTAGTTTTGAGGACTACCAATGCTTGACAAGCTCAGCCCCGCTAATTTTCGAAGTGTCTTGTATTATTTCCAAGTATCTTTTGAAAAATTTACTCATAAAAAATTTTAAATTATGCAGCGAACACGAATTTCGACTTTGAATTCAATTGACCACATTTTATAAAAAACATGTAGAAAAACTAAGTGTTTCACGCCAATGTTCCACTTCTGGAACATGTTATAAATCATATACAAAAATTTTTTTTTGAAAAAAAATGTACTTAGGGTTCTTAAATAAGAGTTTTAATCATATTTTTATCTATAAATAACTCGTGTTATACTTCGATCATAGTGCGGCGTGTAAAAGGTTAATGATCTACAAAGAGAACTAACAGTTGATAACACAGGGAAACAGCCGTTTTGGTGCCCTGGTGTTTGGACCTGATTTTGAATGAATTTGATGCCCTGAGTTCAAATATGGCATTAGTTTTTGCCTAGGAGCTCAAATTTTTAAGATATAACATTTTAGGTAAATTCACATATCACAATTTTAAGTTGAGTGAATGGATCAAATAAAATCTAAACTCGTGATTTTTATTATTATATTATACAATTATGATAAAGATAAAGTAATACCAACCAACTAATCACTCAAGACTAGAGACTGAAGTTTTTATTCCCTGATATTCTTGAATGTTTCTTATGGCTGTCCCTTTTAAACTCCAGCAGTAATCTGCCATCATATGGGTATCCCATCTTCCTCCATAGTCATCTTCCATAGTTTTAATGTCCTGGTGAAATCTTTCGCCTTGTTCTTCACTATTGTCTGCTAAATATTTTTCATTTAACCACGAAGCAAGTAGATCTGAAGCTCTTTTTTTTTTTTTTTTTTTTTTTTTTTGGCAGGTTGAGATCTCTGAGGTCATTTAACTCATCCTGATTAAAACGTTGAAGAATTGAGGACATCGTTTCATAATCACTGTCACCTTCATTCGAATCAGCAGGGTTATCATAGGGACAACACACTTCAACGATCTCTGGTAGTTGGGAAAATACTGGAATCGGCACTTCCTCTGAGTGTGGGACTGGCTGTCTTGCAGAGGGTAAATCAGGATAAGTCCACTTGCTACGATTGTTTAGATTGATATCGGTAATATTTACTAAGCAGAAATAAGTCATTGATGTGGTTTTTGGGTTCTCTCCAGACCATTGGTATACCAAATTTTAGACTTTTTCTTTTTCCTGTAGTCCACTGTCGTAAGTGTTCTCTACAAGTTTTGTAGATCTGATGTGGTGCCCATGTTTTATCTTGATCTCCAAACTTAAAACACCAAAGTATCCATAATAGGCTCTTTTTATAGTCATTAACAGTCGTTCTGTTTTCTTTTAATGTGTATTCTCCACATATGTAGCAAAACACATCAGGATGTTTTTACAACTTCTTCTACTGGAACTCATTTTATTTCAATTCAACACCACAAATACAACAATCTACAATGAAGTACGTTTTGGGTTAACTGTATAATACAATTTTATAAACATAAATATCGCATAGCGGCAAATTTGATCTACCCCGTAAGGTGGGAACTCAGTTACTGACCCAAACTCTTGTTAAACCGAAGGTCACTCAAGTCATTGGACGCTGAGTCTATCTGGTGAATTTTCTTGGAAATAACTGGATCAGACTAAAAATAGGGCAATTATGCAGGGATTAATAATCGTATATGTGATTTAGGACAGTACAAAATGGAGTTACAACTGCTCATTTTATGTGGAATTGCATTTAAAACAAAAGAAAAAATAACACTTATCTAAAAAAGTAGAGCTGATGGAGAAAAACTAACTGCATATTTTGATTCGGCGCCCCAAATATTGCTAAAATCAGTTAAAAAAAATTTATTTTTGTTGCCCTGTGTAATGGGGGGAAAAACTGCTTAATATTGGAAGCTGTGTTCTACATAATGTGAACAATGCATTTCACTAAGGAGCTAAAGCTTCTGGTTAGAATGTTGGGAAATTTCTGCAATGTTTGTATTCCCTATTCAAGAATTCACCAGCTAGAATTGTAAGATTTTGGTGAGCTTTCAGAAGCAAGATTTAAATTGCCCCTTAAGTTTTGTTCCCACAGATGGCTGGAGAATTCTCTGGTCTGAGAACGAGCAATTGATATATGGGAAGTAGTAATGAAGTATGAAGAAGTGTCTGAAAAGAAACTCCCAAATCCTGGTTGTGTTTTCTTTGATACGGTCAAAAAGTGGGGGGAAAGATTCATTAGCTTTTGCCAAACTAAATTTTTTTAACTCAATAGCTGAACAAATGAAGCCCTTTCTCACTGTTTTTCAAACAGATTCGCCTGTTTTACCTTCTTGGGAAGGGACTTAGAAAAGTTGATAATAGAACTAATGAGAAGGTTTGTAAAACAAAGTATTGGATTCGTCTCATTCTTCGCTTAAACGTGCCAAGATGGAAATCGCGAACAATCAGTGCATTACTTATTCTAAAATAGATGTTGGATTTATGACAGAGAAGGAATTAAGATTATCCAAGTCCATAAGTGATCGTCAAGTCATGGAATATTGGTTAGAGCCGTGGTTCCCAAACTTTTTTCACCGCGGCACCCTTGCGAGATTAAAGAGTTTGCGACATCTTTCTCAGACTAAACATTTTCGCAGCAAGTTACCTTTACAGCAGTATGAATATGGAGTTTAGAAAGATACAGTTTGGATGCATTTTTCATTATTTCTTTTGTGCTTATTGGGCTAACTATCAAGAAAGTATTCTCTTGGGAAAGCAATATAGAATTTTGCCCACCACCATCTCGGGGAATTCTTGTAAAAGAGAGACGGCTGGACACAACTCTCTCGAACTTGACTGACATATTTTTGTTTTTGCCCACTGCTCATAGGCTTGGCTAACTTTTTAGTGGGATACCCGTTCAGAGAAGTTTTTCATTATACTTTAACAAATGTTCGACTTTCCTTGATTATGTCCACGGCACCCCAGGGTGCTGTGGCACCAGTTTGGGAACCTCTGGGTTAGAGTGAGGGGACTTTTTTAAAAGTTTATTAAACCAATTGTTGGAAAAGGTTCCGCTGCAGTATTCCTTGGTTCGTAATATCAAATGCTTGTTACCAAACCTCATGACAACAGATCAAGAAATGTGTTACAAAGTTTCAAGCTATGTTTGAATGCTCTCTCTGATGCTGGTAGAGTAAATTCAAAAGACTGTGATACTATACTTTGGCAGTACAAAGACACTTAGTGGTGTGGCTAAAGTGAATTCGGATTTCTTGGATTTTGATGAGTCTAAAAGATTAGATGAACTTTTCTATCGGTTCCTAAATGAAGATAAAAATTATTCAATGCTATGGGATGTAATTAAAAAGTTATTTTGTACTCCTTTCTCATGGACAGGTGTCTGTGGAGAGGATTTTCTATCAACAAAGAGTTGGTGGTAGAAAATTCAAAAGAAAAATCATTAATTTCCCAAAGGGTCATATGTGACCACATTTCATCAGTTGGAAGAATTAAAAATGTGGTTTTAACCAAGGCCCTACTGCTGAGTGTCTGCTCTGCTAGACAGAAGTAGAAGACGGACTTGGAAGACTAAAAAAAAAGAGAAAGAATCTGCTTTATCTAGAAAAAGAAAACTTTTAGTAGATGAAATTTCAGATATGAAAAAGGAAAAAAATGTTTTGAGAAAGAAGTCGAATTGCAGAAATCAGCAGATGATCTTGGATTCCAAACTGAAAAAACTAAAAACTTAATGTTTTTGACAAAGTCCAACAGTTTCTGCTAATCAGCGTCTGAAAAGCAAGACCTTGTGAAAAATGTTGAAGTTGAGCTTCAAGAAAAGGGAGAAATTACTAAGTAAATAGTTAAATATATCAAAAGTACCCCTTAGTCAAGAATATTTAAGTGTTGTATAATCAAGAATTTGTGTATTATTTACTTGTATACAAACTAGTCAAGATAAAGAGTGTCAAAAATAGTTCTGTAAAAGTAACGAAAATATTAATACCCGGTATGTATTCGTTACTAGTTCGAACGTGAGAAACAAGTCTTATAGCACGTATCTAGAGGAGGGGGGAGGCTGCAGCCCTCCTTTCCTAAATCTGACCCTTTACTTAGCTTACAACATTATATTTATTTACAACTGAAACTTAGTAATGTGGTACACACACACCCCTCCTGGCTATGCCACTGTACATAGCATTACATATGATTACAAATGTTTAAAATACTACATACAGTTACATTGTTTTTCTTTGTTTAAAAACAAATAAAAATATCATACATTATTTTTTGACTTTAAAGCGTAAGAGTTGTATTTAGACCTTATTTTCTCTGATTAATAGATGTTTTTATACAATGTTAAATTATCCGAATAACTCGGATAGTGCCTATAGAAATCTTCCAAAAACATGCTCCCCCCCATAGTCTCCCTTTCCCTTTTTTAATTCTGAACGCTGGTTTAACCTGTTCATTCTCATCTTAAAAGGTATAACGGAAAATCTTGTGCCTAGTGTTGCTTCCAAGTGCGGATTCTTGAAAGATGGGGGTCAAGTCACCAACATGCTGAACTTTTTTGAATTATTTTAATATCAGTGGCGTACCCAGGGGTGGGCATAGAAATCCTGGTTCCCTCTCGAAATTTTTGTTTAAAACGAAACGATAACTTAAAAAAATATGTTTTAAGTTTACATGCCTAATATTTTTTTTTTCAATTAATATTTTAAATAATAAAAAGCATGAATTTGTTTACTTTAAAAAAATGTTTTATATGCAAAACAATGAGGATTGAAGATTTCCGAGACTAATATGTAAATTGTTTTAGTTTGGCAAAATATAAAATGGCTGATATGCTGATTTTGAGAAAGTGAGTTCTCTCGGTATGCACAGTTTTAGGCTTTTTGGCGCAATTTACTGAGAGCTTAAGGAAATAGCATTTTTGAAAACAAGTGTATAGGTTTTATTAGAATACCGCATTAAATTTTAATTATCCGTGCAGAAATAATGCAGTTATTGGGGCATTTCCAGCGATCTAGCTTCAGAATTCTCGCCAATTGATTTAACTTGGGGGGGGGGGGAATTCCACCAAATTTCAGAAAATTAAAATCTTCGCATTTAGTACATTGAGGTAATGATGAATAAAACACGTACAGTTGATAATTTAGAAAATGCGGCTGTATTAAGAGATTCCACTTTCCAAATAAATTCCTGCTTTACTGTTTGGCGGTTGAACAATTTCCCATTTTGATTGCTGCTAAGTCAATGCTCCGAATGATTCCCTGAAAAAACTCTTGCAAAATGGTGTATGTTGGCACTTTGGCGAGGGACTTTGATTTGAAACTGGATTTTATTTGAGACTGGTATATATAGTAACACTGGTTATAGATAATAATGAATGTTGGTATGCGTGACCCGAGGTTATATAAGTTGAAACACAGCTCGGAGCATAGACTCTTCGTGACTTCACTTACCATGTAAAAATATGTCATTGTAATCTCGGAGTGTTTTTCCGTACAACAGAGCCCCATCCCGAGTAAGCCGTCCTGCATCTGCACCCGGTGGTCCTCCCACAGCGAGACCCCGGTGCTGAACTTAACCCGAAGATGAAATGAAACTATGCCGTCTCTCTGCCGAACATTGCCAGCCCGACTACGAAAAAGCATTACGGCGTTCGTCAAACATTATATGTATATACATAGATACTGGTTATGGCTCCTGACGATGGTGCCAGAGTTATAATTTCCATTCTGCCGACCAGCTTGTATGGTGGATAAAGCACCATACTACGGTTTCAGGTTCAACTCCCGGCGGTCAGAGTTGGGCAAAAACTAACTAACAACTAAAACTAATTTAGTTAGTTGACAGGTAAATGACAACTAAACTAATAGTTGTTAGTTGTAAGGTTCAACTAACTCTGCTCAACTAAATTAGTTTTAGTTGAACAGAAAACTAATTTAGTTGAGCCAACCTAGTTGAACCTTCAACTAACAACTATTAGTTTTAGTTGTAAAGTCAACTAACTCGACTCAACTAAATTAGTTTTAGTTAAACAGAAACTGATTTAGTTGAGCCGAGTTAGTTGGACCTTCAACTAAAATTATTAGTTTTACTTGTAGTTTTCGAATAACAATTAACAACTAACTGTAATCTATCTGTACTTAGGGGCAGAGTTGGGCATCATTATGTAAAATATTAGCTGTCATTCTGAGCTTTGTTAAAACTGTGGTATTCAGTGGACCGTTATGTTTGTGAATTGTGCTGTGCGGATTGTTCAACGATCTTGTAGTAGCAATAAAATTTTAACTTTTGTCCTGACATTTGGAATAGTTTCTCAAGCTTTCTATACACCCATCAGCTCTCGTCCCATTCAGAAACAGAAGAACTCCCAAATTCACAGTAATATATATTTCATGTTTACAAAATTTTGATATTACTTATATAAAAACAATTAGACTTTTATCTGTCCTTTACTTGGAATCCAAAAATTTTGCGATTTCTATCCGTTTCAGAAACCTGTGAATCCAGTACTACCATAAAAAAAAGTTTGCCTGTCATTCTGTTGAGACAATTTTTTTGTTCACGTATCACGTAAAAATGACTGAAGCGAATGAAATCAAATTTAGTGAACTTAAAATATAGGCGTCGAATTAGAAAAAAGTTATTTGATTTTGAGATTTTTCGAAAATTATTTCAAAATCCATAAATATTTGTCCATCATGTATAAATCACTGTAGCGAATGAAAAGAAAATTGGTATCGTCACAGATCATCAGTTAAACAATAGGCATCGGCCAGTGGCGTAGCGAAAAATCGTTCACGGGGGGAGGGAGTTACGACTACTGAAACTCATACATATACGTGTGTGTGATTAGAGAGTGAAGAAAATACATTTTGAATGACAAAATTCATCATTGGGTGGGGGTTGTAACCCCTAACCCCTTCCCCGTGGCTACACCACTGATGTCGACGTACTTCAAAGTTTTTTTTTTATAGATTTTGAAACTGAAAATTGTACGATTCCTGAAAAATGACAATGGAATAGAATGGATTTAGGAATAATGTTAGATGGCAAGAAAACTGGTCACCTTTTCATTATAAAGTGACCAGTTTTCTTGTTCCCGAGGGTGAGGGTTGTCACCTTCGACAGCTTCCCCTTTATTTAGATTCTGAAAAGAACAAAACTCTACAGAAATATGAAAAATCATAATTCGACATAACTTAATATGTCATGGTCAATAATTTTAATATGTGAAAACAACGTAGTAAGTTTGATATAATACGTTTTTGGTCTCACCATGGCACAGTGATTACGCCACTGAAAATGGTAGATGGCCGAAGTGTGAAGGTCCTGGGTTCGGGTCCCATCGCTTGTCTGACGATGTAATGGTCTGGAATTTTGGTAGGTTTTCTCCAGATGTAACGTGAATACGCGTTAGAACCCCTTAGAAAGTCCTCCTACCAAGGCATCCCCCCCCTTGGCAGATTGCCCTAGTGTAGTGGCCAAAGTGTGAAGGTCACGGGTTCGGGTCCCATCGCTTGTCTGTCGATCTAATGGTCCGGAGTTTTGGTATGTTTTCTCTAGATGTAACGTGAATACGCGTTAGAACCCCTTAGAAAGTCCTCCAAGTTTCCCCATCCTTGGCAGATCGCCCTTGCGTAGGGTTGCCATAATCACACAAACAAATAATACGTTTTTGTGAAGGTGTAAATAAATTTTTTGTTTCAAATAGCCGAATAGTTTTAAAATATGCTTTAAAGTAACGGTTCTCAACCTTTCAACGTCGCCCCTCCCAAGAAAGACTAATTTACGGTGGCGCCCTCTCCCCCACCTTCATAATTTTAAGCATACATTCAGTTTTTCATTCTTGAACAATGAAAATGTAGTGTAGTCGCTTTTTCTACAAAATAATGTTATCAATAAAGTTTGAGTAAACATTTTAAACGGAAATAGATATGTTCTGGAGTAAAAATAAGAATAATTGAGATGATTTTTTTTAAACATGCATTATCGCTTGCCCTTAACTGTTTTTCTAGCGCTCCCCCTGCAAACGCTCTCCGCCTCCCTATGGGTGGGGGGGCACTTTACCGGTTGGGAAACGCTACTTGCCTGTAGAGCGCAATGTGTTTGGGTGCTCCAGTAAAATATCTATTTAAGCTATATGCAAATTTCAATAGATTCCTGGATGCGGTATATATATAATATAAAATAGCTAACTTACGGAATCCAAAGATAATCCATCGAGCAAGTGAAAAGGAAACTTAAGTAGTAAGGAAATCCAGGTAGCACTTGATACCAATTAATAAACTGAAGCCGAGAACAAATTTAGAAAATGGTGGCCATAAATATTGTGTAATCAGAGCCTTCAAAGCCAAAGAATGGTTATGAATTTGTTTCAAATAGCCAAATAGTAATCAATATATTTTTACATCAGTAATTATACGGATAGACTGAGAGAGAGACAAACCAAAATCCTTGCTGGAAAGTGCTTAAAAAATCATACTTCGTTTTTGAACTAAATAACTTCTAAATCCTTGAAAAAAAGTGCCTTAACACAATGAAACTGTTAACTAGAATGCAGAAATGTAATAACAGCCATTGGTAAAGGAACACGAATACACAGCTTTGTTCTCTCACAAGTAAAAAGCGGATATGTTTTCTTTATCTGTCGGCATTATTAGTTATTAGTTTTTATTCGACAATTACAACTAAAACTATTAGTTGTAGTTGTGAGGTTCAACTAACTCTGCTCAAATAAATTAATTTTAGTTGAACCTTCAACTAAAACTAATTTAGTTGAGGCAAGTTAGTTAAATCTTCAACTGGAACTACTAGTTGTAGTTGTAAGGTCCAACTAACTCGGCTCAACTAAATTAGTTTTAGTTGAGCAGTAAACTAGAACTAATTTAGTTGAACCTTCAACTAACAACTATTTTAGTTGAACATTTAGTTGTGTGCAATTAAAACTTCCCTAGTTTTTAGTTGAATGTTTAGTTCAATTAACATTTTAGTTAATGATGCCCATCTCTGCCGGCGGTCGAGGTTCGATCCCCGACTGGGCGTGGATGTCATTGTGTCCATCCCTTCATAGGGGGCAACGTTGGTCCACCTACTAGGTGCCCCCATAATAAAGTGACCAACAACTCCGGCCTTAGTAGTGGCCAAGGCATTGTTAGAGCCCGCCATTTGAAAAAATAAATAAATAAAATAATTTCCATTCCATTCTATTATCGGGTCATTCCATGTGAAATCAACCAGGGGTCTGGACCTTGACATCTCAGATTTCAATAATTTTTGGTTTACAGTTTGCACCTTCGGAGTACATGAAAAATCCAATTTTTTAATTTTTTTGGAACAGTAGTTTTTTTTCTATGATTTTTTAAAAATTAGAAAAAGTGCAAAAATTGACACTCTTGCCATTCATAAAGTCATTCATAATTCTGTAACGAATTATGCCAGAGTGCTCATTGATAGATCATTTTGAAGCTCTTTGTATGGGCTTTAATCTGATATACAACACAATATATTTTAAATAAATTAATTTTTTAAATGAAATTTTAAAATTTAATTTTTTTAAAACATCGCCTTTGATTTTTTCAAAAAAATGTATGTTTATCTTCTACTTGTTGTCTAGAGATGTGCAGTTTCAAGATGTAAAAATAATGGGTATTGAAGAAATTAATTTTTATATAAAGACAAGTGCATAAGCCACATTGCGAGCATAATGCAAAAAATTCAAAACTATCACCTTTTTCCCTTTTAGAGAAATCAATTCTGACTAATAAAATCTGTTAAAATGATAGAATTTACATGCTTAATTTTCAAAACATGAGCTTATCAAATATTTTGTCAATATGTTCATTATCTCATGTCTAATTAATGAAATATAATTAATCTAAATCAATAGATACTTTTGAATTCACCCTGTCAGGTAAAAATTTTAAATACCATGTTAGTCAATAACTATATAATAATTTAAAATAAAACAATTCATTACCTGGGAGATTAAATCATCCATTTCTGTATAAAGTATATAAATTAAGCAAATTAATAATTTAATTAATTTTTTGCTTTATATATGTAATATTCACACAGTTCATATGATTTACAGCTTATTAGCATACTAGTTACAACTATATAATCTTGATTAAATAAAAAGTCCCCATTCAAATTTAATCTTCAATTATGAAATTTTTGATAATTTAGTTTTTTATCCAAAATGACTGATGATGCTGCCATTTCCTTCTGGGTTAGTGTATATGTTCTTCCGGTTGCTGTACAAGGATCCACCTTTTTTAATATATCACAGACTGGAACTTCTAAAATATCAGGTCTAGGTTTAGGAAAGCAGAATGATGGAGCTGGTTCTTTAGGATGAAGAAAGCTAACCTTATAATTCAGGGTGTCTACCAAATTTCTGAAAGTCAATTTCCTGACTTTTGGGAGGTCCCGGGAAAAAAATTCCTGACCAATGCATTTTACTTTGGGGAATTGCACAATGCCCTCTCCCTTGTATTTATATTTGCATATTTTGTACAACTTCTTGAAATACAGGATTAAGCTTTCATCAATTAAAAGAAACAGAAGTAATCGCAATTTATGATAGAATTAACTAACTGTTCTTGGAAAGACGGTTCTAACCCATAAGTTACCAAGTAAGATAATTTGTCTTTTACCCTCCCATCACGATTAATGAGCCCCCATTTTTCCCTCCTTATACAAACACATCGCTTGATGCTTTCGCGGTCCGAAAAATGCGTTGCAGTCACTTTCGGTTCCAGTTTGACAATTAAAGAGGAAGGGTAAAAAAAAGAATACGAAAAAAAATTGATTCTTTTGGTGAATTTTCCGGACCCATTACCCAATTTCCCGTTTTTTTCCAGACCCATTTTCCAATTTCCCGGCTTTTTCCAGACTTTCCGGAGCGGTAGACACCCTGTAATTTGATTCATGGTTTTTAGCAAGAATGCATGCAAGCCACCAAGAACCCCCATAATTAACAGTTACAAATCCTAAATCATGTACTTTTCTATCTAAAATATTTTCTGGAACTATTGGAGACTCAATACATTCTTGTGAACTGAATGAATAAGCTTTTGTCAACATCCGTGATTCAGATACTGGAATGATGGCATGAACCTTTTTAGTTCCTTGTATTGTATGTGCATCATCAAAACAGGAAATCAGTCTTTTCTCATTTTCATCGTACTGATCATTTGTGCAGTACATGAAACGTATGGCAGGTATATTTTTGTTTGCAAAATCATACAGTTGTTTGGGATGTGGCCTTCAAATGGTCTTTGTAAACTTGCTTTGGTAGCAAGCCTTTTCACTGTTCCTCCAAGACCATCACATGCATTTTTCCCATGTGATGTGGAAAAAAATTGCCACTCAGCATCAATGCCAAAATAACTTTTACGCAGGCAAATGTTTAGAAAACTTTTCCTATTTTTATACTGAGCTGCAGATCCATCTGAAAAGTAGTATATTTTAGAAATGTTGAGACTTTCTTTGAGTTCCGTCATAAGATGAATTTGAAACAGATTGAATGCTACCATATTGTGCTTCAAACATTCTGATATGAAAACATAATTGAGGTGCTTAATTTTATCGTTACCTTCTTTATGATAAATAACAAAAGGATGAAGGGTAGACTGAGTAGTAGTCCAATGGTAAAATTGCACCTCATCCTGTAAAACAAAGGAATAGTTTTCTGGAAAATCACACGTTATCAATATTTCTCCACTTTTCAAATTTTCTTTTCTATGATTATAAAATTTCTTTTGTTGGTCTGCAATAAATGAGTGTTTTTAGCTTTAAAAGATCAGAAGTGTAATCATCAATAAAATACTCTGTTTTTCTCACAACAGTTTCCATTGTGCATCGATCTGTTGATATCCATTTTTTGTAAGTGACGTTGTCAATCATTTCTTCATCAAATTTCTGATAAAATTGATTTTTAAAATTTGTAATCCCTGGACATTTTTTGCATACATTCATGTAACAATTGGCTGAAGGTGGATTACACATTATTTTAGCAAGACAAATTTTGTAGTTTTTTAGCACACTTCCATCACCATCTAATGAAAAATTTATCGATTCCTGATCCATCCAGCATAAGCTTCACATTCTGATGATTAATACAAACACAAACTATATAGGTCCCACTTTTCCCTGCTAAAATACAATTTTTAGGTCTTATGTCACAAAACTTTGAAAAACCAACTTTTTGAGTTGGTTTTTCTCTTTAAATAATTGATAAATTTCTTAAGTTGCCAAAATTAACCTCTTTTGTACATGAATTTTTGTGCCATCATCTGTAATAATTGATACAAAATCTTTTTTTACAGGCATTATTCTACTGACTTCATCATTGTTATCAATTACAGCCTTCACAGTTTTTTCATCTAATGCTTTTCCTGGCTTAGGGTTCAGAGTTTAAAGAATTCCTTTCTCATTAACTAGTTTTCTAGCTATTCTGACCATATAATCACTAATCACTTACTCCGGGGGGGGGGGGGGGCAGTTTGTTAGAAAATTGACATATACATCCATTTTATGGAAGTAAAATAGGATCTTTTACATTAATTTCTTTTTTCTCGGGGGTGTAGGAGGTCGCCCCCCCCCTTAATCCGCCCTTGCTTGTAGCAGAGTCATGCCAAACCAAAACACAAACAGTGCTGAAAAGAAAATAGAAAAAAGCATTTCTTCTGATGTTTAGAGGCTTAAACAAGCAGTTTTAACAAGGCAAGAAGGCTCAAACAAGAGAATGATGCACTAATTCAAAAATTAATTTCTTGAAAACCCATTATTTCTCCATCCTGAAACTTTGCATACTTTTAGACAATAAGTAAAAGATTAACATATATTTTTTTGAAAAAAATCAAGGTGATGTTTTTGAAAAATTTAAAATTTCATAAAAAAAATAAAATTTATTTAAAATACATTGTGTTACATATCATATTAAAGACCATGAAAATAGCTTTAAAATGATATATTTTTGAGCACTCTGGCATAATTCTTTACCGAATTATGGATGATTTTGTAAATGGCAACAGTGTCAATTTTTGCATTTTTTCTCATTTTTAAAAAATCATAGAAAAAAAAAAACTACTGGTCCAAAAAATTTTTAAAATTGGGTTTTTCATAAACTTCATAAGTAGAAACTATTAACCAAAAATCATTAAAATCTGAGATGGCAAGGTCCAAAAATATATATATATTTTTTTGGTTGATTTGACATGGAATGACCCTATCACTTTGTTTAGTTGTACTTCATTTGGCTCAGCATCTGTTTTTTTTTTTTTTTTTTTTGTTTTTCCCACTTGAGGTTTGCAATTCTTGCATCTGCTGTTATATATATTTTTTCATGTGGAGTAGTCATATTTGCAGTATACTTAGTGTTTTACTTATTAGTTAGATATATAATTTATACACTGAAGAGCCAAAAAAAGTGGTATAGGCATGCGTATGCAAATAAAGAGATATGGAACCAATCAGAGTACGATGCTCCAGTCGGCAATGCCTATATAAGACGAGTGTCTGGCACAGTTGTTAGATTGGTTACTGCTGCTACAATGGCAGGCTATCAAGTTTTAAGCGAGTTTGAACATGGTGTTATAGTTGGTGCACGAGAGATGGGACGTAGCATCTCCAAGGTAGCGATGAAATTTGGATTTTCATGTTCGACCATTTCATGAATGTACAGTGAATATCGGGAATGCAGTAAAACATCAATGACATCGCCGTGGACGGAAAAGATCATGCAAGAATGGGACCAACGACGACGGACGAGAATCATTAAGCCTGATAGACGTGCAACCCTTCTGCAAATTGCTGCAGATTTTAATGCCGCGGCCATCAACAAGTGTCACCTTGCGAACTATTTAACGAAACATCGTCGATATTGGCTTTTGGAGCCGAAGGCCCACTTGTGTACCCTTGTTGACTGCATGACACAAAGCTTTAGGCCTCGCCCGGGCCCGTCAACACCAACATTGGACTGTTGATGACTGGTAACACGCTGCCTGGTCTTATGAGTCTCGGTTCCAATTGAATCGAGGTAATGGACATGTATGGGTATGAAGACAACCTCATGAATCCATGGACCCTGCATGTCAACAGGGGACTGTTCAAGCTGGTGGAAGCTGTGATGGTATAGGGCATACACAGTTGGTGTGATATGGGACCCTTGATACATCTAGATACGACTCTGACAGGTGACAGGTATGTAAGCATCCTGTCTGATCACCTGCACCCATTCATGATCATTGTGCATTCCGACGGACTGGAGAATTTCAGCAGGACAAATGCTATACCCCACATATCCAGAATTGTCCAGGAGCACTCTTCTGAATTTAAACACTTCTGGTGGCCACCAAAATCCCCAGATATGAACATTATTGAACATATCTGGGATGCCTTGCAACATGCTGTTCAGAAGAGATCTCCACCCCCTCTTATTTCTACTGATTTATGGACAGCCCTGCAGGATTCATGGTGTTAATTACCTCCAGCACTACTTCAGACATTAATAAAATCCATTCCATGTCGTGTTGCGGCGCTTTTGCGTGCTTGTGGGGGCCCTACACAATATTAGGCATGTGTACCAGTGGTTTTGGCTCGTCAGTAAATATATGCTATGTGTAAAAAGGTAGTTTGGGTATTGTTCATTAAGCAGTGTACTTCCACTGTAAGCTTTGCTTTCCTGTCATACATGCCACGCGTGTTCATGGAGCTGTTTTTTCCTTAAGTTAATTGCCAGACACCAGGTCGCCCAATTCTGGGATCATTTTCCATGTACGCATTGTGCAGGTATATGTATAATGAATAAGTAAATGTATATGATTGATTAGAGATGAGAGAGAGGAGGAGTTTTATCCCAGTCTCTCACATGGTTTCATGAACGTAAATACGACTTCACTTTGAAAATCGAGATCTTTCTGCCTCACTGGAACTGCTCAATTAACCCATGTGGATTCTCATGGGATACAGCAAGTACAGCCGGGCTGCACTTGAAATTATCAGCACATACTTTAAAATAATTTAAATTTAGATTAGAATTGTGGAATTCCTATGGTAAATTAAAAAAATCTCCAAAAAAAACCAAACACAGAAAAACGTATTGTAGCCGGATCGCTCATTCAGAAAAAAAGCACTTTAATCTTCCCACAATTGAATTGGGAAAATCTTTGGTTCAGCCCAGAGCGCTGAAAAGAAAATTGGCAGCACCGTTGCCATGGCAACGACTACGTAAGCAGCCTCTCCGGCATAGGGAGTATGCAGCTGATACAGCCGATGAAAGATTTTTTAACGGCAGCTGAACTTGAGAACTCAACTAACTGATTGGCTCGGACGAGAAGGAGGGAGGGGGTAAGGAGAATATACGTTTGGAAAACTCTCGACTTTATATTGCTGAATTTATCAAGAAGCTAAGCCTGAATAGACACTTATGAATGGACAATTACCCATCAAAGTAGTATTGTTTTTAAGTAAGCAAGAACTGGCATTTAGAGGATATGGCGAGCGAGAAAATTCTTTAAACATGGGAAATTTTAAAGAGCTTTTAAAATTATTGATATCTGAATTAAAACAACGCCTTTTTATGGGGACATCACTGACCGATTCGCATGTTTAAAAGAAAGGAGGATTGATTTGACTTATAAAAAATAAGTAAGTTTTCTTTTTTTTTTCCTTTTCTTTTCAAGTTATCGTTACAAAAGAAAATTCTAAGGAAACTTCGAATCAGACACGGATTAATGCAATTTTGAGGATAAGAGCGGCTGGTTGAAATTTATGTCCATTTTATGGAAGTAAAATAGGATCTCTTACATTTTTTATGTAATTTCTTTTTTTTTTTTTTTTTTTCCTCTTCCTCGGTGAGGGCTTAATCAGCCAACTTTCGAATTCAATAACAAAGATTTTCCAATCCTGTCCGGAGGAAAGGGGGGGCTCATATGCTTCTGGCTGCACTAACAGTTTTGACCACGGGCCGCCACTGGATTCTCATAACTGTTTTACTCGCCCGGAATCTTAAAATTTATTGTGACAAAAGTCGACAGGATATTTAAATGCCTTTTGCAGCCTTAAATTTTTAAATTGTAAAAAATAAGTTTTCCAGGAGACGGGAATTTGACAATATACTGAAAAGTCACATTTAAAATTGTGACTTTTCAGTAATTTAATGTAAAGACATATTTGGTAATTTATGCTTAAAATTATTTGTTTTGATAAATGTGATAGTAGCATAAAAACTCAATAAGCTGTAATTCCAGAAGTTTTAAAGTCTGATTAACTTAGAATATTTAGGGTAGTTTAAAGTATTTTGAAAGGTGAATCTATTTAATGAATTTTCCATGTAACAAACTTTTTTGGGGATTTAGCAACTATGTAATGTAGAAGTCTAATTGAATCTAGTACATCATCAATACAAATTTCAGATACCTATTGCAAGAGTTATTTTTTAAAATAGTTTTCCAGTGTAACAGCATTTTGCAGACTACTATACAGAATTTTTAACTGTTCAAGAACAGCCATTAAACACAAACTAAAAATGAAGCACGTTTATTGTACTTTTAAAAAGGCATAACTACTGAAAGCTACTGAAAAATGAACATGCTGTAATTACAGAGATTTCCTCATTCCAGTTCTTTCAGGCTGTATTTGTAACACCCAAAACCATTTTCTCAGGATAGCTTATGAATTCTATAGTATAAAATTACAATTACATAAGGTTTTTATAAGCAGACATTTTCTCAAAATTTATAAAAACTGAGATCTTTGGAGCTTTTACAAACACAGCATTACAGAGAACTATGTAAGGCACAGACATAATGTAGAATCTTGTCTATGAAACTGGTTATAAAAAGATTGAAATGACAATTTTTTTTTTAATTGTAGATCAGCTTTACATGAAAATAATATTTTTCAGCACATTGATACTGAAATTTCAGAAATTAATACTGAGAAATCTGTATCCAACATTTTATAAGTAAAGAGCAACAGTAATGACAAAGACATCCATTTTCATTCTTTAGCACAAACAGAACAATTTTTATTAATGCATATTTTTTAATTTACACAAATACTTTTCCATTCAATAAAATATGAATTTTATTTTTTGCCCTTCAAGTACAGTTAAATCAACATATTTGAACAGAAGCTAATATTTACAAGTAAAAAGAATGTAAGAAGCAAATCCATATAGTATTTAGTTAAAAACTAACACGCATTAGCTAGCAGTGATAGTAGACTAATGATTTCTGCAAAAATATCAGTACATTGAAGCAAATCTTTGGTAGAAAACAATACTTTGGTTTATATGTACATAAATGATTAATTTGTTAAACTTCAAAATTTTTCCATGTTGGAAAAAAGAAATAATTTTCACCATTTAAAATATAATCTTAAAAAAAAAAAAAAAAAACAATCATCTAAGACTGAAAAATGCTATACACATAAACATGTGTTACTTTTGAAAATATAACTATGTAAAAAGAGACCAACTAACATTTGACCATTTCAGGAACACAGGTACATGCCAGGAGTTGCAAATACATGAAAGTACTTTGAAATTTTCTGACCTATTTTTTAGAATTAATTTATATATTTTTCTGCTACTTTAAAATTTGAAAAGAAAATTGAGGTAAGAAGTGTTACTCAAACATAAATTTTGAAGGCAAAAAAAAATTGTTATACACAAAGTCAAAACTAATTGCTGCTTGTACAAACAACCAAATGCAAAATTGTATATTTAAAAGAAAAGTTCCTTGTATTGATTTTATGAATAATTATGTGATCTTTCTTTAAAAATACAAATGAAAGGAAAAGTCATAAGTGAAATATAATTTAGAAACTATGCCTTTTGTAAAACGATTTATCTCTTATTACAAGGCAAAAAGCAGAAAATTAACTAATGATTATTCATATCTGTAGACAACAGACTGTAACTGTTAATACCAGTAAATATTATATACCAGTGAACTTCAAAGGGTTAAAACTGTTTTTTACATTTGAATATTAACAACAAGTTTCACTTTTAGAGACAAAATGTAATGCTAAATCCTGATTCTGAAAAGTTAACAAGAAGTGCGAGTGTTGATTATCTATTCAACAGTATTTAAAAATAAAGAGTTTACTCAGCCTTATTTTTTTTCAGAGTTAGTTTTTTTTTGTAAAACTACTTTCTATCATTTCAATCATTAGCTTTACATTCTATGATTTTCCACTGATCTATAATGAAAGTTACAATCAGTGGTTGTTTATTTGCTTTGCTTCACTCAAATGCCAAATGCCACACCATTTAGATTTATTTGACACAACAAAATACAATAGAACTTGTCAAATGTGACTGACCTTGGGAATGACAAAACTGTTCAATATAGACAGGTGGCGTCTTAATAATTGTCACTTTACCAGGTTCCACTGTATATTCAAACAAGATGCTGTAGCACAATGAAGTCCAAATTCTTAAATTAATGAGAATTTGTAAGTTAAACAGAACTGTGTATCCTTAAGCAATTGTAATTGACCAGCTTTCTAATTTAGGTGGGCAAGTATAAAGCTGATCTTGAATACAAAAATGTAAATATTCAGCAGAAATAAACACTGTTATCAATTTTACTGATTCGAATTTAAATCAAAAACAAATTTTTACTCTCCAAAGAAAAAAAAATTAGATTACATTTAATTTTAGATAATATATTTTATGGCTTTGTAAATTCAATTATGGTATGAGAAAATAAAAACTTTAAAACAAAAATTTTGTGAAATGAAACTTACATACAATAAGACCATTAAAAGAAGTGCAGTAGAACCTCAATCCATTGTTTTTCAGGGTGTGTGTGTGTACAAAAACACGATGAAAGCAGGAAAATGATGAATGCAGGTTAAAGTTAAAATATGAAGAAAAAAAAAAAAACCCCGATGTTTATCCATATACGTAATGCAAATAACATACCAATAAACACCAAATTGTAGAAAATTAAGTGATATTTATTTTAAAAGATCAATAATTTTATGTTGGGTTTTTCATCAATTTTTTTTAAATAGAACAGCAAGCTTTCAAGATTTACTATATTTTTCTAGTCTTTATCTCAGGTTTCATGTTCGTATATAAAAGATCATAGTTTTAAATACTGTTATTGCATCAGACGAGCTGTAGGCTCAACTTCATTGACATGCATATTATTGTCTATTTCTTCCATTATTTTCATTTTTTACATCATTGCACATTTCTATAGATTCATAGGATACCGCATGCTGTAGTGTCTGGATGAATGGAAATATAGTTACTAAATTTCGCACCATACACATACTCTGCTACACGGGACCACTCTTCATCTACATCACTGACCCAAGAAATATACCAAGTAATTACAATTAGTATATAGTTTCATTTTGCTCAGGAGAAAAATTTTACAATGAAAGTGGGACAAAAACTTTTCAACAAACAATGCATGGGGGTTTTATTAACATTATTTAAATACAATTTGTGCAGGGACCATAGAAATAAAACAATGGATGCGGGAACAATAGATTGGGGTTCTACTGTATATCCTAACAGATATGATAAGTGTTCTTTAGAAGAAATAATATGAATTTCCACATCTTTTAAATACACATAAATCACAAAAGTCCTGTAATTAGTACACATTTGCCACAGTTAAATTACATAAAACATTAATTATTTTATGGTTATAATAGCAACTAAACATTAAAAACTTTCTTAAAACACTTTAAATTATTGTTATTAATTAATAAAGTAAAAAGTGCAAGGTAATGAAGTTAGATAATACAAATAATAAGTATAGTCTTAACATAAAAGCTGAAAAATAAAGATTGACGGAAGGGCTAGATCAACTATTAAGTGCATAGAAGGGAAATATTTTATAACAGCCAGTGAAAATAGTAATACTAACAAACATTTGACCAAATAAAAATTTACCTACGTCCTGGAATGTAAAAGTGAACAGCTAGATTACTGGCCTGATTTCAAAGGTTCTAACTACAGGACTCTTGTACAAAGCAGAAAACATTTTAGGAAACTTTAAATTCATTTAATGATGAATGTAAACAGGACTGTACTTAGTAAAAATAAATAAATATAAAACAAATAGTAGGAAACATTGATTACATGTCTGCTTGGTATCACAGATCATTTTCAGTATTTCTCTTTTTTAGTTCTTCAATTAAACTAGTATGAGGTATTTCACATTCTTCTCTAGTCTCAATGTTCCGCAATTTTACAATTCCTTTTTGTAATTCAGTTTCACCAATAATCACTGCCCAAGGGATTCCACGTGCTTCACAGTACTGAAGTTGATCTAACAGTTTGGGATTAAGTTTGTATGAATGCTCAGCTTTGATTCCAGCATTCCACAATTCAGAACACAACCGCATCCGATGAAAAGCAAGCTTTTTCTGAGCAGTAGCAACAAAAACTTCTGTTTCAGATGTTCTAATCTTCTTATCGGATGCCTACAAGTAAAGTATGTTACATTTTCATAATTTTGTATGTGGCAATAAATATGTATATGGCAATAAAATTATATTTTACCTCCAAATAGAGCTAGCTATGTTGCAAGATCTGTTCTAAGCTAAATTAGTAACATCAACCATATGATTACTACAAGTGAATACAAAAGAAGTGGGGGTAGGGAAGAATTTTTTTTTGAGGGGGGTGGGGGATTTAAAATTTACCAATATTTTGGCTACATTGGCAACTACAAATTTTTACCTCCACTCACATTAACACGTTATTGCACAAGCAATATTCATTGCCAAGAAAAGTTGCTGGAGCTCAACTGTTGAAACTAGCTCACATTTAGATGGCATGCAACAAACAAAAATAAATAAATAAAATAAATCTTTTAAGGATCAAATCAGCACTAGAAAAATGAGTTAATTCCTACAGATCAACTTAATAGTTTTGAATAAGCAAAACAATCATACAACCAGTTGCATCTTCATTAATATTTTATTCAATTATGTTACAGAAAAAATTAAAGCAAAATATACTTTGAGTAGCTTTATTTCCATCATAAATGACAATGAATAGTTTTTACATGCAGCCATCCAAAAACGGAAAATATATCCCTGAAAATCAGAAACTCTGTAATCAGGGGCATAGCTAGAAATTTTTCATGAGGGGGAGGGGGGGGTTACGACTACTGCAACTCACATATATGCATACATGTGTGTGATGAGGGAGTGAAGAATATACATTTTGTATGGTAAAAAATTTCTCATGGGGGGGGGGGGTTATGACCCCTCCTAGGCTACGCCCCTGTCTGTAATGTATCATGAATGATTTGGTCCAGTTAAAAGAGGTAGTAGGAATTTCAAAAATGCAAAGGAACAAAAAATAGTTCACAACTTTCAAATATAGGCTTAAAAAATAGAGTAGATTTAGATAATTAGAAATACTTTACAGGTTTGGAAAAAATAAACATGCAAAATATTATATTTAAAACCGATACAGCCAACTCTTGATAACTTGAAGTTCAAGGAATAATTCAAATACTTAGAGTAATTGGAAGTTCAAATTATTGGTATTTGCCCTCTTTTCCCTTTTCATGCAGAAATTTAAACTTTTGTGTGTTATAAATATTGGTCAGTGGATATTGTGCTATTACTATAGTTTAAGAAAAAATGAATTCTTAATATATTAAATGATAAAAATATGCATGGAAAGTTTCCTCTCCATTCTTGAACCCCCAATTAGTTTACCACCAGGGAGGAGATGATATCCCCCCCCCCAACCACAAAATAAGATTAATGGTAAGGAATATGAAGTTTAAAGAGAGACAAAAAATTAAATCTTGTTATTATTTATTTGGTGGTTTTCTAAGCATGAAATTAAATTAAAACTTACAATTAAAGAGGAATACTTGAATACATAATTTTTATGTTGAAAATATTAATTATATTGGGGCTTTATGAAAACTTGGGGCTCCAGTTTCATAGTCCGCACATACTCCTTGAGATAAACAAACATTTGAATTTGACATGAGATTTCTGGTTATCACAAGTTCACTGTACATAAGTATACATACATATTTTAACACCGTTATGACAAGAACAAAAAGACAGGGACAACTGGATTGTTAAATTATGTGTGATTATATAACTGGATTTATTATAAATTCAAATCTTAATTGCATAAAAATGTTTGTTCTACAAAACACTTACTTTTTATCATTTATAGTAATGAAAAAATCTGGTTTGTTTCATCTAGAAAGTTTTATTTTCTATTTTTTAGAAATTGTCTTACGCATGACACATATTGTACATAACATATTGTCATTAGCACCAAGAGGTAGAATTTTCCCCACATACTCCATTTGTTTGGGAGGGGTGTTGAATCTTCTTGATCACTGTCATTAGCTTTTGCATCAGGTGATGGTTGCCTCTTCAGATTTCTTGATTTCTGCAATGACTGTCTCTTTAATTGAGACTTCAGATGCAATCATCATCATCAATTGTAAGTTTTCTGATTCATTTCATTATTAATTGAAAGGAGAAATTCTGACCCATGTATTCTTAATCTTTTTTGTTGTTTCATAGTTCTAAAAGTTTCCAATTGATCTTCCTAAAAGCATTCCTAGTAGCTACTAATGCAAAATTCTCTGAGACATCATGTAACAAGTGTATTCCTTCAAAAAAGTTTATAAATTTCATTAAGTTGTCCGTTTTTCATAATTATACACAAAAGATTTAAACATTAGTTGTTTCCTATAATGACATCTTAGTTTTATTACCTCTTGATCCATTAGTTGGTAATACAGTCATCCCGTTTTAACGAAGTCCAAGGGATCAACGAAATCATTTCACTATAATGTAAATTTGTTATACCAATACTGCAAATTTTTACGATAACAAAACAAATTTCACTATAGCAGAATTTTGAAAGATTACAGTTATATATATTTAAAAGTTATACCCAACAATTCAATCAAATAAACATTGATTTTATTGAAAATTTTCATTTACTTGAATTGGAGATGTAATGCTTCATTTTTTTCTCATACTCGCAGAAGAGATTACACATTTTTCTAAATTAAATACATTTTCAAACAAGCTGTCATTAACATAATTTTGGATGCTGAATAACGTTTTTAAAGTTACTACACTTGCCAAAGCTTTGGTGTTGGGGGGTGAAGTTCTCATCCGAAAATTCCCGTTTGTTACCACTGTCCTGAAGGGATTGTTCCTTTTTTCTTGACTAGGGGCCAAGGCCCCCAATAATTCTTATTTGTAAAAAAGGCATAATTCCAATAGACAAAACCCAAAGATTGGATCAGATAGAATTGACCATAGCTGCCAACCTTGAAAATTGTAAAACCGGGAGGTTTTCGCGCACGTGCGCGGCACATGTACCTGATAGCTAATGTAATGCAGTTCTCAATAGGTATGCATCTTGATTTTAAATTATTTAAAATCATATTGCCAATATTCAGTCCTGTTGAGTCTCCTTCCAGGACCGGAAAACTAAGAAGGCAAGTTTCTATTGAAGACTCTTCAAAGAAAGAACCACCATGGGGTACAACTTGTTATCAGAGTCATTACTCCCATCAGTGGAAATGCTGAAGGGCTTGGACTGCAGATGTTTATTACAGTTTCTTCTTCTGCACCCATCTGTTTAACTATAGCTGCCGTTTTAGTCCATGCACAGCCACATTTTTTTGTCACTTCGTTGTTGGGAAATACTTTCCTTAGTAAAGGGCCCATGTGGTCTGAATTACTCAGAGGTAGATTGTGCTCTATGATAAAGACTGTCATTAAACATTCAGCACGTATTACACTATTATTTTTTGTTGGAAAGAAACTGCGTTCGATGCTTACATTTCCTTCAGTCAAAATTTTTTGGTCAACATGTTTTTTGGTTTTGTAGTGAGCAATAATATCTCCTCTTCCACTGTGGAAAATTTTAAAGTCCGCTGAACAGATTGAACAAAAGGCATATTCATCACCTTTTGATGATTTTAAAATGAACTTGAATTCTTTAGAGTATGCTTCTTTAAATCTTAGGTAACATTTCTTATTAGGCATAGTTCAAATCTAGCGATATCATAACACGTGGCAAGAATAGTAATTTATTTGCTTATGGTGACACTACACACCACGACAACTACATAAACACAGCAAAAGCACAAGACACGATCTTCACTTCACTTCAGACTGTATCAGTTACTGCTTTCCAAGGAGCATGACCGAACTGAATGACGCACGCTTGTGTCCCTGCTTGGTTAGCTAGCCTCGTTGCTTAGCGCTACCAGCGTCCCCAATGCTATCCTTCCCTGCATCACGTATGTGAGTGGATTTGAGTCAGAAGAGATAGGTTTCGGCAACGCGACAAAAGTCACGTGATTCGTAGTTCCGGTTATATACGAAATACGAACTGCCTTGTTGGGAAGAAAAAATACATGGGAAATAAAAGGCTAAAAACCGGGAGATTTGGTGATTCACCAGGAGACCAGGAGATGTGATGAAAAACCGGGATGGTTGGCAGGTATGATTGACCAAGATGCACATTGCTTGGTTCTTGCATGTTCCTTGGAACATAAAAACTTAAACTTCACACTATTTTGAATTATGTAAAACGTATGGAACACCTTCCGTATTTGCCATCCATGGCAATTTTTCATAATAGGCGACTTACGTATATGTATCGTTAATAATTTTAGCTCTAAGAAAACAGTACTTCATATGTTTTCTTTGTAAAAAACTACAGAACGTCTACTAATGGTGACTTGCTTGCCACCAATGGCGAATCATCATTGCTTGGTGATTTACACATGCGCATAAACGATAATTACTGTTTATGTAAGGTTACCGGAAAAACAGTTATGTATATATTCATATACATAATGCTTTACAAATAGGCGTATTTAGCACCACAAAATATACCATCTCGTCTCACTGGCAAATATCCATTCTGTACTATACCTGCTATAATGGCATAGTTAAAACATCGCCAAATATTCCTAGTGGTAGCAAATACGCAAGCTGAACCTAACCGGCTTTAAAATAATTTGCATTTTAATCATTTTTCATTTTCACGATACTGGGTGCTAACATTTTGGCAAACACGGTTTAGATTCACCCTACATAGAGAGATACCATTTTGTCAGATCGTACCTAATGCCAAGATGGCGCTTTTTAATCAGTTACAATTAGTTATTCTGTTTTGGAAAAATGAATAATCACTAATATTTTAAACTCCTGTTGTCTAAAAGAACTTACTATTTGAAAATTGTCAACTTTGTGTGACACACTTTGAGTTATTCATTTCATGTACTTTTTAATTTGGCCTAAAATTGGTGTATTCTACTTCATGTTTGTTCATTTCACATGATTCTACTTGGAATTGCTTTATTGGAAAGGTATGAATGATTTTATGCTGGCAAAAACCGCCAAACCTGGCAACCATTATTATTATTATTTCAGTTTTTTATTAATATCTTCTAAAATAATACGCTTTTTAAAACTTCAGTCAACTTATCAGGTTCCCAAGAATATTCTGAAACAGTGGACACTTTCGTTGAGATTCAAATCCCCACGGTTTCGGAGGAGATAGCAAAACAAGCTTCTGAAAGCAGCGGCGACCATTACTTTTTTTTAGAATAGAGAGAATCCTATGAATACTATCATTATCCATCAAAGGTTCAGAGGTTGAAATATTATCATCAGCAGAAAACAAAATCATCTAGACTTGCATCCATAAGCACGAATGTTTCTTTCGTAATGTGCTTCCACTAAGATTGCAAGTCTGCGGTTAAGTTATTTTGACCTTCATCATCATCCAATGCTGGTATGTACTGTTTGGAATGGCATTTTGCCTCATTTTTCGGCTTTATTGTAATGGATACCATCGTTTGTAAAATCTGAAATTTTAATACAATAATTCACATAATTTGATTTGGGGATTGAGAAAGTCTTCACTATAACGATATTTTTGCTCTAACGGATTTTGCTAACATGTTATTCGACTGTATTCTTAGACCAGTGATAAAAAAATGAGCTTAGCAATTGTTTGAAAGGAAAATGTCACAATTTTTATTATTCAATACCATATATAATTCCAAAATGAATTTTCTGAAACTCTATGTAGTCATCCATTCTTTAATGCTACATTCATATTCCGATCAATAGAATTTTGCAATAATTTTTGGATCTTCAAAATATAAGGAAAAAAAAAAATAATAAGAAGAAACATGCTTGCTTGATTCAAGTCATTCTTGTAACAACCAGTTTTATAAAGGCCTTTTAACATTAGACTAACAATTTTTTAAAATTCCTCTTGTTAAATCTACATTTTTGTTAAATCCAGGCTTGCAATAGCCAAGGTTGACTACAGTTTTTTTTTTTTTTTTTTTTAGTTTTCTAGTGGTGTAGCATGATCTCAAGCAGTGAGTAATCTCCCAGAGTTATGGTGATTCCTGTCATCTTATACCAGGCCTTCCTCTCATTCATGCACAATGCACATGCATATATTACCTGTATACATACATATAAATAGTGCCAGCTCCAAGCATGAGCAAATTAGATAATTGCCCAATGCAAGATGCCAAAAATTTTGGGAAGTGAGTGGTAAAAAAGGGCAAAACCTAGTAAACTTTTGTTTTTCACCTATGTCAGATTTTAGGAACTGACCATATTTTCTTACAATTAAATTTAAAAAAAGATAGTCTGCTTTTAAAAGATCTCTTCTACGAAGCAATCACATTCCATATTTACTTTTCCATAGAAAAAATATAGGGAACAAAATGTATAATAAGAAACAAAATAACATAGCAAAATACTTCTTTTTTGGCAATCAAAGGCAGAGGTAAACTGCTCAAGCAAGAGCTTCCCTTACTGTTTTAAAAAAGCTAGTGTTATATGTGCACATTACTATCCTTTTCTCCTTGATTGGCAGACCATTGCACAAAGCAAGAGACAAAAAGTCCATATTGCTTCTTTCAAGTTGGCTTCTGAAGAATGCTTGCCAGTTGAGGTTTATTGGTGAAAGATGAGGGGAATATGTCATAGGGAATTAGTAATATTTTCACCAGTAATAATTCTTTCATGAGAAGTGAGAGTTATAAGAGTGTCTTCAGTTCAAAAAAGTTTAAAAAAAAAAATAAATAATTAATAGATTATATGGACAAATATGATTAATTTTTCTAGGGAAAAAAGTCCCCAAAACTTAAAAACTGCTGCAAAAAATAGTTGGACCATCTCTTAACTAGATCTTTTTGAGTATATGTAATTGTTTTTCTTGGAAAATCGAACTTTTAAATGTTTTTATACACTTTTCTAAAAGCCTATTTAAGGTAAGCCAAAATAAAAATTGTTTCTGATTATTCTCAATACATTTTAAGCTAATATACCAAATTTTTAAGTAAAATTCAATAGATTTTTACTTAAGTAGACTGAATGGATATAATGTTCAAAATATTTCATAACTATAGGGCAAGCTCTAAACTTTTTCTTTGGTTTAATTGAGACAAATGAGATTTTAGTACTTAAGTATTATCCCAGCGGTCATTCCTGTCAAACTATTTTTTCGCCAAAGTTTGCTGCCAAATTGTTGTCAATCGTATTCCAAGGCATAAATAATTTCCTGTGTCCGGCACTTATCTTGGTGAAAAATAGCACGTCTTCTCAGACTGCTGGGATAATATGAAAGTAGCAAGATTTTTAACATGCTCAGTGTTATCACAGAACATTTAAGTTTCTGATCAAACACCACACAGCATACCACAGAGACAGTAATGTGATCCCCCCCCCTTTAGAAAATTCTTTATGGCCCTTCTAATATAACATCTAAAACATGTACAAAAATCACAACTTTATAAATTCAAATACTTACTAGTAATTTAGCTTCCATTAGTGCAAAAATACGCTCAATCCCAATGCTCATTCCCACACATGGAACATTTTTATGTTTGGAATCGAACATGCCAACTAAGTTATCATATCTACCACCACCAGCTATACTGCCAAGGTTAACAGGTTCACCATCAATATTTAAGTCTTCACCTGCACAAATACAAATAATATATAGGTAAAGAAATAACTAACAAAATATGCAAAGAAAGAGTCAAGCAAAACTTAAAATCCATAAATAACAACTCAGATATAAAATCCAACAAAAAATGATTCATTATGGTACACATAAAATAGCATTTCAAAAACTAGAGTAGGTCTTTTGAAAACTGCAATTAAAAAATAAGGATAATATTTTTAGAAAAAACTTAATAGAATAAATAGTTTCTTTCTATGCTTAAATGAATTTTAATAAACTTCCATTAATTCTACTAGGGGGTATTAGAATCACTAACAACTTATACAAGAGATTAAAGATGGGTATATACATAAAAGAACATTTTTATAATTTTTGCAAAACAAGTTTTCTAAATTTCAACTCGGTAAATTAATTTTATTTTGCTTTCCTCTAACACAAGTTCATTTCTCTTCACAGGACTGTGAAAGCACCCTGAATTTGATAAAACAAACTAGATAGAAAAATTCTGCTGATAGATTTACAAAAAATTCCTGTCAATTATGGTCACCAACAAATCAAACCAAACTACAACTGGCCTGTAAATTGATAGCAGGAAATCTGCTTTATTTTAACATCATAGCACAGCTTTCAAAATTGCATCATAATTAGCAACTATATATTGCAGTATTGGAAATATATACAATCATAGTTTTGAAAGAACTTCACATTTATATAGGTGCATTATGTGTTCCTCTTGCGAAAAGAAAAAAAGAAAATATTTAGCATTTTTAACTATTGAAATAAGTGTTATTTCTGATTTTTTTCTGTTGAAGAACTCTGTGAATTTGTTTCCATGCATGCATCAATCTCATTTTTGCTTCTTTTAACTGTGCTATTTTTTTCTCCCACTTTAAGATAAGATATGAGTGACTTCCCCTTTCCCCACATAAGTAATACCTCCTGATGGTCATCTGAAGGACAGATTGCTTGCTTAAAAAAATTTCGATTTGTAGGTCATTTGATAGAATTTGACAAAATGTGTTACACTGATTAATTGCAACATGACAGCTATTGATGGAAAAAATTGTATTAGTGTGAATTATTCTTTTAGTTGTAAAACATTATGTACATAAATACACCCATTTATAAAACTGTTTTTGGGACATTTACTGTTTGTATTTTGTTATCGTTAATTTAATTGTTATTTAGAGGAGGGAGTGGCAAACCTACAGGCTACAGTGCAAGCCACCACTTAATCAACATATGTTTCCATAAAATTAGCTAAATTGATAGATGATGCAAAAGCTGTTAGGAAATAATGCAATCTAAAAAATAAATTGGAAAGTGTGCTAAGAATGAATGGTGCCAGTTACGAATAATAGTTAAAAGTTACCTTTTAGTACAGCTTCAAATATTATTCCAGTATAATAGTCTAGACCTCTTGCTAAACTAAGGTCAAACGATACTTTATCCAAGACATCATACAGCTCACAATAAATAAAAAATAGTTTCATTGATTCTAATCCTTCTTTTGCTCGTTTGTTTTCAGCTATTTCTTTTGTCTGCAATAATTCCTCCACTAATTCAGCACCTCCTAAAATGAATTTAATAGGCAGAAAGAATTAGAATAGTCAACATACATTTTTCGTATCATTCTGACACAGAATTACAACTATACTTAATTTCAAAAGTACTATATAAATACTGCAAAAAAAGTGAAAATATGGCAATACAATCAATTTCCCAAAATTTGGATGAAGATCAATAATAATGCAAATGCATGCTAATTTTACTTTCATTACTACATCATTCCCAGAAAACAAAAATCAGTAATAACACTATAGAGTAAATAACAACTCTTACTTAAAAGGGAAGAATGAAGAACACATGCATACTATTTAGAGTCAAGGTAACAATTTCCAAAGCTAATTGATGTTAAAATATACAAATGCAGTAACCTTTTTGTAAGAAGTAAATATTTGATTTATAAATAAATTGCTGTGCATTAAAATTTGAAATTAATGCATAACTTTTTATAGTAACATATTTTAGTGGGGAGAAACATTTACATCATATATCTAAATCTAACTAAAACAACATACAGGTTCTATTTTTTGCATGCTTTTTTTTGATACAATAAGGTAAGCATAGTAATAATACTTATTATTTCTTCCAAAAATAGTGGCGTGTGCAGACTTCCTTCAAAAGAGGGGTGTTATAGACATAACTTTGTGTTAAAATGCGTAATATTTAAGCTAAAAAGTCAAAATTTATAGACATTTTGTTAAAAAAGTTTGGACAAGGATGGGATTTGACCCCCCCCCCCCCCCTTGCACTGTTTCCAAAATGCGATGTCAGAACACCAAATTTGGGAAAGCTCTTAAATTCATACAGTTAATACAATAAACAGAGAATATACCATATTTACTCATGTATAACACACACTTCTTTTTCAAAAATTTAAGGCAAAAACTCCGATTGTGCATTATACAAGGAATATTTTTTACTGCTGCATGCAATCCACGATGTACGTTTGAATAAAGAAATTTATTCAGAGTAGATAATAAAACTGGAAAAATCTTTCTCAATAAAAGTACTGCAGCATCTTTACCTCACTTGTTACACTTTTTTGAAACACAATTGCAAGTAACATTACGTTTTAACACTAATTAGCAATACTCATTGCCATTAATAGTGTCATCCCCACAGTCATTGTCATCACTGGTACACTCAATGACCTCTTAATGATAATATCCTTCAGTTCCATCCATTTAATTGAAAATTTCAATAACTTTCAAATTCACTTACATGTCAAATTTATTTTGCACATTATATATGAGATAAAAATAAAAATATAGTTTAAAAAACCAAAAAACACGCTTTCGTGATAAAATTGAACTAACTAAAAAGCGAAATAAATTAATGAACGAAAATAGTATTATTGTGAAAAAAGCGTGGGGCGCTTTATGCTATATTTTTTGTACTAATCGTACCGACCGAATATTCTTAAGAACTGATAAATGGAGCACCCCACACTTTTTTCACAATAATACTATTTTTCGTTCATTAATTTATTTCTATATTAAGAATTATTTTTCGCTTTTTAGTTAGTTCAATTTGTCATGAAAGCGTGTTTTTTGGTTTTTTAAACTATATTTTTATTTTTCATTTTTTAGTTCGATTTGCTATAAAAGCATGTTTTTTAATTTTTGTTAAACTGTATGTTTTTAAAATTTATTTTTAATTTTCGATATCTCTCGTAAGACACTAAGGAACACTAAGTTGGAAAGTACAAACAGTGAGATAATTTATTTTCACTGTGCACCAGTGGCGTAGCCAGGATTTTATTTCGGGGTGGGCTGGGTATCAAATTTAAAGCTAAAGATCAAATTGTAAGCTAAGTAAAAGGTCCCATTTCGGGGGGGGGGGGAGAGCAGCCGCCTGATCCCCCCCTCTTACTACGCCCCTGCTGTGCACCAAAGTATTAATCAACCTGCAGTTAAATGCTACCTTCCTCACTAAAAAGGAAAAATAGGTCTCTAATCAACAAATAAAAGCTTGTTAAAAAGAATGGCCTTAACATGTTCTTGTACTCAACTCTTCCATAATGTGATGGATCACGATATTTTGTAGTAAAAAAAAAAAAAAAAAAAAAAAAAAAAAATGGCCTTGCCCAGGACTCGAACCTGGGTTATTGCGGCCACAACGCAATGTACTAACCACTATACGATCACGGCCACAGTAAAAAAGGTTTTCTTAAGATTGTAATCTTTGGAAGTGTTCTACTTTCAATCAGTATAAGAAATGAGGAAATTATTTAATCCTGGCGATCCTGATCAGGATAATGATATAAACTTATAAAATTATTGTAGTGTCACTTGTTCTTCATAAATGTACAAAGTTTAAATTAAATCTGACCGTTTAAAGTGCGCCAAATTTGAGTTCAAAGGAGTCTGTTACAAACATACATACAGGTGAAGCTAATAAATAAAAGCGTGTTAAAATCAGGATAATGGGATAAACTTATCAAATTATTGTACTGTCATCGATCCTTGATATATCTACAAAGTTTAAAATAAATCTGACCATTTAAAGTGGGTCAATATCAAGTTCAAAGGAGTCAATTACAAACATACATACACGTGAAGCTAATAAAAGCGTGTTAAAAAATTTTCATGTTTTTCTTGTGAAGTATAGGGTAAAAGTTATACAGGCATGCAAGCTGTACACAAGTAAATATGGTAATATCAATATTATAAACATAATAAAAAGATGATTATATTCATAGCTCATACATACATATATATATATATATATAGCTCAGGAAAAATTCGGTAAGCAGGGGCAGACTTAGGTGAAGAATTTTTTTTATACAACAAAAAATAAACCCAAAACTAAAATACCCTTATATATACACACCTTATTAAAACATCTGTGTACAATTTCAAATGCAGTCTTTACTTACTATAAAAGAAGATGTCAAGGTAAACATAGTAATCATTTCTTATTCTTCCAAAATGTGATATCAAAATACCAAATTTGGGAAAGCTCTTAAATGCATAGAAATTAATACAATAAAGAGAATATACCATATTTACTCATGTATACTGGGGTAGATCCAAAAGTTTTTTCTAAGGTTCCATTTCAATGAAAATCACTTTATTTTGTGAATTTCAACACTTATTTTTATGAATTTTCATACCAATTTTAATGAAAGTCCCTTTTTTATTAAAATAATTGAAAAAAAAAATGATTAAAATGTAGGATAAAATGCCAATGAAGGGCCATTTTAATCAATTGTATTTTTGTGAAGGGGCAGTTTTAATCAATTGTAATTTTGGGAAGGGGCTGCAAAACCAGGGTTGTTATGATTTTTCCCAACCCGGAAAAAAAAACCCATGTGGATTTTTTGAAAAAGTCCACTTGAAAAAACCCAACTGTTTTTTTTGTTTGTTTATTTTGGTTTTTCCCCCCCAAAATTTCAACTTAATTGCATAGATAATACATCCCCTAATATCAGTATACCACTTGTAAAGTTATAAACCACACCATTACTACCTAGGGGGAAAAAAAAAAATTCTAGAGAAAATTTTTATGCCTATCTGAATTAAAATGAATAAGGATTTTTTAAGCATATTTATAAGGTATCGCTATATTGGATACATGGATATTTAACAGTGATGCCACTCATAAAATAGCAAAAAAGAGGAAATCATGCGTGAATAAACTAAAATAGTGGGAAAAGAAGAATTCCTACACAAATAAAGAAAAAGTGAAAATTATAATTAAAAAAAAAAAAAAAAAACCCACAATATATTACATAACTGAAAAGCAATTTCAAAAAGAGTAGGTAATGCATGGAGAAAAAAGGAAAAAGCATATTAAGTTCATTTTTTGTTTGCTTTCATAAATATTTATTATTTTACACCATTTCCACTGGTTTCTTTGAAAAACTAATTTAACTTTGAAATAGTAGTTAATTTTTATTCTTACAGCATTATATATTTAAATAAAGAAATGCTAAAGGAAAATATTAATTTCGAGACAGAGGCAAAAGATTGAAATTGAGATGCTGGAAATTAATACTTAATTACTGATGGGGAAAAAACGTAAATACGATGGAATTTTCCGAAAAATACTGCTGAATATGCAGAATGACTGATAAAAAAATATATGAAAAGCAGAAATCCGCCGACTGGCAGAAAAGTGGCATCAATGATTTAAATTGGCACTGCTTGGATATTTTCCACCACTGCAACATGAAATGTTTTGCGGTGCTAAATATGCTAATCTGACAAGAATTATGCATAAATTAAATATATATGGAGAACTTTCTTAATGGCAACCATAACATGAAATGATTATTGTTTATGATAATGTGTACATTGTAAGGAATCACCATAGAATAAAAAGGTCCCATTGATGTCAAATATCTTAGCTGCTGTAAACTGAGCATTAAAGAGGGAGAAGCAAAGATAGACAGTATTAATATAAGTAGTAGGTAGTATTAGTAGATCTGTAAAGATAATATGAATAAATCACAATACGCTACATTAATAAATATTTCATGATATTAAAAGTGTTCTGTTCATCCTTTTTCAATGGTTATCTTACAACTAACTAAACAATAAGTAATTCTAATTTACATTAATAAATCCTGCAGTAATTTCAACAGAGGAGATTACTTGAACTTTTTTTAAAATTCTGTTTTGTCACATTTAGTTATGATAATATTTTAGTAAAATATTTTCTTTTTCCCGTATGAAGACGGGTGTACAGCTTTTTTAAAATAAAATTGTTGTCCACATCATGTAGTGTCCGAGGTATTAATGCTATGACTTAAACCTAAAATACAGTATAATGTAGAAATAAGACATTTTGAAAGTGACAAGTTTTCTCTGGAAACTGTCAAGCGTTTTATTTTTTTTATTGCGAATGACATTGGCATAGTGTTTTGTGTCATGATATTGCAATGATCTCAGGTTAGTGCTCATGACACAAATTGAACGTCAGGAGTGAAATAATTTTGCTTTTTTTTTTTTTTTAGAGTACACTGGAATGAAGTTGAATTACACATCTGAGAAAAATTTTCGTTTCCTACCGTGTGAAGAATGGACACGCAGCTGGTAAACAACAAAATAAACAAAAAAGTAGCTCCGGGCTATACGCATGTAAAAACTTTTCCCTCCGAAACATACAAAATACTGAAATGTATTTCTGTAGAAAAATGAACCTAAACACAGCAAACCTTCCATCAAAACGTTAAAAACACTAAAAAAGTAATAGAAGACACTAGAATAAACTGACCACCTCCCCAATCCTTCCACCCACCAAATGGCAATACCTTCAATCACGATATTCATGCAATTTCAATATTTTCAAAACACACATAAATTACACTAGTAAAAGCAGTTAAAAATATTAACTCAAAAATATTTATCTATTGGTACATACATAACCCAAAAAAAACCTTATGTGAATTCTCCAAATTAGTATGAGCAACTGACATATCAAATAGAAATACTCCATCTTTCTTGAACGCTTAAACATTTAGAATTTTCCATCACAACTCATTCTTGCAGCAGTTTACAAAAAATAACACAACATACAAAAAGCTTTATATAAGTACCAGACTACAGAACTATAACAAATCTCAACCTTACAGAAAAAAACATCCATTAAACTTTTAAATATACAAAAGCACTTACATCAAGTTTTCCATATTATTCTTTCTATAATGGCCATGACATACGTCTTTACATACGAAAAGAACTTCTTTTCACAAAATAAATCCATTTAAAAAAAACATTCAAATAAGCAAAAAAACTTAAGCCTATCATGGGCATATTAAATATTCTTCACAACAAACACTTTCAGATTTTCAGCAAAATTCATTCTATGAATGATTAACAAACAACATACCTTAAAATAAAGAGAATTCATTACAGTTGTACACAAATTATTTATGTACATAACAATAATGTAATGGACAAATAACCAGGCATTCCGCTTCCTAAACCTAAACTGTATTCCACAATTCCAATTGAAGAATCACAAACTTCAGCATTCCACAATTAGTGGATTGTGAGTCATGTGGTCCGCCAGTGTTGATATAATCTAATTGAATTTTCCCGTATAGCTTCTAGACTACCCAGCATTACTCATGAAGTAAATTTTATTATATTTCACGTATATATGAAGGGTCCATGGGAAGAACAATGAGAGTCCAATACAGCTGATTTTCCAAAAATCGAAATATATACTTTCAAGTCTAATAGTGTCAATATTTTTACTACCAATGCTATTAAAATGACGCACTAAAGCATTCTATATCAATTACATATTTCAATATAATTCCTTGTGAAGGCAGGAAACCAGACCAATTGTTAACTTCTTCAAAAAATCAGTGTATTTAGTATTTGGTGTTCATGGACTCTCATCATTCTTCGCCAGTAGACTGCATCTTTGGGCTATTTTTTCAGTGTATTCTCATCCTTCTTTCCCCTTATGGGTTCGGATATTAATAGTGCCACTAAAGAACAACAGAATGCAGTAGAAACCTCAACATTGACGAAAAGTGGACTTTCATCGTTCTTCCCGTGGACCCTTCATATTTTATCCCAGATTTATGCATATCCTTGAACATAGGTTTTTACTGATTATTTTTCAAAATTTAAATAATGTTGGCTTAGTTTTGTATTTAGACTAACTAGCTGCATGTCATTCTTTGTTTGGGAGTAAATAAATGTTTCCCTCTAACACATATGGTTGTAATCATTCTTATTGAAATGGAATTTCAAAAAATGCTGACATTCAAATAATTTTCCTGAAAAATCCCAAGAGTTCCCAAATAAAAACCCAAAGTTTCACCCCTTTAACTAACTGAGAGTTAAAAAGTACTAACCATGTCTTTTGACATATTCACCAATTTTATCAGCCACTTTCTCATCCAAGTGCTTTTCCTTTACCATTTCTTCTTTAACTTCTTCCCATGGAGATTTGTCTAATTTATCTACTGATGAACAAATTCCACGAAATTTGTCAGCTGGAACACCACAAGCTTCAAACATGCCATCAAGAATTAGTCGATGATTAACCTAACAGAAAAAGGTAGGATACAATAAATGAAAATAATAGTGATACGGCAAATGCTGATAATAGGTACATAGAGAATAATCACTTTAATGGCATAGTCTCCAATGTCTAGTCCACTTAGAATCTCTTTCATAATGCGAACACATTCCACATCTGGAATCATTTCACTGTACTGTCCAGCAATATCAAAATCACACTGATAGAACTCCCTGTATCGTCCCTTTGTCATAGAGGGATTATCTCGCCTGTACACTTTTCCAATCTGATATCTTTTAAAATTGGTTATTTTATTCATTGCTAAATATCTAGCAAATGGTACTGTAAGATCATATCTCAAAGAAAGTATTTCTCCTCCTTGGTTTGCAAGATCAAAAATGAGCTTGCTGTCTTCCCCATACTTCTCTGTTAAAGTCTGTTTCAACTCAAAAACAGGTGTATCAATGGTTTCAGCACCGTGTCTTTTGAAGCAACTGGTGATTTTCTTGAAAACTTTTTCTTTGACGGCCATTTGAACGGGGCCATAGTCTCGGGTACCCTGGAATATAATGAAGATTTCATTAGTATAATATATACATGTCTAAAAGTATCTGAAGTAACAGCTTGAATAGTGTTTTACAAATTTAAATGACAATTTAGCTTAAATAAATTTTGAGTTTGAAAATAACATTTTTTAACTAATTTACTCTAATGACAGAAATTGCCAGTAAAATTTAACTTAAAAATACATGCAGCTAACTTTCATTTTATGCCTTTTAAGGGCAAAAAAGATTCACTGAATTTTTATAAACATTATAGATTGGATAGACTGAATTTATCAAAACTGAACCTAAATGCACATGAATATAAAGTATAAATAGTTTTTGAAGAACCTTAAAAAGAAGTGTGCTAAAATTAATTATAATTGCAAAACAAATATTTTTTTAGTAAGTTAAAAATAAAATGTATTTAAATCCACTCATTAGTATACTTAATATTAAACTCACTATCAGGGCTGCCACCACTTTTTATTGTTAAAAATAGTTGCTTTAGTAGCCTTATACATAAAAAATAATATGCTTTGTCCAAAAATAGTAGCCAAAAAGTAGCATGCTAATACCCGTTAGTTACCAAGAGCATGTGATATAACAATATTTTTATGACACAAGGAGTTTGGAAGTGCTGATAAGGGAGTTTCGAGTATTATCCAACCATTCTAGCTTCATGATTAGTATCTTTTACAAAGGGCAACTTGCAAATCTGTTCTCATTAACTGCATCTGCGCAGAATAGAACATACCACTAAGAAAACATCAGCTTGACAGCTTTTGAAATTCCCAAGTTGTTAAATAACGTGCGAACATTTTTGATGATTTTTACCAAATAATGTGCGAACGACATTATAAATGATTTGTACTAAAAACATACAAGGAGCATTTTTTATGCTTTTCATAAAATAAACTCGCAAAACACTTTAAGTGGTGGGAAAGGGGTGTGGGGGTGGAAAGGCTGGAAATTCAATAATCTTAAAATAAAGAAAACTGAGGAATTCCGTGGAAAAGTCTGATGAACGCCAAATTCATGACAAATTCAAATTTCAAATTCATGAAAAATTAAAAAAAAAGGGGGGGGGGGATTTTGTGTAGCTTGTAAATGCATCGCTATAACGTAAAGCAATTATAGATAGATTTTAATTGTATTTCCTAAAGCAGCTGCTCGCAACTGTTTCTGAACCTTGAAATCCAAAACTTTGTAATAAAATTGGTCTCTGTGATCGAAAAAAGTAGCATTTTTTTTTCATTTTCTTTAAAAAATAGTCGCTTTTAGGCCTTTTTCAAAGAAAATAGTCGCCACAGTTTCCTTTTGTTGAAAATAGTAGCAAATAGTTGCCTTTTAGTTGCCAGTGGCAGCCTTGCACTATGGATTACATCTGTATCGCATTTTAAAGATATTTTTTTAATTGTTTTTAGTAAAGTTTAATTTTCATATTCAAAACAAAATCACAGTGATTATGCTACAGAGTTTTAGACTCACAGAATCCCAAATTTGAAAGAAAACAATTCATGTGTCCTTCAGAATATCATCTCACTTTTCTTGTGTGTAAGATTAATTATTAATGTGTGACAACTGTTTAGTCATTTTATGTCAAAACATTTCCAATTATCAATTCTTTCCAATTTTCCAATTATTAATATTATTATTTAATTCTTAATTTAATATATGATGTTCCCATCATCTGATTCAAAACTGTAGACTGTACTTAATTCATTTAACGTATAGTAATATCTTATGCAAACCCTGAGTTACACGATTTTCAAATCCTTGAGCGGTCAGGCAAATTCGTTACATTTTATGAAGCCTTCTATATCAAAATAACTCCAGTGTGTGATTTTAATAGTATAATTTGCTTATTGTTTTCTTTAGTCTCAAACCAAAACTATAAACAATTTGTATGCATATATATAGGCCCTGACAATTTGTATGCATATATATATGCATAAAAATTGTCAGGGCCTAGTTTTGTATATATATACATACACACAAAAAACAGACCCTGACTAACAAATATTTGACTTACACCATAATCACTCAGTCCCACTCAAGTAAATTTGGGGTATTACTGTATTTTAAGGAGCCTATTGTTCCTTGATATTTCTTAAGTTAGACTTTATTATGTTAAAATATTATAAGTAATATGTTCATTTAAGTGTTTAAATGTAACTAAAATATCAAACTTTTAGTTATGAAAATAATGTTTTGTTTGAATTTAAACAAACATACTCTGCTCTGCATGTACTTTTAATGTGTCACCGTAAAATAAAAATGCAATCCATGCTTATTTTAGTTTATTTTATGGTGACACTATCCCAGTAAAATCAAATGATGATTACTTCACCATTGATTATCCTGAAAAGTAGCACTCTCTTCAAACTTCCCTCACATTTGCTAACTGTTTAAGTGTCAAGTGCAGATTTATCTTTCTTTTTTTTACATTTTTGCATAATATATTGTACTAAATGTTTGATAGTAAATTTCTCGTGGAAAAATTTGCTTTGAATTATAAGTAATTTAAATTAAAAGGCTCATTTCTAAGGCAAATTACTCTTGCAAACCAAACTATAACTATACATTCAGATTAAAACAACAATGCTTATAAACATTTTAAAGGCAGCAAATACAGGTATGAGATAAAGAATTAAATTGGTCATTTCAAAAGACATTTAAGCCACAACTTTTCAGGAAATGATAGAAACTTTATAGAAAATAAATACATAAAGTCTCCAGAGCTTGTCTGGATTTATTATAGTGATTAAGCTTCAACGTGCGAAAGCAGAAAGTGCTTAAAAGTGGGATGTACATCGCAGAACATTTCATCTTTTAAAAGAAAGAAATGAAAATGAAATGTTCTGCAAAACAATTACAGCAAAGTGCCCTTTATGCTAAGCCTTCTTCCTTCATTTTTTGTAAAAAATTTGCAGCTATTTTGAATTTTACTGTGGAATGCCAGATTTGGAAAAAATGCCTGCAGAACATTTGCAGATGTTTGAGGTCATGTTGCAGAACAATGGTAATTCTGCTCTTGTACTCCAAGGAAATTAAAACTTCTTTTTTATACACTTTGATATTTAAAAAAGTGTATGTGATTGTGTTTGGAAAAAATCCTGACTTATATGTGGTTTTTGAAATGACAAATTCAATTTAAAAATGCATAATTTATAGTTTAAACTGAAATAACCTTTGGGGTCTTCAAGGTATATTTGTGATGGCCTTCTACTTCATTATCATCATCTTCAGTCTTATTTTTATTGCTCTAAAATATAAAAAAGTTTTTATTGAAATTAGTTAAGACTAGTAAAACTTAATGATGAAAGTAATAAAAATACTGAAACAGATTAATGCACACACTAATAAAATGATACATGAGCTTAGATAATTTAAAACAGTGATACTAAAAAAATAGTACATGTACATGAATGACAAATGTCTGAGGTTAGAAAAGTGTGATTATAAAATTTATCATGAATAAATAAATAAAAATACAATTTTCTAAAGAAGTTTAGAAAAAGTTTTCATCAGAATAAAATCTATAACTAATCAGAGACAGAAAAACATCTGAATTTATATTAGTTTAAATATTCAGACCCCAAAGATTTTTCCTTTCAAAATAACAAGCAGAATGAACTGCCTAAAATGAAAGCACAAATTAAAAAATATACCTGGCCATGAAAGGCATTATTATGTGCAACATGAGTTACATTACGAATGAAACAAAAAGATAATTTGAAAAAATGCGTCCTCCACTTCATATTCATCATAGCTAAATTTGTTACTTGAAGCATACTAAATTCTGTGGAATAAACAAATTATTGAATTTTCAAGAAATAATAAATAATAAAATTATAGAACACTAAAATATAAACTCCACATGAATTATCATTGAAAAATTTATCAACATTCATAATTATCCTATACACTAACAATACTTGATATCAGGGTTTCCCAAACTTCTCTGATGAAGCATTTTGAGTATCATTGAATTTTGACAGAACAAATTTTGTAAATCTGAGTACAGTGAATTTGAAGCTAAGGCAACAAGATATTTTCTCCAGGGAGCACAGTTTGGGAAACACTGCCTTAAAACATTAATATGATACTAGAAAATTAATATAGTACTTTTTTATCTGCAAAATTAGCTAAAAGACTTGCATAAAAACAATTCCTAATAGGATCATGACAGTGTTTAAACTATGTAGCAAAAAAGACTAGGACTAATCTAGGAGAGGATGCTTTGTTTTGCTTATGATTTTCTTTTATTGACATTTGTGGAGTCTGATTCGCATCAACTGAGGGCGATGAATGAGAATATGGTATACAAAGAGCAATGCATGCACCGTGTGCATGTATACAGCTACAGAATTTTACACATGTCCTGTGTAAAGAATTTGGTGTTTTGGGACAACTGTGTTTTATAGATTCAATGTGAATGTGTTGAAAATTTAGTGATTTTTACTTAACCTGTGTACTTAAATAAGAATGAAATGATATTAGGGGAAGGTGGTGTACCTTGGAGGCACATTGATTGTGCAGCCACCAGGAGAGATAAATTTAAACTAAAATATTAGTTGCATATATTTATTACTAGAGGCTCATGGGAAGTTGTTCTATGACTGATCAACACACGTGTTGCTGATGTAAAAACCAAAGTTTGTTTTTAGCATCAAAAAGTTACATTTCAAGGACATATTATTTTTCTTCCATAACTGTAAGCATTAAATTTTGTTTTGAACTAATAATCACAAGTTTAAAAGCATGTTTTCAGCTACATTTATGTATATTTGAAAATGGTTAACTCTTAACATAATAAGGTATGGAAGCCATTTTGTAAAACACTTGCTTGTAGTGTACCTTGGAGGTAGTAATGTTTGTACTTGGAGGTACCACCAAGGTACACTTCCAAAATTTATTAATAATTATGAGTAAAAGTTGTTAGAAAGTATTTCTTTACTTTAATAACCAAAGTGCTGGTCAAATAGGCCTAAGTCTAAATGTAGGACTGTTAAATTCCTGAAGTTGTAAACCTAAATATAAATTCAAAAGCAAAGTTATTTGAGCTTAGTATTAGACAGTAAATAAATATTTTAATAAATATATTAATAATTATTTATATATTATTGTTCCATGAATAATATTTTTTACAATTTTTTAACACTTTGCATTTTTAGAAAAAATTTGCACTTTGCATTTTTGAAAAATTATCATTTGGCATAAGTTTAGATCACCTGAACGTGGAATAGAATTAAATGGGTTACACATAAAAGAGAAGATATTAAACAGTGGTTATTTTTATTTGACTAAACTTTATTTTATGCCTAAACTATTCCAACTTTATTATTTTAGTTATATGAACAATTTTATGTTTTAAAAACTGTAAATTTAAAACTAATTAGACTGATATTAGCCCAAAGTAGGCCTATGCAAAGTCAGATTACTGTAAACAAATAATAAACCAACTTTTCTTCATGCTGTGTAGTACTCCATCTGTTAAAAATAAATACCTCCAAGGTACACCATACCTACCTCCAAGGTACACCACTGGTGGTGTACCTTGGCTGTATTGTAAGCTATTTTTTAAATAATTAAAAATGAGTATAGAAATGTATTTGGATATTTTATAAAAATATATGTAACTCCTGATATCCTTAAATTTATGGAAAAAAATGTTTTACTGATATTTTCCAAACACTTTTTTTTGTAAAAAATCAAAGTTTGAAAATACCTCCAAGGTACACCACCTTCCCCTATGTATTACATGTTATAAGTTGAAAATGAATATACAGATGGTTTGAGTGTTTCATTTCCATGCATATTTAATATTATTCTGGAGGAAGAGTGAGAAATTGTAAATTTTGTTGCCATCAGTGAATAAATTTTTAGTATGGATACTGTTGTGAAATGTCAAAATTTTATGGTGTGAAGAAAGATGAAGATAACTAATTATGCTTCCTGCAAAAATGACCTTGAAAAATTAGACGAGCCCTCTGCTAAGGGCTTCTTAAATAGTACGTATTTCTTATATTTCCTTTAAAAGCTTTCAGTAAACAGCTTCTTTCTGAAGGGGCTAAATTTATACTTGACGTAAGGATCCCCTATATAGCACCTCTTTATGAAAATAACATAAAATCTTATTATGACGAATGTTACATCATTTTACTATAAATTTAAACTTGATATATGCAATAATTTGCTTCATTAAACATCACCAGTTAGCAACTAAATTACTAATTAAAAACCACTCAACAAATAATAACCTTAGAAAAATTAAAAGGAAACTAAACGTGGCTAGATTTTTAAATATTAAAACACATGCTAATTTTATAACCCAAGTCGAAAATATCCCAGAAATCACATCAATTAATTAATTTTTCAAAACATGTCCAGCAAACAAGTATGAATTTTGATTAAACAAAAATCTTAGATGTTTAAATATGAATTCAGTATGAAGCAAGATGTTAACAATCATTGCATACACACGTGGAGTAAAGGTAATTATGGAAACTGACAAACAAAGACTAATGAGAGAAATCGGAACTTACTTTCCCCTTTGAAATATCTCCGTTCGGTATGATTTTCGGTGAAGAGGCCATTAATCGAAAAAATAAATTGTGCACACTAAACAAGAAATTTCCAGTAATCCAAAAGTGAAAACACAGAAACAAGAGCGCCTGCTACAGATGCATGCAACTGCCACGCAAAAAGTATGAAACTCCAGCAAAAAGCCACAGCCTTCTGAGCAACCAATCACTGTCAAGAAAAACTGAGGCAAAAAAGATGACAGGGTCACTTTGTGCTTGGTTCCTAAACTGCTCACGAGAGTGAAATTGGGGTCAGCACACTTGATTGTTTTGTTTTTCCCCCCCCCCCCTCTAATGGCTTACTTTGATCTGTTCGGTTTGGAGGTGGTATCCTTGATTAGATGTAAGTTCGAATGTGAAATTTTCATTATTTTAAGATGGTTTTCGGAATCACTCCTTGAGCGTAGAGGGCGCTGGTAGCCTATTTTCCGATTTAATGGGAAAGTGGGAAATATGAACAAACTTGTGATACTTTATTTTTATACTTTTCAGTTAGATTTAATAATGAAAGTTGTGTATAAAATAAATATTTAATTTTCATTTAAAAAAACTTGTTTTACTGCATTATTTACACTGTCTGAGAACCTCACTTCTATTTTTTTACTTGTAGCATACACAACACATCACAAGCCTTCCTTTATTCTGAAAATTGAAGGAATATATTCTAGAAAATTCCCCCTCTTTTGACTTGCAGCCTATGCGGTTTATCACTATACGAAGGAACAGGGGCGTACCTAGAGATTTTTGCCGCCCGATGCCAGGTCGACCTGTTGCGGTTTCTATATATATAAATACATATAAATTTTTTCAAAAACTTTTGTATAGAGTAAAAATAGTAAATAAGAGATTTAATTTTTTCTAACAATAACTTTCACTACTTTTTAATCAACCAAAAAATATATAATAGCACATGGAAGTTTATTAATTCTTTCAGAATGTTAACAAAAACAAACTGCAATATTTGAGCCGCTTTGAAAGAATCATTTTTATTTAACAAATTTTACTAAAAAACGAGGAGAGTTCGATTCGCTACCGACCACTGAAGATCATTGTGAAACTGCGGTGTACGTACATGCTCAAGTTTGTGGTTCCTGAAAGGGGTCGTTTGCAGTGTCTGAGTGGTGCAGAATTCAGAATTTCCCCCCCCCCAAGTTTGTGGAGGGAATACCCGGAAAAGGCGCAAGTAGCTGTAAATGCCATATTCGGTTGTGAGCTGTTCGTTTTTTTTTTTTTTTTTTTTTTTTTTTTTTTTTTTTTTTTAGGGGTGGGGGAGATCTAAGTCTTGTCACAGAATAAACGTAGTATCACCACCACAAAAATTAATCATGTCCGTTGTTTGATCAAGTTAATAATAAAGATAATAATAATTATTGAAGATAGATAAAAAGTTTCTTTGATCTTCACTTAAAGGAAGTACTCTTAAAAATAGTTATACACTAGAGATGTGTCAGCCGATTTAAATTAAATATCGTTGAAGGAATGTAAAAACCAGGAAAGTAAACTTGTTGATACCTAGTGGATTTCAAAGATAGTAAATTAAGTCGATCTCTTGATATAATTACGCACTTTTCAAGGGGGAAAAGTAAAAATTAGTAATCGAGTTAATTTTAAAATAATCTAACACATTGTAGTAAAATTTTTCTAGACTTTATCCCAGCAAAAGTATTTATAATGCTGGAAAAGTCAATTTTCGATAACAAGTCATTCTCGATTGAAATAATTGTCAATGAGTTGAGTCGATTTTGTGATTGTGACATGGTTGATCTTAGATATGTTTTTATTACTTTCAGTTTAGAGAAGGATCTTTCAGCTGATGCAACTGTCACTGGCACGACCTACCAGCTTTGGAACGACCTACAAGCATGATGACAGTCGTAACACAAGAGTAAATATTGACAACAACTGTATGAAAAAGATGTTAGAATGGTTTTTATCAAGACCCACCTTTCCTCGACACTCTCAGAGCTATCAATCAGCAGTGATGTTGCAGGAGGATATGAAATCAACAGTTACCTGTCCAGGGTAGTGAGGAGCAAAAGCATCAAAGGAATTGTTGACAATGACTTCAAAGACATCCAGTTTAAACGAACCGACTGAGTGCTGCCCCTAGGAGCCATCAGCTCATCCATCCTCATTAATGACCAACCTCTGATCATTAAACCAACCACTGTTTCAAAAGATGGCTCTCGCTAAGCAATCAGAAAAACTAGAAAATTTCTTAACATATGAATTGGCTCCATATCCCCCTAGCTTTGTTCGGTGACGGTGGAATGCAAAGACACAAAATCTGCTCTGTACCAAGTATTAAACCTCTTCCAGAGCTGTCCCACACAGTTGGACAGCAGCACAGTATATGGTTTGATGAAGGATTTTTGTTGCACTGAGTCGTATGGTCGAGTAGACATACCTTCGAATAAATTTGTGACTCTTACATCTAATATAAGGCTGTCCCAAAAAGGTAGTAACGAGCTTTAATTCTTTATCCATCAGAGGTAAGTGGGCAGTGTAAATTGAAAAAAAAAAAAAATGTTTAAAATAAGGTCAGAAATAATACTCCGTTAAAAAAAAAAATTCGTCTCGTTAATTTTCAAAAAGTTACGCTTTCCGAATTTTTATACGACCCCCGTACAAAAACATTCCCAATTAGTAAAATAAAACCCATTCATTAATTAGATGGTGTACCAAATTTGATCCTTTCATCATGCAAAGTCGCAGAGATATCTTTAAAGAAAGATGATTAGGGACTATACATGATTTTGTATGTAAACGTTTAATCCCTGTTGTTGCTTATGCCCTCTGGCAACCGCATGCGATGCCCCAGATCCCTCCAGATTGGGAGGCGACGGGCAGAGGGGCGCGTCTTCCATTTTTAGTGAGCAGGGCCGGCCCTAGCAATTGTGGGGCCCTTAAACTGCGTGGGCTACACAGTCTGTCTGACGTCAGCTCGGAAGTGTCAGTAAAACACTAAGGGAACTAAGTATGAGTAAAACTGCAAACAAATGAAGAAAAAAATAACGCTCTTAAAAGTTAAATATTGGAGCGTTAAAAGTTGTAAAATGTTTGTTAAGTTAAAGACAAGGATTTTTTTTTCTTACATCTTAAAAAATTATTTTTATTGTGGTATCACGATTTGAGTCACGAAAAAGCAGCTTATATTCATTGCTGAATATGAGATCAAAAGAGCACTCACACATTTTTAAGTTTTAAAAAAATGTAATGTTTAATATTGTTACGAATTTTCGGGGCAACCCGCTGTTCTGGGGTTTAAGATAGTTCAAAATTCGTATTCTACGTTTCAAATAGATATATTTTGCTTTTTGTTGCATCAAAATCAGTCAAATAGAACCGGAGATTTTGGTTTGCCCATTGTTTTTCTATGGGTTTCTAGAAATCTCGAGAAATTTGGGTCCTAGGCCTTCGGTCACTTCACTTTTGGGGACTTATTTTTGGCGCCAAATTTGGCGATATTTCGCCAAAAGTCGCCAAGCATGGCGAAATTTTGGTTATTTGGCGCGATTTTCCCAATGGGGCCTGAAAGTTGGTTTTCCTGCATTAAAAACGCAAAATAACCCAATGTTTCTCTTCTATGACATAATCAACATTCCCGCCTTTTGTGGAATCTTCGTGAAATAGACTTTTCGAGAAGCTTCTTGTACCTTCTGCGTCGGCCATTAATAGAAGCGCTTCAGAAGCCCTAGTTCAGTGTGAGTTGAGCACTCGTAGTGTGAATAGAGCTCTGAGTGAGTACGCGCTTGCTTTGTGAATTGATGGTGCTATAGAAGCCGTGATTCGCGCTCGTTTACGAAGCGCTGTGTGTAAATTCTTGATTACTGAGTCTTGAGAGACTGTTATATACTGTACTGAGAGACTCGTATATTTTCGCTGAATTTTTGCCTGTGAAAGTGTTTTAGTTTTTGTGAGAGCTTCCGATCCAAGCGGATTGTTAAAAGCACATTACTGTTTGATTGCGCTTGTGAATTTTTTACAGCTGATTATTCGACGAAGTTCTAGAAGCAATAAAATTTTTGTTCTATTCTGACAAGTGACTTTTTACTAGAACTTTCTACACCAACTACACTTTAGAACGACGAACCCAAGAAACAAGCAGAGTAGTCTGCAACAATATATTGCCAAATAGTTAAACAATGAAAGATATGTAACATTGAAAGATGTACAAACTCTGATTACTTCCTTGTACGTAGTATAAGGAAGTAATGTGATCCCGAAAAATTTTGGGGGCCAAATTTCGACATAAAAACCGATTTTGACTACCTCTAAATTTAATTTAAAATTTTTTTTCGATGCATCTCATCGTAGGCTAGCATGCACGATCATATTAACGCGTCTGCAACTCATTTTGACCAGTGGCGAGTCTACTGTGGCCAGTTTTTCCATGCCGTCTGTACGTACGTACGTACGTACGTATGTATGTAACTCGCATATCTCAAAAACTATTGGTCGTAGAATGTTGAGATTTGATATTTAGGATTGTTCTATGATCTAGTTGTGCACCTCCCCTTTTGGTGGCAATCGAATGGATAGTTTATGTACAGGACCGCCCAAAAGATTCGAAATACATTACGTTCTATGGGCCGAAATTCATTAAACTCGCCTAACTCAAAAGCTACTAGGCGTAGAATGTCGAAACTTCATATTTTGGATAGTTGTAACATCTAGTTGTGCACCTCCCCTTTCGGTTCCATTCGACTGGATAGTTTATCTACAGGACTGCCCAAAACATTCGAAATACATTACACTCAATGGGCCGAAATTCATTAAACTCGCATATCTCAAAAACTGTTAGGCGTTGAATGTTGAAACTTTATATTTAGGATTGTTGTAACATCTAGTTGTGCACCTCCCCTTTCGGTTCCATTCGACTGAATAGTTTATCTACAGGACCGCCCAAAAGATTCGAAATACATTACGCTCTATGGGCCGAAATTCATCAAAGCGTTTTTTAGAGGTATTGGGATATTTCAAACGACTCAGAAGTGATATATGCTGTAAAGAGTTAGAAAATGAATTTCTCCATTAAAAAAAAGTGTCTTTATCATTTATAGTTCTGCTACAGGAACACTCAAAAGATTTCCAATACATTACGGCCAATAGCAATTTTAGGGGCATTCATCCATTTCAAGCACAATACCGTCCTACCACATAAGTTAGGTAATGGTCCGACCACGGTCACGTGCCTCCCTCAAGAACTGTGCCAAAAGTCGCCAAGCTTGGCGACTTTTGGTGTACGTGTGTGCATATTTAACTCTCAAATCTCAAAAACTATTATGAAATTTCATATATAAGAATGTTGTAACATCTAGTTGTGCATCTCGATTTTTGGTTCCAATCTACTGGAGAGTTCATTTACAGGACCACCGAAAAGAATTTCAGTACCTTAATGTCTATGGACATCTTCATTATAATACAACTGTAGACAGTCATTGTTTGGTACATACCCAAAATCTCGCCGTCTGTCCTCGACCTTGGCGAGTTTTGGCGAAATATCGCCAAATTTGGCGATAGTCAGTCATTTGGTCCATGCCCAAAGTATCGCCATTTGTCATCGTTCTTGGCGAGTTTTGGTGAAATATCGCCAAATTTGGCGATAATCTGTCATTGTTTGGTTTATGCTTAAAATCTCGCCAAATGTCGTCGACATTGACGAGTTTCGCCGAAATATCGCCAAATTTGGCGCCAAAAATTATTTCCTTTTTTGTATAACTCTAAAGCTTTAACCCGTAGATTTTTTAACTTTGTATTTAGAACTATTGTAATATCTAACTGTTTTCAATATCTTTTTTGACAGCAATCGACTGAGAATTTATTTACATGGTGAGCCAAATGACTTTAAATACATTGAGGTGTATAGATGCATTCAATTCATTGAAAGTCTGTGGTCAATGACTACTTTGGCTATCCCCAAAATCTCGCTGACTATCTCAAGTTTGTCGGCTTTTGGTGAAATATCGCCAAATAAAGTGTCAGAAGGAAATCTTTTAAATTGAACTCAGCTTGGCGATATCGAAATATTTGGCTAGAAATCGCTAAACCTTACTATTATTGATCTTTTATCTCTTTCAAACAAATAAATTTAGAGGAAGTGCGTCGAAAATATTTTTGATCTAATGGACGTGCAAGGAAGTCATGTGTTGGACACATCAGATTTTCTTATACATAAACTCGCTACAATTCTTTTGAGTAAATTCGTCATTAAGTTTGTCAACATTAAGACTTGCAACAGTGTCGTATTCTATTGAAAGTGTTGCTAAGGAAGATAGTCTTTCTTGCGACAAAGTCGTTCTTAAATAGTTTTTTATTAATTTCAATAGGGAAAAGCTTCTTTTAGCACTTGAAACAGTAATAGGAACAGTTAAGAAAATCCTGTATACAATTTGAATATTAGAAAAAGGGTTTTTGATGCCATTTAAATAGTTAAGTACTTTCGTTGGACTGTCAATGTCATCTGGAATCATTTTTCGAGACACTTTTATTTCAGTTAACAGCCCAGAACCACTGACCTTCTCCAATGCTACCAGAAAAGGCCCTTGAACAATTAATTGGAAGTTCAATTCCACAATTCGTTGTTAATAAAATGTATAAACAAATTATATGATACAGAAACGTGATATTTGTAATTTTTATATATCCCTGAAAATTGTAATTGCGGGCGCGGGGCCCCACCAAAAGCACGGGACCCGGGGCGGTTGCCCGCTTGCCCCTGTCTAATGCCGGGTCTGTCAGTGAGCTCCAGTGGGAAGAAGTCCGACTTTCGCTCGGGGTCCCCTAATTTTGAACCAATTCCAGTTGACGAACCAACCCCCTGAAATCGGCACCCCCAGAGGTAGCGTTAAACCTGGAAGACATTAGAACCACGATAGATTTTACGTGCACCAGCTCCCATTAGAGTACAGAGGGAGTTGACCCTCCCAAGCACTGCCCAAGCCGGATGCTGCTTCATTTGTCGTGTTTTTATGGGAACGGAGTTTGGCGCCCAGACAACTGCGGGACACACGTTTAATCCTAGAATGGAAAAAAAGATTTTCTTTCGTAATTTCTGTTCGACCCCTGAAATGAGATCATTCGAGGTGATTTGAGAGCCATTGAAAAGTGGTTTAAGTCAGCGTTATATTTATCTTTATATCTCTGATACTTTTTTAAGGTATAGTTCGCAAATTTTATAAGACACCTCTTTAGTGTATGGGGCACATTTTACTAACTGGGAATTGTTTCGTACGGGAGTCGTATAAAACTTTAAAAAGTGTAACTTTTTGAAAATTTACGAGAGGAATTTTTTCTTAACGGAGTACTATTTCAGACTTAAGAAATTTTTTTTTAATTTACTCTATCCACTTCTCTCTAATAGATGAAGAATTAAAGATCGTTACCACTTTTTTGGGACACCCTGCATACGAAGTAAGTACCATTGTGCAGCAACTGTGTTCGATCGGTACTCCGCGGGTCAAAAGAGTACAAGTCCATGGAGCGCTTGAAGGGATCCAACAAAAAGTTGTCTGTGGAGATCAAATTTAGCAGCAATGTGACGCCAATAGTTTCTTTAAATTTTCTTTCTAATGCAAAAAAAAAAAAAAAAAAAAAAAAAAAAAGATAAAATAAGCTGAAATGCAGTAAAAGTAAAATTACCTCAAAACAAGCAGCTGATGATGCAGACACATTAATAATTCAGACAGCAGAATCCCTAGCTTCCGTTATCAATTGAAGAACAGCAACAGTTTACTATTCAGCCGATTTTTTCCAGAGTCCTTGATCATTTTCCTGCACCTTCCATTGCTCAAGTCCCTTTACTTGGACCGGATCTTCTAATGCCTACAAAACATTGCCAAGGCCTTCAACAACCTGCGCACATAATATCAATGACTATATCATTTTATCTCTCAACACCCTTTGTTGAAAAATGTGTCCCAAAAATGCGACATAAAAGTATGCGACACAATTTTACACGTATTTAAATACTATTAGTTCACAACAGCTTTAATCTATTGTTACAATATTTCGTAAGCTGTAGAATATGCTCCACATGTATTTTTCTATAAATAGGCTACACTCATAAAAATTTCAACATAGGGTTACCAGGCGAAATATGCGAAAGATGAGCGATAAAATGACAAAGTCAATTAATATCGTTTTAATATGGCAATAATGAAACTAAAAAAATAGGGAGGTTCAGGGGGATCTCCCCCTGACGAGGCTTGAACAGCCGAGTTTATTTATTTATACTTCGATACTTCATTATGCGGCTTATCGATCTTTTTTAACAGTATTCTAACACACTGAATGTCTAAGATGGAGACCTACTCAAATATATACCTTCTCACAGTTATGACCTAATCCAGAGCTCGACTTCTATTCATTTTATGAAATATGTACAAACAGAGATTTCATATTCACCTTTATTCAGTGTCATATGAGCTTCAGGAACTCACTACCCTCCAAAAGTTAAGGTACAACCCGTTTTTTGTGAATAATATGGAAGCGAATGAACATAGAAGCAAAAAATTTGGATTAACTGAGCACTAAATAGTTCTTTATGGAGTACGACATAGAAATTTACATAAATTCACAAACACGGTGTAAAAGCAAAAGAACACTTTTGGTAGAAAAGTCCACTTTTGGAGAAAACAGTTTATCAAAGCTTTTTTGTAGAAACATGTGGTGGAAACATTACAAAAATGAGTTCTAATAACCCCTAACTGCAATGCACTGGCGGCAACGATTCTCCATGCTGTTAATTAAGTTGCCGGACACCTCAATAGGGAGCGAAGACCACGCACGGGTTAGTCCTTGTTCCAGCTCATGCAACGATCTTGGAGGAGGACTTGAAGCAGCCACTTGTCTGCCAAGGTAGTCCCAAACATGTTCTATCGGATTGAGATCTGGAGATTGAGCTGGCCATTCCATTCGCTTCAAACCTTGACACTCAAGATAATCCTCAACAAGCACAGCTCGGTGAGGTCGGGCATTATCATCCATCAGAATGAAATCATTGCCTATTGCACAGGCATATGGGCAAGCGCATGAATCTAGGATCTCATCCCGATGTCTCACACCAGTCAGAGTTCTTCCCTGGAACACATGCAGGTCAGACTGACCACCGAGTGAGAGCCCTGCCCAAACCAATATTCCGTCACCTCGGTAATTGTGTCTTTACAGATTTGGATTGATGGTATCTGGTGCTTTGTTTCCTCCAGATCAACAGACGTCCTGAATCGGTCTCACACAATCTGGGGAATCTGGACTCGTCTGTAAAGAGTACAGAAGCCCATCGCTGTCTGGTCCAGGAAACGTGCTCTCTTTATCAAGATAAGTTGAACCCTCTCTGTCATCCGTTGAGGGGGACACACACGACTGGTCACCTTGCACAGAGACCTGCATTGTGAAGACGCTTTCGCACCGTACCAGCGGATATTCTTCTCTCTGATGCTACAGATTGGTCTGCAACAAGTTGCGGCACAGAAATGCTTCTTCTTCTTCGGGCCGAAAGAGCTATAAAGCGGTCTTCGGCAGGTGTTGTAGCTCGTGGTCGTCCTGGAACATGTCTTCTAGACCCAGAGGCTTCGGTTTGATATTGATTCCAGAGACGGCGGACCAAACTGCGAGACAGATTAAGACGCCTGGCAGCATCAGCCTGTGACAACCCCATTTCCATCCATCAGACCGCCCACCACCTTAACGAATGGGGCAAACGGCTTCTCTCAGACATTGGGGACATCCCTACTGCCTATTGTCAACGAATCTGCTAACAAAAGTTGTAAATCAACAAAAGTTACACGCGTAATTACGAAAGCCTGATATTTGCATATTTTTCTCTCACTCATATATGCCTCTTTTTTTCTATAAAAAAAAGTGGCAGCTATCATTTTTGCATGAACTTTCATAAAGTTCATTTTTATCATTTATATAAACTATAAATTTGATAGTTAGTGTCATTCTTTTGTGGTGAGCTTCGAAAATCATGTTGTTCCTTAACTTTTGGAGGCCAGTGTACTTACGAAGCTTAAATTACAAATGGTCACTTCAATTTCCGGCCAGATCGTGAGCACCGATCACCAGGGCCAGATGGCTCGTTTGCAAGTTCAGTCACAGTGAGGTCGTCGGGAAAAGCAGGACCAGTGGGTTTGTACACGGACACCATCTCAGCAATTACAGTGTGACTATGAGGAGCAGGACCAAACACGGTCTCAGTAGATACGTGGTCACTAGGAGGAGCAGGACATGGAGTTGCGAGATGATCTAGCAGAACAGAAGGTGTATCTACTAAGATGTATGGGTTAGTTTATCATGGACTTTCAAAGGATAATGTCTTTTAAGTTGTATCAAAGGGTAACCTGATATAATTTTGACTTTGGCAATACTGAATTTTTCGCCTTTTCCAGGGTAAGTTCTTCTATTTCTCTCACAAGCCAGTTGATGTTTTAGAATGTTGGTCTAGTAGTTGGTAGTAGGTCTCTCTCTGCGGACCACGAATCTTCTGAATGATTGGAGACACACAAAGAGAGAGAGACTTAACTAACTCTACTTGAATCACACTAAACATGCGCAAGTAAAAAGCATGACCTCAACACTTGCTCCAGCTCATCCGCTAAAAAAAGAGGACCACGTAAATCTATTCTTCAAAAACTAGTGCGTCTCTGACTCTGACGCGATCCTTAGGGCGTGGATAAGACATATACACGCAGTTACTTTAATCATTTTCAAGAAGAAAGATGAATTCTCATGTAAGGAGATCGGTGTGTTTGACAGACATTAACCGAGGTGACAACAATTCTTCCTTTTTTCAGAGTTTATAATTTCAAAATCTGGATTCAGCCTCTAGGCCAAAATTTTTAGGTAATGTTTTGCCAGTCCGGGCCGCATATTAACTACCTTTACTCTCTGTTGGAAACGGGGGATCTTGAAGCCTTATGATTGGCTGCTATCTCAGATTGATGCATGACGTCATGATGCCTTACCGCTCCTTCTTTATTTTAACCTTGTTCTTAGCCCAGCGCTCGATATAATCTTATTAGCTTATTCTTATGTAGTTTATCAGTTGTTTCAATGTCTGTTTTTCCAGAAAAAAAACTTCCCAGCAAAAAAAGGAAACATTCACTTTCTGTAAATATAAAAAGGAATCAACCAAATGCAATACTGCATTAAATTTAATTTTTAGTACAATACATATATATTAAAGATATAATTTTACTTATTTTCCATATTTCTTGCATTTCTTATTATTCAATTGTAACCTCAAAAATTTAATTTATAATTTTTGGATATTAAAGGAAAAGAATACATATGAAAAATTATTCGAATACTACCATCCCCAAATAATTCTATCTTAACGTGTCTGAATCTGAAAATAAAATTAAAAGAATTTCTGTGTTATTTACTTTCTCTTTCTAAGTTCTGGGGTTTATATTCAACAATTATAAGAAAGTTGGGAGCATTTGAAACGCAACCAACCATTAAGAAAAAAAAAAAAAAAAAAAAAAAAAAAAAAAGACGCTTTGTGAAAGAGGAAAATTAAGAACTTTCATTAAGTACTAATAGTTTTGTTGAAAAAGTTACATAATGAAATAATTCTTGGAATTGAAAAATATTTTTATCTATTAAAATTTTTTGTTTCATCAGTGAAAAAGATTCAATTCATAAAAGTGACCGTACATGTAAAACTAGCAAGAAATAAATGAAAGTTTATAAGCTAATAAAGTTTTATTCTATAATATGTCTCTCTCTATATATGTGAATAATTTTAAGAAATACCTTATAGAGAATTAACTGAGAATTGTGTATCCTCAAAAACTACAGCAATAAATATTGAATGAGAAATTTATTGTTTATATTAGAGTATTCTAAATACATAGGTAAGTGCATTTACCAGTTCAAGGAAATTTTTTGTTTCGCATATTTTTCTATGAATATAGTAGCATTAAAAAAATACTTTTCTAATTTCTAAAAACATTTAAATTTCTAAATATTTTTTAAACAAAAGTATATTATAAATGCATTTGTATCAATTTATAATATCCCTAGTAGCAATGACTGCTTGTTTTCTGCTCGGTCGTTCATCGATTCATCGTTAACTTATCGACTCGTCGACTTCAGTCATCGGCAAGTGCACTTTTGTTTATCTGCAATAGATGAATTTTTATTCATGGATAGAAGTGATCTAGACGAGCAGTTTTGCCGATGGGAAACCGAAAAACAATATCTTATCCGAAACTGCAGCTCTATAGTCAACGGGCCTTGCAGGTGTCCCCAGTGGTTTACACTTTACCCAAATTCCTATAAATATTTGCGTAATTTAGATGTGCCTTTGCATAATCTAAGGGAAATTTTGAACAATTCTTGAATTAATCGCATAATTTACTTCAAATTTCTTGTATTGGGGTTGGGAGGGGGCAGGGGGTGGTATCCCCCCCTTGCCCCCTCCCACAAAATTTAAATTTGAAAAAAAATATTTACAAAAAAATGTAAGTATTTATTATATAAAAATCGTTTGTAATATTTAAATAATTTAAAAAAAATGTGTTTAAAAAAAAGAAAAGAAAATCTATTTGAGCGTCAGCTGCATTATAAGAAAAACGGAAACTTCATTACAATGAGCAACTCTTTTGAAACCTCTTTAATGTAAACAGCAAGAAGAGAAATCAGTTAATTTTTAAAAGTTATCCAAGAAATATGAAAGTTAAAATCACACTAAAATTCCTATGCAATTGGCAATATTGTTTTTTAATTATTAATTATGAATGTTGTTGCTACTTACATACATTGGTAAAAAGTGAAATTAATTTCTTACCAATCGAATAATTTGACTATTATTAATAATAGCTGAACAACACTTTGTCAAAATTTCACCCAAAGTCCCAATCTGAGACTAAAATAACCGGTACTTCACACTTTGCCTTACACATGATAAGATTCGATGGTCTAGGGGTAGCGCGCTTATCTCGTAATCAGGACGCTCACGGTTCGGGCCCGGGGGGAGGAAGATGGAAGATTTTTTTTTTTTTTTTCAGAAAAACGGAAATTTAGCATACAAAAAACGAAAACATAATAAACAGAACGGACATTTTTTGAAAATTTTGCTGCCAGTCGTTTATTTTTTATTAACAAATATATTTTAAATAGTTTATCGGTTTCTTTTCATTATTTCATCGGAGTCGTCGGGAAACGATGATCGGCTTTATGGTCCCCCGAGCGGACATTTTGTACCAGTTGCCGATGAAATTTCCCCTTTTTTGGATGAAAAGCCGTGATCGGCCATTGCTCCTTCTCCTCGGATTTAACTCACCCGCCTCTCATCGACCGATGGGTTATTGCTACTAGGGATACTTTTCTAATATTTGAGGTTTTAAAATATTATCACTTAACAAAATCTTTAATCAAACAAACAAATTTAAAATTTAACAAAATCCTCTTATGTATCCTATTATGTTGAATTTATCATTCAGAATACTCTTTTGATAAAAATATTGTCATTCTAAAAGGTAACTGTATCTTTCTTACAATGAAAAATGAATTTCATTTTATAGTAATACCTAGTACTTTTCTTTGCTATAATTAAAAAAAAAAAAAAAAAAAAAAGATGCTCTATCCTTAGAATATTCTTGTCACACATATGTAGGCATTGTTAAACTTTATTTCCTTTGAAAAACAGGGTTCAATTTTTGTCATTTAAAATTAGTAGTATTTAATATTCATAACATTTGAGTATCTGATTAAGAGAGATAACAAATTAACTAAAGAAAAATATGTTTAAAGGAATGCTGTTAAATGGGAGGAATTTCTTTTTTTTTTAATTAAATATACACCAAAACAAATCATTCTGATGTTTTTTATGCTGTTAATTTAATCAAGGCGAGGCAGTCATGAGTTTAACAATAAAAATATAGATGGCACCACCACATATATTGAAATTTTAAGATGCTCTGAGAAAGCAGCCAATAAGAAGGCTTCAAGTTCCCTCGTTCCCAACAGAGAGTAAAGGTAGTTATTATGCGTCCGGGCCATCTCATCTACGGGATTGTTTAAGGTACTTCGATGAACAACCTCTTGAAGGTAAATCGCCCAGATTCAATAAGCTTCCGGTACTTAGTACCCACATAAGAAGATAATCGGCCCATCCGTGCCCATCCTCAAAACTGACCCTGTATCTGGGGAAGGTAAACAAAGGATGACCTTCTGGAGAACTTAAAAAATATGTCTGATTCTTCATCAAGCTCTTTTAAAAGAGAAACTTTCTGTAGCCTTTTTTCAGACCAGGAGACAGTGGCGTAGTCAGGATTTTATTTCGGGGGAGGGCTGTGTATCAAATTGTGAGCCAAGTTTCAAATGTAAGTTAAATATTAAATTGTAAGCTAAGTAAGTAAGCCATTTTAACAATGTAGCCATGTAGCTTATTTTCACAGCTGAATGTGATGGAGCTGTCTGTTTTCGATTATGAAATGAAACAAAATTAAAATAGAAAAGTTTTGCCGCTTTAAGCATCTTCATTCTTTTTCAACTAATAATAGTACTTTCGTAAAGTTCGTTAAACTTCTTTCTAGCATATTAAGTTTTACTACCAATGCCACTAAAAAACACCATGATGATAACAAATTTTCTAAAATAGGCCCTGCGTCATGAGTTATGAGAAGTAAAACTATCACTTCAAGCATTTCTTCTACGAATGACCTAACAGCTGGTCGTCGACAATGAACACCTCCGGAGAAAACTGAAGTATTGTTTAATCATCCTTATGAATGCATCTTGACACACTTGAATACTAATGAGATTGAATGATATTCTTCTGAAGTTCTTCACCATACCTTTAGACCTTCACCTCCTTTTGAAAAGAAATCTCGCACAAAACGATTATAATAGAGCGTGTTTTAGAATTAAGCATAATGTTTTCTTTCGGTGTCAGATATCAAATTTGAGCGGCTTTTTCTTGAAGGTTAAATAATGGCAGTTCTCTCTTTCCCGGTGGTTTACTGTTTACATCGAGGCTGATATTAAACAAAACTTGATTACAGTCTATTAAAGTAAAAATGTTATATTCCATCGGATTTTATTTCTGATCCAGTGACCAATCTTCTTCTATATATATAAAACAGGAAAGTCTGTTTGTTTGTTTGCTATACGCGTCCAGACCGTTCGGCGGATCTGTACCAAATTTGGCACACTGACTAAATAGGACAAGAGAAAGCTAATGCCGTAAAAATGAAATTAATCGGATTAATAGTTTTTGAGTTATTTTATGTTTTGTAAGGTTTTTGGCCATTTTTCTCGCATTTTACGTTAGCACGAGCTAAATTTTCGTCCGAACTCTATATTTTTTATATCATCGGAAACTACAGAGTTTTCTTTTTCAAATAATATTTGTTACAAAATCGTACTTACATTTGCAGATTTTTGGGAATTTTTTAAAGGAAATCCTGTTTCGAAGAAAATGTGCTGCACTGTCGCATCGAAAAACCTAACGGGCAAAAATTTTACATCTTTTACAGCTTATTAAACATTTATTTCTCCCTCTTTTAAATTTTGAATCGTGCAGAAATGTTTATTAGATTTTTTTATATGATTTTTTTTCTGAAAAGATCACAGGTTACAATTCTCTGTGGACTGCAAATTCCGTAAATGAACATCGCAAACTTCCCTCGCTGGTTTTCAAGGTCGCTTCAACTGTGAACGCGCACGCGGGAGGGAGGGATTTCTTCTGGCGTCCTGAAAGAGAGAGGGTTAGAGAGGTGGAGATTGAAAAAGTGAGACGGGACGGCGAACGTGCTAATCTAATCCACCAACCCTCCTCTTCGCGCCGCCACTACGCGAAATTCAGGCAGACTGGTTATTATATTGATGACTGGAAACTGTTTATTTTTTTCCGTTGGTGCGTATGCATTAGTGATAAAAGACTACATATTAGAACTCAGATAGGTAGAATGGGAGAAGCCTAGCCACGTCAAACTCTCGCTAACTGGGATCGTTGGCAAGCTTTGTGTTCATTTTTTTTCTCTTTGCAGCGGGAAATCCCATGTCATTTTTTATCACTGCAGCGGGAGGATTCTCATTCCAGCCTACCCACGTCCAATTTGCGGTAACCTCTGAACGCGAACAGATGCCATGTACATTTCTTTTTCGTTGCAGTGGGCAGTCCCATGTCCTTTTTTTTTTTTTATCGCTGCAGCGGGAGGATTCACATTCTTTCCCTTTACAATTTCATACTGACGACTGGGCTCTATTTGTTTTTATGAGTTGCGTAGGTATTAGCGATAAATGACTGTTAGAACACAGGCAGGTAGAAGAGGAGAAGTCTAGCCACGTCCAATTCCCGTTAGCTTCTACACCATCAGGTGCTTTGTTCTTTTTTTTTTTTTCTATTTTGCAGCGGGAAGACCCATGTCCTTTTTTTTTTATCATTGCAGCGGGAGGATTCACATTCCAGCCTAGCCAAGTCCAATTCCTGGCAACCTCTGTATTCTATTAGGTACCGTGTTCATTTTTTTTTTTTTGGTTGCAGCGGGAAATCCCGTGTCCTTTTTTTTTATCATTCCAGCGGGAGGATACACATTCCTTCCCTTTACAATCTATATTTAAGGTAAATGGCATTTCTCTTTCATTGCACGGGCCACGCTGCTAGTTTATTTATATTTATGAAGAAATACTCTGCTTAGTGTTTGGGTTCGTAGCTTAACCCCTTAAGCCTCGTTCCCGTCAAAATCACGGGCTAAGCTTTTTCTTTCTATTTTTCGTGCTCGTGATATTTCTGGGAACTAGTGATCAAATGTTAGGTGCCAGAAGATAAGAGCATTTTCGTTCTGATGCACGGATTATTTTTACATCCCATTTTACACAAAAGATGACAATACCAGATTATTTTTAGCTTAATTTGGAGATAGTTTATTTTTAAATAGATAGTAGCAGTACTCTCAAATACGTGTATTTGTTATACGCATCGTGCAATCTTAGCTCTTTTATCACTTATGTTCAAAGAAAACTTTACAAATATTTATTTATTTTACGAAGCAAGTTTAGTAAAAATCTATTTTAGTGTTTAAAACATATATTTTTTGTTTAAAACATATAGAAAGCACACATTCAGTCACAATCACCCTAAATCTTGGCTTTTCCCAGATATTTAATTTTTTTTTCTTTCGTGCTAAAAAAATGTCCAAAACCTTAAAATGAATGTGTATATTATACGTGTACTTTTTTGTTCAATTTTCTGGAATTAAAAAAAAATAGGCACTTTTATGACCGTTTTCTTGAAAATAATACGACCAAGGGTTTAAATGTCCAGTGTATATGGAGAGATCTAGAAAACAGTTCAGTTGACAGGACATCAAGCAAATTTTATTTGTTCTAGAAATTCGACGAACAACCTGCTATGCATAATTCACTGGAATTAACAAGCAGTAATTTGATTTATAACAGTCAGCTAATTACTGAAGCCTTCTCATATTCTGTACTTCGTATACAATAAAACCCTTCCACTGGCTAAAATTCAGTGGAAATTCCCGTGCAAAATTCTCAGCTGCTCCCCGTCATGCATTAAAGAAGAATTCACAAACAGCTTTAAAATAAGCTTCGAAGAAGAAACGAAAGAAACTTCGCCTTTTACCCAGCGAAATGATGCAGAGCAATAGAACTCTCAATGCAGTGTACTCTATAAGCGTTCACTCAAAACAAACTGAACTGCATGATCGCGGCTTTCTTATATAATACTTCCGAACTTTCCAGTAATTTCACGAGATTCCATTTCTAGAAAACCCTCCTTATATTGCGCCCCTTGATGGCGTAGTATTAATGCTTTATCGTAATAACAATGAAGGAGAGCAAACATTACAGACCCCATGAATTAAATCGTCCCAAATGTGATCGACTTTTTGTCTAAATATCGTCAAATTTGGCTCTAAGAATTAGTTTCCAAAATGGTAATCAAGCAATATCGCTAATATTTGGCGAGAAACTATCAAACCTATGTTTTACATTGGGAAAACCAAAAGGTCCCTATCTGGCGTTAGTTAACCAATTTGCACTCAACAAAATGCAAAATTTAATTATTCGACTCGTCGAAAACGAATTTTAGCCTAAATTTAACCTCTGAAGAGCAGATCAAAGAAAAAATTTTAAAATATGTATACATACGGTGAAATTTTGTAAAGCATCTGCCTATGGTTACGACTTTAATTTGCATAAAATTTCACTATACGACTACTACACTTTGCCACCTTTGTAAATTGACCACCCTTATAAAGTGGCCAGGCTACAAAAGAAATTCTTTTCACTTCGTATTTGTTCATCTAGTCCCAATAGCAACAAAATTCCGATAATTACCTGATTTCCGATTTGCTGAGAATGCCCTCCTCTAAATACACTTACAACCTAAGGTTATGATTTGAAAACATTTCGTCTTTCGTGGTGTAACTGCTGTTGTGTACTCTCAGCAAATCGGAATCAGAGAATATGCGGAATTCTGTCGCCATTGCGATATAGAGAAGAACACACAAACTCGCGAAGATTGGAAAACACACTGTGAAAGGAAGTCCTCCTGTTCTGCATTATATTGTATCGGCTTCGGATTCCGTTTCGCTGCTACTTCCCCCACCCTCATCCCTGGTCGTGCAAAATTACAGGAGCTGAAGTCTCTCCGCATGTCGTTAAAATTTCGCCCTTCGTTAACTCTACCCGCCTTGTGGTCACTTGAGGTGGAGTCTTGAGGAGGAGAGTTAAGGGGGTCTTGCATTGCCTGAACGACCTCCCGATGTCCTCGGAAAGTTGTTAGAGCAGTCGATAACCAAACAACTGGTTCTGCCCAGTCGACAACTTTCCTCCGACGATTTCGTAAACCACCTGGGGAGAATTCCAACTCCAAATTCATTAGCAAGTTGTGATTCTTGAAAATTAAAGCTCTACCGAGAAAAAAAAAATCACAAAATAAGTAATCCAGTCCAGGGTCTATCTAACATGTCCCATTCGAACTTCCACGCTCCCCCCTCAAAAAATTTTTACTTTCTGTTTATTGGTTTTTTCAAAAACATGAATCAATCTGCTCCTATACCAATTAAAAAAAAAAGAATACTTTTTAAACTCTGATGAACGAATCAAATGCCATGAGATCGTATGCCCTCGTGCGTGAGGAAACAAGAAAACTGTTCAAAAAATAGATTGTTTCAAATCACTACATAGTCCTAATAAGTAGTATCAAAAAACTGAAATGTAACAGCTTGAAGGAAGAGCATGCGGTGGAAGCTGGTTTTGATCTCGAAAAATCCGCATGGTAGATTGCGGCGCTTACCAATCGAACAAAAGGTTCCCCTTTGACCGGCTTCAATTGCCGAAATGTTGTGTGCGCTGAGGCAATCTCGTGCCACCACATTACTCCCCCCATAGAGAGTCAGTCGAAGGCTGACGAACGATGTACCAAGCACTATGGAATGTGCCACTCGTTGTGGACTTAGCGAGGTCGCTGCCACTCGTTGTGGACTTTGAGAGGTCGCTGGCAAGCGTTGTGGACTTCGTGTCGTGTACCAAGAGATGTGGGCTCCGTTGTTGCTCGTTGCTGACTTTCAAGGAGTGAGCGAAAGATGGAAGGCGTAGGTGCTGGCGCCATCTGTTGCTGAAGGCGAGAAGGAAAATGTGTGCTGGTTGTCCGGGTCATCAATGAAGGAAGCATGTGCGGTTTGAGCTGATTTTGATCCCGAGAAATCCGGGTGTATATTGCGCCCCTTTCCAACCGAGGAAAAGGCCCTTTGACCGCGCCTACAGCTTCCTAGGTGTTGTGTGAGCGGAGGCAATCTCGTGTCGTCACAAGCTTATTGTTTGGAAAAATAGCCAATCAAAGGTGTTTATCAAAGAATAATGTCTCTTCTTTTAGAGTAAAGATCCAAAAATAGCGCCATAGTTTATGGAGGAGAAAATATTGAAACAGAATTTATATCAACAGGCTTTAAAGAGAAGAAATGCAATGAAAATTTAAGTAGCATTATTCAGATAAAACATAAAATAAGTAACATCTGCTTGAGTTCACGAAAACAAATATCTTTCTTATAAATAGAGGCGACTACGGAAAAAACACTCAAAATACAGGTGTTAAACGATAAAGTAATTAAAAAACTTTGTTAAAAACACACATTAAGATGTTAAAGGTAAGAAGATACGCACGTTTCGGTTAAAAATTGTTTTAACCTTCATCAGTCCAAGCCCTTCGTTGCAAAGAACACAGGGAACTGAAAAGAGATAAACAAGCAAGAGGTTGCCGCAAGGGGCAAAGAAAAGTCGAACAAAACCACGGAGAGGGGAGAAAAAAAATTAAATTATGGGATAAAAAGGAAAGGAAAGAAGCACAAAAAATACAGAAATAAAAAAGGAATAAAAATAAAAAAAAATAATCATAAAAAAATGAACACACGAATACAATACACACACAAAAAAGAGAAAACAGAACAAACAAAATAACAAAAAACAAATAGAACACTTTTAATTTTTTTAAATTAAAAACCACGAACAGGACTGCACAATATATACATAGATATAATATTTTTTTTTAATTTATAATAAAAAAACGTAAAGGAAAGACAGTAACACACGTACATACACATTTAAAAAAAAAGGGGGCGGAAAGGAAACGAAAGAAAAAGAAAAAAGGGGGATGGGGGGGAGTAGACGAAGAAAGTAAAAAGAACCTTACAACAGCAACTTCCAAGCAGAATGAACGAAAGGAACGGAAGAACCATCGTTCACAAGACGTTCTAAGTGCTGGGTAATGGAAAAACCTTCCAAAAAATCCAGATGGGACAAAGACTGAGGAGTGCACAAAATCTTAGCCTTAGAAAACTGAAAACGATGATTGGAATTCCAACAATGTGAGGCAATAGAAGATTTGGAAAGTTCGTGCTTAGAAACATATCTCTCATGCTCTTTGAGCCTAAATTTGAGAGCTCTTCTGGTCTGACCAATATAGCCCACATCACAAGATCCACAAGGAATATAATAAACACCCCAACGGTTCTCAGTAGGAATAGGATCTTTAAGGGAAGAAAATTTAAGTTTATTAACAGGTTTAAAAATGACTTTGAAACCGAAATTTTTGAGAAGTTTAGAAATTTTGTAGCATAAAGGTGAAAAGAAAGGTAATACAATTAATTCGTTGTGAAAATTAATAGTATTAGTAGAAGTATTAGGCTTATTAAATTTAGAAACAGCTTTATCAATAATAGAGGGGCTAAAACCACGAGAAACAGCTAAGGATTTTAAGTAACTAATTTCATTATTAAGAGAAGAAGAATCAGAGCAAATTTTGATAGCACGAAACACATAAGTGTAAAAAGCAGAAAGTTTTTGCTGGTAAGGATGATTAGATAGGGCATGAGGAGGTAAAGATATAGAAAAGGGTTTGCGGAAAACAGAAGTAAAGAAACCATCAGGATTCCTAGAAACAAGAACATTGGCTGTTTGACTGTTGTCTTGATTGACTGTTTGGAAAAGCGTTTACGCGAGTTTCATTATTCTTCTATTGAGATTAAAGAGTTTACAGCTTTAGTAAGCGTTTGTATTAAACAAACTGCTTTCATTTTTAATGGCTCTTTCTATAAACAAACCGAGGGTCTTGCTATGGGTAATTCTCTCTCACCTCTCTTATGTGATATTTATATGCATTATTTTGAAGAGAAGCTCTTCAAGGTCTTTAATTTTCCGTGCTGGGTCAGATATGTTGACGATACTTTCGTTCTAGTGGATTCCAATTGTGATATTTCTAATTTACTTTTGATCGTTAATTCTGTTGATCCGTGTATCCAATTTACTCTAGAAGAGGAGTGCAAAAATTCTTTACCTTTTTTGGATGTTCTTGTTTCTAGGAATCCTGACGATTTCTCTAATTCTGTTTCCCGCAAACCCTTTTTTATATCTTTACCTCCTCATGCCCTATCTAATCATCCTTACCAGCAAAAACTTTCTGCTTTTTACACTTATGTGTTTCGTGCTATCAAAATTTGCTCTGATTCTTCTTCTCTTAATAATGAAATTAGTTACTTAAAATCCTTAGCTGTTTCTCGTGGTTTTAGCCCCTCTATTATTGATAAAGCTGTTTCTAAATTTAATAAGCCTAATACTTCTACTAATACTATTAATTTTCACAACGAATTAATTGTATTACCTTTCTTTTCACCTTTATGCTACAAAATTTCTAAACTTCTCAAAAATTTCGGTTTCAAAGTCATTTTTAAACCTGTTAATAAACTTAAATTTTCTTCCCTTAAAGATCCTATTCCTACTGAGAACCGTTGGGGTGTTTATTATATTCCTTGTGGATCTTGTGATGTGGGCTATATTGGTCAGACCAGAAGAGCTCTCAAATTTAGGCTCAAAGAGCATGAGAGATATGTTTCTAAGCACGAACTTTCCAAATCTTCTATTGCCTCACATTGTTGGAATTCCAATCATCGTTTTCAGTTTTCTAAGGCTAAGATTTTGTGCACTCCTCAGTCTTTGTCCCATCTGGATTTTTTGGAAGGTTTTTCCATTACCCAGCACTTAGAACGTCTTGTGAACGATGGTTCTTCCGTTCCTTTCGTTCATTCTGCTTGGAAGTTGCTGTTGTAAGGTTCTTTTCACTTTCTTCGTCTACTCCCCCCCATCCCCCTTTTTTCTTTTTCTTTCGTTCCCTTTCCGCCCCCCTTTTTTTAAATGTGTATGTACGTGTGTTACTGTCTTTCCTTTACGTTTTTTTTATTATAAATTAAAAAAAATATATTATATATATGTATATATTGTGCTGTCCTGTTCGTGGTTTTTAATTTAAAAAAATTAAAAGTGTTCTATTTGTTTTTTGTTATTTTGTTTGTTCGTTTTCTCTTTTTTGTGTGTGTATTTGTATTCGTGTGTTCATTTTTTTTTATTATTATTTTTTATTTTTATTCCTTTTTTATTTCTGTATTTTTTGTGCTTCTTTCCTTTCCTTTTTATCCCATAATTTAATTTTTTTTCTCCCCTCTCCGTGGTTTTGTTCGACTTTTCTTTGCCCCTTGTGGCAACCTCTTGCTTGTTTATCTCTTTTCAGTTCCCTGTGTTCTTTGCAACGAAGAGCTTGGACTGATGAAGGTTAAAACAATTTTTAACCGAAACGTGCGTATCTTCTTACCTTTAACATCTTATGTGTGTTTTTAACAAAGTTTTTTAATTACTTTAGAGGCGACTAATCTTTCGGCTCAGTGATATCGACTTGAAAGCATCAAATTCTTGCATTTTTACTGCCAGTTGCAAAAATACATGAGTTAATCAATATTTTTCTCTTTTTGTTTGAATAATAAACTTTACTTCCCATAGCGCGCTAAAGGCGGAAATACAAAGTGGCTTAGAAATCTTTCACCAAATTTTTGTATGCATTTTTAAAGAAAATAGAAAAATTGCCAGTTTTATATTTATAGGAAATTTATTTATCCCTTAGACACAAAAATTGAAGGATAGCAGTTGTATTTCAAAACTCAGGTAAAATTAAAAACTATAAATGCTACATAGACCATTTTCAATAGGGTACATGGTACAGTACCTAGGAACAACATACTATATCAATTTCGTAGAAATCGATGCATATTTACGAGAGTTAGAGCACGGACGGACAGACAGACAAACCGAAATTTTTAACACTTTTCATCCTTGTTGGAAAGTGTTAAAAATTGACAGAGTCGATTAAAAATTCTTTCCAGTTCTTAAGGCATATTAAGTCTAAACTATTTCCCATCTATGAGTGGAAAAAAAAAGACTTACTTGAAAGTCCTTGATAAAAGATACTTCGTGTCATACTCTGACCTATTTCGAAATTACCTGTTAGCAATGACGTCAATATAACGTCACAGGCGACGCCCAGTTGGTCTGTATGATGTCATTTTTGTATGATATATTGAAAATAGTGTTCTTGTTAAACTTGAATACTTCCGAAAGTGACCGATGATAAAGTATGCAACCGGTTTCTGTTGGGTACTCGTATTTTGAATCAAAAGAAGAATGAGTTTTCAGCATGGCTGTGAAAACTTACTCCAAAACAGAAAATGCTGACATCGTAACTAATGTAATACAAAAAAATGTAATTTTCAGTATAAAGAAGTGTCATGATAACAAGTAACGCTATGCGACACTTGGAATCCTACTATATAGTTACGCTGATTCTTGACTCACTGATTCACTGACTGTGCCACAATTGCGGTTCAATCACTCCAAAACAAAATTTTTACCGCCATTAATCCAAACAGATTAAAAAGTAATTGTCTAAAGACGTAATAAAATCTTGAAACGTTTGTACGATCAGCTTGAAATTTTTCATAGTTGTATATAAAAATATAGAAAGCCATCTGCACTACTTTAAAAATCTAAAAATTCACCCGTTCCCTAATTTTAGAGCGATTTTTCGCTACTTTCAGTTCCATTTTATTTCAGAGAGTGGACTAAAGTTAATCATTTGCTTGACAAAATTAGCTGTCGCAGTTGATATTGACGACATATTGAAGTCACAAGAGCCCAGGCGATGGTTGTACAGTGTTCGAGTCTTCATGTAAGAAAGAATATAAGGCCATGATTATTATTATTTTTTTAGTATTATAGAAAATTGGACTAGTTTTAGTTAACTGGGAGCTTTGTGACATTCGAACTTGTTCAAGGGTGGCCCCAGTGAGCAGAACCATTCCTAAGACTATTTTTGGGGGGCGGGGGAGATGTTAATAAACTGCCAATTCAAATATCGGTTTTTACCAACTTATTTATTTTTTTATCAACTATATTAGCAACTTTTTATTTTTGCCAACTGGATTTGCATAATTTTGCCCAGTGTAACAGAAATAGGAAGGACCTACCCTCTCTTTAGCAAGGGCCCTGCCAGGGAGCGGGCCATAGCCCCCCTAGAACTTTTGTCTACATTTGTATACTTTACGATTTTATACGTTAAGTTTGCGTTTTGAAAATTCATAGACCTAGCTAAAAAGTCCAATGGTCCCCTCCGAAATTTCAGGCTTGAGCCGCTCTAATCTTGTTGATACTATCTTTAAAGATTGTTGTGGTAGCAGACGTGCACAGAAATGAAGCTTTCATGAGATGTCGACTCCCTTCTATTTAATAATAGTTGTTTTTTCTTCTTGTTGTTGTTGTCATCTTAAAACCTTATTCAGATAATATAAACTTGTGCGGATACATTCCAAGGTCTTGTTAGATAGTTTTGCAGTGATTCCAAGGTTTTGTGAAGACTCACAAAAAAAAAAAAAAAATGCATATACGCGTTAATAAAAAAATTTATATACTTGCGTATGTATGCGTATGCACAATGCACGCATTCAAATACCCACTACGTATTCTATTATCATAGGCTAGTATGAGTTTGCAGAAAGTTTTGGATTATGTGCGCAAATACTTTATTTTTTTTTTTTTATCCGACTTCGCTCTAAACTATCACGATTTTGGTAGAAATTTTACTTATTTGGCTTTAAAAAATCATCTTTCTTACCTATTTGGAAACATTGAAACTTCTCAGGTGCGAATACCCTCCGTTCCACGAAAAATCGGTCGTTAAAGAAGGTGGTCGCTCAAAGAAGTATAAACATTTGACAGTCAAGAAAACAAACGGCAAAAAATAGTGTATGTTTAGTTATTTATGTTACTGCATACTAATACATAAGTAATTATACAAACAAATTTTTAAATTTTAATAAAACATTTAGAAATTTCGTATTGTTCCATTCTTTTTCCTGTCTCCGAGAGTACTTCTCCCTCTACTTTATTTCTTACACCTGACAAAAGAGCATGTATCCTGATTTTCTTCATGCATTCTGAATTTGCCATAATAAAATCTATTTTATTTCAAATTTGCTTTTTGGGTTTTCCCCACAACCAAAAGTAACCGCCAACTTCCTCTCCGAATTTCTTTTTTCGTAGGATTCGATCACATCAATACGCCGCTCCAACAGTAAAATCACTCGTTTCTTAGACATATATACTTTTTCTCTAACTTACAAGATTTGTACGTGATGTGTACGTGCACTTGCACCTGCTGTCGATTTACAATAGAGCCACTGGTTTGGAATGTGGTTTTTGTTTACTTTATTTCGGGAAAAAGGCTATACAATTTTTGGACAGGGAACCGAGTCCGGTCGCTTATAGAGGGTCGTGTGGTTCTCTTCAAGAGGACTTTTTAACATTAACTAGATAGGGTAAACAATCGGTGCCTTAAAAAATGGGTCGTTGGAAGAGCGGGTCGCTTAAAAACGGATGATCGCTTAGAAGTCTCTCGGTAGTTCGTCATCATATGCTCACAGATCATTGACCGATATAGGTAGTAGAGGCAGCAATGGCGACTTGTTGATTATTTAAATGGGAGTTTACAAAATAAATTTCGAAAATTAAATATGCAGATACGACGCAACTTATATATTAAAATATATTTGCATTTCCAGCAAAGCAGGGAAACAGTGCATGCAACTGAAAGAAAGCAAGACATCTTTGGTCTTACATTTCGTCACCAAGATAAGTTTTAGCAAAAGTGCTGTCTTGATTTTTTATTTCAATTCTTTTTTGAAGGGATAATATTGAAAAATGTCATTGCTTTAGCTCCGAAACATTTATTTGACTCCCATCTTAATTATTTAAGCTAGTTCGTAAAAAATACTGTAGTGAAAAATGATAAAAATAAAGAAAATAATAAGAAAATGAAAAAAAAATGGATTAACTAACCGAACATAACAAACCCAGGAAGAATCCGGAAGAGATAACGGAAAAAAATCGTCCACGAGCACACTCAAAATGTGCGAACGGAGTGACATCAGCAGCACCTTACTTCTCCCTCTCTTCGCGTCTTTTCTCAGAGAGCGGTTCAGAAGACCATTTGGCCGATCGCACGTGCGAGCGATGGAATACTATGCTGTAGTAACTCACGATGCAGTGCGTTAGCTATAATAAGCGTATTTAAAAACAGTGGGGGGGTTGGGGGAGTGTAAAACTCACGTTTTAAATTCACAAAAATCTAGAAGTGTACTTAATATATATATTTTTTTAAATTTACTTTGTTAATGTGTTTAGTTTTTAGTTTTTTCCTCTGGGGGGTTCACGTGCACATGTGCTGAAATGCAGGAGCCGTGACTGAGAGTAATATATTTTTTTTTTCCTGAAAACATTCGAGTAAGGCACGGCGGCACATTCTTCTATTCGAGAGGATTTTTATTTTTTCTGGTTTTTTTTTAAACACTTCTCTTTCATTTTCAGAACTCGTCCTAGTCGGTGCGACCCTGCGCGCAAGCACCGATCATTAGGCGAGCAGTCCGGATACATTCCACCTTTGTCAGTGAGTGCAGCCGTTCCACTGACCCACTTTCCCCCAGTGCTTCCTACGAAAAAAGAACCAGACAGCGGTCTGACCAAGAGGTATTTCATTTCGAACTTTCCTCTCAGGTGTTGACAGTGCTCGCAAGAATGACCGGAAAAAAAAAATAATAATGATAATAATAAGTGAAGAAAATTATTGGTTTCGGTTTGAAAGAATGTTATACGTACGGATTGGCTGGCATTTTAGGATGTTTTCTTCATTCGGGGAATTGGAAGCCTTAAGTCAGATTTAGCATATGAGATCATGAATGAACGGGTCAGACAGCATTGCACCTGCACCTTCGGTAGTAGCTGAGCGTAAAACCGCAAACTGACCTGCATCGTTATTTTTGTTATTATTACTTTTCTTCTGATAAGGTATAATTCTATTTATCAAGGTTATCACGCCTCGAATCAAGCCAGATTCCATTGGGAGTTTCCATGACGTAGTTCCTGCACAGAAACCCTTGCTATGTTTGGGTTTTGTGAGCTAGAGTTTATTGCTGAGGTTTACATTTCAAAGTGAAAAAATTTGTAAAATTTTTACAGAGCAGATTCAAGAGCACAGTTTTATTATGTGCAGTATACAGAATGACAGCTGTGCCAAAAACGTTACTATAAGCATAGCATGGCCAAAAAATTTGGAAAGGGGGTGACACATAATGCCGCAGCTGGATTGTACGTCAACGGGGGCAAATCTTAATAAGGGCGAACCTATCCTTTCGAACCTTAACTGATTTTGGCACTCCCTTTAGCCGACACCTCCTAGATATAGAAAGCCTGAGAACAGAAGCTTTTACGTCACCAATAGGTCTTCTAAGATGACGTCATCACAGTTTTACTTTCACAAAGTAAAACGATTTAAAATTTCTGGTGAATGATGCAAATATTAGAAAATATCTTAAAGATAAAAACTAAAATACCTTTCCGATAAAAAATAATTTATTATGATCTATTTCTATATCATATTATATAATTAGTGATAGTTAAAATTTCCTATTTGTCGTAGAGTTAAATTTTCTATCTTAAATCATTAAAATGTTTTATGCGGGAGTAAATTCACCACAAATTTTGAATAGTTTTACTTTGTGAAAATAAATGTGTGATGACGTCATTTTAATGGGCCTAGTGATGACGTAAAAGTTTCTGTTCTCAGGCATTGTATATCTAGGAGGTGATGCTTTAGCACACACACAGCGCTCAGACCCCGTTTACACCCCCTTAGTTACCTCCCCGAGGTCACATAACAGGTTTAAGAGTAAAAATAGTGTTTCATCGGATTTTGAAAGAAAATCATTGTTATTTTTTTTAAGGGAATACGTGTCCCCCGTGCGCCCCCACCCAGACACTCCAAGCATTGCTTTAAAATACCAGCATGCGATTGCTTAAGACTTATTAAAGTTTTTAGCATTTCTATTCTTAATTTCTTACAAAAGATATTTAATTAAATTGATAGTAATTTGTACAATTTCTTGTGTGAGTGAAAGCAAGCAAGTTTACCCGTTTTTTATCATACATGATCTGATGTACTCTTTGTCTGTTAGGATAGATGATACATTGCACATAACAGGCCCGCCCTTGACCAGAGGCGGATCTACGGGGGGGGGGGCTATAGGGGCTATGCCCCCCCCCATTGAAACTGAACTTACAATAGATAGAATAGGGTTTTAATGCTTAGTTAAAAACTGCGTGTCTAAAATCGGTTATTTTGAAATTTTAATTTACTACTTTGATTTTTAGACTTGACCTCAATCATGATTGAGGTCAAGTCTAAACCATTGCAATGGTTTTTAAGCCTTTCGTTCCCAGGCGGCAGGTTTTTTTCAAAACCGGAGTCCCAGGGAATCGCCCAAAATTTAGTCTCTTCCTTGAAACATGTCGGTTTCTTTTAAGGATGATCAGTAACCAAGTTGTTCTCGCCTTTACCATACATACGTGAATAGCAAAGTATAGCTCATAGCTCAGAATGGGCTATGGCAAGTTGGTTAATGGCAAGTGCAAAGAACAGTGTTTCAGCGATGATGTCCATTCACCCCCTGTAATGTCATAAAAAGGGGGCTAACAATATACACTCACTTCCAAAAGTTAAGCACGGAGAGGAAAATGTTAGTTTACGTAAGTCAATCTGGATTTAAAAAGCTGTAATTTGCTGTGAAGGTAGAAGGGGAATATGCAAATATGTCAAATAACAGCTAATCACGGTTTCGCCCAGAAAAAAAATGAACAGGCAGTCGTATAAGAAACCGGTATTGTGAAGAGTTGCATGTAAGTGCTGATGAAAGGTGTTAACATCATTCGTACGATTTGTTTTCAAGTTAGACGTGTTTATATGCCTTCAATAACAGGAATGGAAGATACTGAAAGGATTCAAAGGTCGGGCGTCTTGAAGCAGGACAGTCTATCACACATGCTGCTCTTTTCTTCGGCGTTCATCATTCCGTCATTTCACGATTATGGAAACAATTCCAAACCAGCCTAACAGGTGTCCGAAAACCTGTAGCCGGTGGTCGAAGGGTTACGACTCCCCCGGCAGATCAAATACTGCTGTTGTGGCCAAGCGGAATCGAAGATCGACCTCCACACGTGAAGCATCTATTGTTGCAGAGGCCATTCGTAAGGCGATATCTGCCACTACTGTTCGTTGAAGGCTGCACATGAATGATATGTACACCCGGGTACCACCAGTTTGGTTTCTTTTTTCCGTCCAGTTTAGAGGTGCGCGATTAAAACTGTTCCGCCAACATGTGAATTGGACTGTGTCTGATTGGGGCAACATTATCTTCACAGATGAGTCCAGATTTGCCCTAAATCCCGATGATAAGCGTGTAAGAGTCTGGAAGGAACAAGGCATATGCAATCGCCCCGGGAACATCATCGAACATCATACATTCCGCGGTGGAAGCATCTTGGTCTGGGCAAGGATTTCATTGGGATATCGAACCCACCTGCACATCTACATGCGAAATTCTGTAACGGCTGTACCTTATCGAGGGACGTCCTAGACCCCTTTGTGAAACTGCGCTACAGCAGTTGGTCCTTCTTTTGTTTTAATAGCCGATAATGCCCGTCCCCTTAGAGCTGCCATCGTTGACGACTTTCTGGAGAGTGGGGGGATTGCGCGTACTCAGTGGCTGTCTTACTTGCCGAACATTAATTTAACTGAAAATCTTTGGGATGCCTTAGGCCGTGTTGTATATAGGTAGACGTTTTACACTTTCAGTCACTCTTAAAGATTTAGAAACTGCCCTACAGGAGGAATGACAAAAACTGGAGTCTGCGGTGGTTGATCACCTCGTAACAAGCATTATCAGGCGCTGTACGCTGTATGAAGGTGTGGGGATTATCAAATACCCTATCAATATCGGTTTTGTTGTTTCTTTTGCATTTTAACATCGTTTTGTTAATGATTTAAATGTTACGAAATCTTATAATTTATGAAAATTCAATATATCTTTTATCTCCGTATGTAATTATTTGTTTTGTTCCATGAATAAGTATAGAACCACTTACTTGCAGCACTTCGCGCCAATCGAAACAGTACTTGTCCACTTTTTTACATTTTACCGCTCTGTGCTTAACTTTTGGAAGTTAATGTATAATTCACTGTTAAACATAAACAGTCTTTGCGCGCGCCGTGTGCGGCGCGCATCTCGGATTCTGTACTGATGTGTAACTGATGTGGGATACCCTATGATAAATGTACATAGTGTGGGAATCGGGGAGTGTAACCAAGCGTCCGCTACCGGTCGTGGTCATTCTTCGCTTATGTGGCGTCACAGTCATCAACCGGTTTCAGTCATCCTCACCATATTCGATGCCAAGCCAAGAAAACATAAATAAATATTGGCAACTTCTCTAATAATCGGAATAACCCACCTCGCTAGCAGGGTCATTCTGGTTGCGCTCTGGTCATGCTGAGCAGACAACCGCTGCATGACCGCGAAACGTTTTAGAACGTTATTTTTAGAGCTTCGCACAACGCCCCGCCTTTTCGAACGCTCTGGTTATGCACCGGGTAACCGGTGTGTCACGTTCACACAACGTGCATATTTTTTAATGAAAAATTATTAATACAAATCCTAATTAATATTGTCTAAATTTAAACTAATAATCTATTCTAAATCTAATTTAAAAGTTTTTAATAATAACTATCTTTTAAAGTTTTCATTTTTCCTCTTGGCCTTCTCAATTACAGCGCATTAACGTACTTCTAAAGCATTTCCCTTTCAGCTGCTTTGAAATAAAATAACAGTTGTTGCCAGTTTTTTATCCTACTAAACGAATAATCATAACATCCATTCGCTCGCATATGTTTTCTTTGCTCCGCTGAAACAGATGTGTTTGCGGTTTTCCTCTCCTGTGCAAGAAGCATATTGCTCGAAAAACACCTGCTAAAATTGTTCCAGAAAAATCGAGCTCCCTTTTTCTATAGCAGTAGGTCTAACGGTCTTTTTTTAGCAGTTGCGGAGTTGGTACTTGTGTGGCGAGGTCCTCACTTTAAAGTGGGGAACCTTCGCCACCGGAACGTAGGCACGAAATGCCATGCACGCCATAATAATTTTTAGAAGAATGCTTCCCCAGTTTTCCTTTTTTATTTGAGGGTGTATTATAAAGTTTCAAAATGTTGATCTTCAGATGGTGTAAAAATAAAGAGATATGACTAAAATGAAGATGAGCCCTGCCAATTATTTATAGTCGACTTACTGATTTTTGTTCGCAAAGTTTGTGCTTTGTGTTCCAGTTTTCTGCGTGCTCTCCTCAAAAGAAAAATGAAACGACGAGCGCTAGGAAGACAGATGTCTTTCTGTAACAACATTATGGGTCAACAATTAGTTGACCACCTCCTTCTTTTCTTTTGTGAACCTCCTTTGATGTACCGCTATCTGTGATGATTCCCAGCATTCTCGTGAAATCGGATTTAGTTTGCTGGCGTTCAAAAAAAAAAAAAAAAAAAAAAAAAAATGAATGTCGTGTTGCTTTAACTGAAATTTTCTTTTTACAGTGCTACACTTCGCTGACGTATATCTTTAATACGCACTATGGATGTCGACACTTTTTTTTATTTTTAATACAGTGACGCAATGCTCTTCACGATTGTTCATACCAAATGTGACAACGATCTACATACCACATACCTACCATCGTCTCCTTACGATCACCGCCTTCCACCGTACATCTCCATACGATAAAATTGGTGCCGTGACCAGGATCCAATTGTTGATGGTCAATTGTTATGGGTCAACTAATTGTTGACCCATAATGTTGTTACAGAAAGACATCTGTCTTCTTAGCGCTCGTCGTTTCATTTTTCCTTTTGAGGTGAGCACGCAGAAAGCTGGAACACAAAGCACAAACTTTGCGAACAAAAATCAGTAAGTCGACTATAAATAATTGGCAGGACTCATCTCCATTTTAGTCATATTTTTATTTTTACACCATCTGAAGATCAACATTTTGAAACTTTATAATACACCCTCAAATAAAAAGGAAAACTGGGGAAGCATTCTTCTAAAAATTATTATGGCGTGCATGGCGTTTCGTGCCTACGTTCCGGTGGCGAAGGTTCCCCACTTAAAAGTGAGGACCTCGCCACACAAGTACCAACTCCGCAACTGCTTAAAAAATGACTGTTAGACCTACTGCTATAGAAAAAGGGAGCTCGATTTTTCTGGAACAATTTTAGCAGATGTTTTTCGAGCAATATGCTTCCTGCACAGCAGAGGAAAACCGCAAACACATCTGTTTCAGCGGAGCAGAGAAAACATATGCGAGCGAAGGGATGTTATGATTATTCGTTTAGTAGGATAGAAAACTGGCGACAACTGTTATTTTATTTCAAAGCAGCTGAAAGGGAAATGCTTTAGGAGTACGTTAATGCGCTGTAATTGAGAAGGCCAAGAGGAAAAATGAAAGCTTTAAAAGATAGTTATTATTAAAAACTTTTAAATTAGATTTAGAATAGATTATTAGTTTAAATTTAGACAATATTAATTAGGATTTGTATTAATAATTTTTCATTAAAAAATATGCACGTTGTGTCAACGTGACACGGTGCACAACCGGTGAATTATGGAACGCGCCCATAGACATCAACTGCCTAGGAATCCCAAGTGGCTATGTCCTGTACCATTGTAAAAGGTTCGTTTGTTCCGCCGCGCCGTTTGGATTTTCAGGGGTATTAAGAAAGAATACTATTGAGGCCACTGTCCCCATCGAGCGGTTCCCGCTAACCGCTACCAATAGTGGGCCAATTTAACGGCCAATTCTCACTTGTAAGAAATAAATTTTCCCACCGCAGAGAAAGAGGGAGATACTCTGGTATTAAACTGACAAAAGGTAATTGGGGGCCGTGAATAATATTGCGGTTTCACACCTCCCCCATCTGTTGTTCGGTGGAGGACAGTCCACTGTCGCTCGGCGTAAAGCGCGTCCGAATATCCCCATTCAAATACATTGCAACGGGGGGAACCGCTCTATGTGAACAGTGGCCTTTACTATGGCTAATTTTCCTTATCTCGTTTTCAGACATTTCCTGTTTATACAAAAGTACACCCGATGTGAATGTTTAGGAACGGTGGAAGAATTTCTTGGAAGTACTGTAGTCCTTTCTAAGCAGGGTTCAGAATCTTAACCCATTGAAATTGCTTTCGCGGCTTGGTTGTTTTTTTCGGGCGAAGCGCTAGTGTGATTCATTTGTTCTCTATTCAACCCCGTCCGAATTTAATTTAACCCTTTGAGGCGCAACCCTTTCCCAATGCTGAAAAAAGGGCAGCCGTTGCCATCGCTCGACTTAACTACCAGCAAGATGGCGGACGATCGAAACGTTCATCGCGTGCCACAGATCTAGACACCCTTTTCTTGACGACAGCTGGCTGTGCGCCACAGCCAGCTGTCGTAAAAAAAGGGTCTCTAGATCTGTGGCACGCGATGAACGTTTCGATCGTCCGCCATCTTGCTGGTAGTTAAGTCGAGCGATGGCAACGGCTGCCCTTTTTTCAGCATTGGGCAATCTATCGAGCTGTTCTCGCATTCTTCCATTTTTCAGCAGATGTCAGTGCTGTTAAAAAGAATCGTGACCATTTTTTGACGGGAAATGACGTGCTAAAAAGTAAAGGATTCTCGTGGAGCTATGTCACCCGCAACTATTTTTATAGAAATCATATCTATTCTTCGTGACTGGCAACAGGCAAAACGCCAGAGTTGGGTGTTCCCAGAGCGGGATCACTGCGCGTTAAAGGGTTAAGTGCAAATATTATGGCCTCAAGAAAGAGATCATTGAATGGTATTATAGATGATTTTTTATGAAAATTCCGAAAAATGATAATTTGGTTAGTGAGAATGAAACCGCAAATCATCAGGAAGAAATCATAAATGCACAGCTCCAGAACAAGCAATTTCAAGAGGAACAGCTCTCACAAAATATACATGTATCACTATCAGGCAGTTTGTAAAGGGGTGCATAATTAGAAGGAATACAATAATATCACTATGGAAGAAAGGGGTATGATTTAAATGAATTGTTTCAGACATTGTTTTTTCGAAGAAGTGTAAGTCCTAGCAGGATCAAGTATTTTATTTTATCGGAAATTCGCACACCTTTCTCGAAATTCGATAACGTAATACTATATGTAGGCAGAAAAATAAAATTACAGGCGACATGTAAAAAATCGTGCGAAATGTCGTCAAGCTTGGATAACCAGGGCCTCGTTGAGAAATTTTATAAGGCCGGGCGAAAATTTTTCCAGCCCCTTTCGTAAAGCACAAAAGTTTCGAAAAAACAGGAGGGATGGAAGGATTTTTTTTTTTGTTTTTTTGTAAAACTGCTGTTTAGAATTAACATTTCTGCCATCTAAATCATTCTAGAATTGTGTATTCAAAATTTAGTCTAGTTAAAAAAATTATTTTAATTACAGATCTATAAATGAAATTCGTAACACATTCTGAAAAATTCACGGACGCACTTTAGCTGAACACGGGCCCAGGGACGACGCCCCGTCCGGCCCCCTCTCTTAGGGCCTGTGGATAACTGTACTCAAATTATTGAATACTCAGTAAGTTAGCCCCTCCCCCCTTTACCCAATCCTAGATCCGCCACTGCCCTTGACCAAATGAGAATGTCAACGAAAACTTACTTATTTTTTATAAGTCAAATCAATCCTCCTTTCTTTAAAACTTGCGAATCAGTCAGTGATGTCCTCATAAAAAGGCGTTGTTTTAATTCAGATATCATTAATTGTAAAAGCTCTTTAAAATTCCCCATGTTTAAAGAATTTTTTCGCTCGCCATGTCCTCTTAATGCCAGTTCTTGCTTACTTAGAAACAATACTGCTTTGATGGCTAATTGCATGAAGCGTCTATTCAGGCTTACCTTCTTGATAAATTCAGCAATATGAAGTCGAGAGTTTTCCTTTGCGTCAGCAATTTAGCTCCCACTTCTTATCAATTCCTTAAATTTCAAAGAATTTTTTAAATGCTCGATTGAGCTGTCATGTGTTTTACGTGCTCGCGTGATGGTGGTTAATCCATCCTATACAGTACCATTCCAAACTCTTTTATCTCAACGATTAAACACGACCAACAAACTATTTTTTTGTAAATAAAAACTGCCCCATAGCCACGAGAATAGTGCATATCATGATGAATGGAAGCTACGACCATGCTGAGACGAACCTGCTTTTTTCTTATGAATGGACAATTTTGGTGTCGGTCTATTTTCTTTTAGTGGTTGTCGTTTATTATCTTGTTTCCATGCAGGCCCGGACTGGCCAGGATGTCCGACTGTCTGCACACGGTTGGGCTCCCACCCTCGGCAGGCCCTCCCTGCTGAGGATGGGAGAAAGAAAGTAAAGTAAAAAAATAAAGTGCTATACTGATAGCACTTAAATGAAGTTTGACACTTGCAAAATTTTTTGCAGCTGCAATTGCGCCCCGGAAGGCTTCAAAACACTTCATTTTAAATGTAGTTCTCAAAATTTTTTGAGAGAGGAGTCCCGAATGAACAAGGGATTAATTAATATGAATGACGCATATTAATGAAAGATTAATATTTTATTAATGCATTAATTATCAATCATAATTAATTAATAATAACACCATTCCTCCCCCCATACCCCGAAAGTTAACACATCCTAATATTTATCGGTTACACAATAACCCGGGCCCCCCGTCTCTTGAGACGGGCGGGCCCCTACCCTCCCAGTCCGGGCCTGTTTCCATGTGTTAAACGGAGTTTCAAGCAAAACGCAAACTGGATAATAACGGAGCTCCATGTTTCAAAACGGTTAAATCATAGATTCCAATAACACATGGAAACAGTAACAAATAAAGCTAAAACCTTTCAACCTTCCCAGACAAAAAAAAAAAAAAAAAAAAAAAAAAAACTTTTATTTCCGTTAGAATGGGCTAGAACAGCGGTTCTCAACCTTTTAACGTCGTGCACCCCCTCCCCCCGAACAAAGGCTAACTTACAGTGGCGCTCCCCTCCCCTCACATTTTTCAGCATACATTGAGTTTTTCAATCTTTAATAATGAACATTTTAAGCGAAAATGGATATATTTTTGAGTAAAAATGAGAATAAATAACATGATTTTTTAAAAACATGCATCACTACTTGCTCTATAGTTTTTCTTACCCCCCCCCCTGCAAACGTTCTGCGGGGGGCGCGCCCCCGTCAGGTTGAGAAACGCTGGGCTAGAACATATATTCTGTGTTAAGTAAATAAAAAACTTTGTAAAAAACACACATAAGATGTTAAAGGTAAGAGGATACGCACGTTTCAGCCAATAATTGTTTTGACCTTCTTCAGTCCAAGCCCTCGAGCCAATCAGTTCGTCGAATTCACAAGTGCTGCAAAAGACAGAAAACCTTTCTTCGGCTGAGTCTTAGCTAAAACACCCTATGCTATCCTAAGCCGGAGAAACTGCTTACGTACACGTTACCATGGCAACGGTGCTGCCAATTCCTTAATCAGCTCTGAGGGCTGTACCAACGACTTTCGCAGTTGAATTGCGGGAAGATTAAAGGTTTTTTTTTTTTTTTTTTTTTTTTTTTTTTTCTGAATGAGCGATCCGGCCGTTACTACAATGCGGTTTTTTTTTTTTTAATTTACCATAGGAATTCCATAATTCTAATCTGAATTTAAATTATTTTAAAGCATGTGCTGATAATTTCAGGTCAGCCCGGCTCTACTTGCTGTATCCCATGAGCCGCCACTGTCTTGGGTGCTTTTATCGGAAATCCCGCCACAATATTGGAACACTAAACAGATAAAGGATTCTTTTTATTTTCCTCTTTTGGGTTTCTTGGGGGCCGGCAGAATATTTCCCAGGGGGGCAAAGACTACTCCAGGGGGGGCAAAGACTACTCAAGGGGAGGGAAAAGACTACATCGTATGGTTACCATGTTGGAAAGAGCAAAAAAGCAAGGGAAAACACTGCATACAAAAATCCAGGGGAGCATTGCCCCCCTTGCCCTATGCTGCCGGCGCCCATGCTTTGACCCGACCGATTTAAAATGCGCTGCTCGCATGTATATTCAGTAGTCGGGTATGACACTCGCAAAATTTCCAATCATATGTTAATCAAAAGGTTAACAGGGCCAAAAATGAATCAATATATTACATGGCAAGAATTTTAAGATTTTGTAAGACTTACAAAAACCCAAACATCTAGTAAGTAAGTAAGATAAAAATAGCACACCAGAACATATAAAACATTAAATTATTATTAAAGTAGTATAAAATATTAAATAATAAATTAAATATTTAAATTGTTTTTGGTGGTAACATGATGGTAACACGATAATTTAATTGTATTGATTACTTTATCTATTTTGGATAAGTGATCAGTCTAAATTGAAAAAAAAAATGTTCAAAATCAGGTATTGAAAAGGATGACGTTAAAAAAAATCCTCTCGTGACGTTTTAAAAAGTTACGCTTTTTAAATTTGTATACGACACCCGTACAAAAAAAATTCCAGTTAGTAAAATGTGCCCCAATACACCAGTGAGGTGATGTAGAAAATTTATATCCTAGAAAATTTGAGAGATATGAACTTAAATATATGCTGAATTAAACCACTTTTCAGTGGCTCTCGAAGGAAAAAAAAATCACATCGGATGATCGCATTCGCAGTTTCAGACATCCTGCAGAAATTACGAAAGGGAATAATTTTTTAAACTCTAGTTTTAAACGTTCTAATTCATATCAATGCATAGTTCCCTGATCATCTTTTTAAATATTTCTCGGACACGTTTTATGATGAAAGAATCAGATTTTGTGAATTACCATATGAAACAAGCAATATTAGTTTAACACTGCGATCGAAATCTTTGTACTTCTGAAAATAAAGGTGTTTTTATTCATACACCAAAGAAATTTTTATTCGTACATCTTCAATATTTTTATCGATACGCGTTTCAACTTACGCTGTTCCTAAAACAATCCAGTATTACTAACCTGTTTGCATAAGGAAGCAGCTTACATTTATTGTCTAGACACAAATTGCTTTGAATGATCTAAACAGAGATACACGATCTACGTTTCACGTTCTTTAAATTAGTTTTTCAGGTATTCAATAACCGTGGCTTTGATCGTAAGGGAGATCGTGTTCCATTTAGTATAAAAAACGGCCTTTAGGAGAACAAGCGGTAGTACCACCGTATTTTCCCCCGTCATGTCGATGATTTTACAAGATTAACCAAAGTAAATGGTTGTTTAATTTGGAAAAAAGAAAATTGCTTTTAAAGCTTAATTCTGTAAGGCGAAATATCTATAAGTTTGTGCTGTGTGCATTCTTAAAAACTGTGATGATCTAAGTATGCTCTTACTGGTACTAGCATAAAAAAAAAAAAAAAAAAAAAAAAAAAAAAAACAGGATTGAAAAAAAGGCTAAGTGACTGATTTATTTTCTCATCCCCGAAAACGACTATTTAAATTATAAAGATAAATTATATCTATGCGCGTGACTCCGACTGCTTATTTCCCAACCCGTTACGGGCAAAGCAGACTAGCAGATTCACCAGAAGCAACATGGCCAGGAAGCAACAATGTGTGCTGAAACGGAATCTCTGCGAACGGAATCTCTGCGTCGTTAAAAGTTGAACAGCTACGCAGCAGTTCGCGTGTAAATAAGACTTTGTTGGAAATCGCTTTAAAACATATTTTTACTTTCCGAACATGTACCATATGAGGAAGTATTGTAATCACGAAAAATTTCGGCTTTGAGATTTTGGTGTATTTATACGTTTCGAGGCCTTCTGTATTCATTTATGCTATTTTTATGAGTTGTATGTATGCGTGTGTGAACACGATATCTCATAAACAGTGCATTCGATTGAGATCAAATTTGGTATATGTGTTATAAACCACCGTCGCAAGAACGGTATTGATTTTAGTGTGTATAGGACTTATAGTTTTTTTTTTATTGAGATACGAAAAACATTTCTTTTATATTACGGGCTATGGAGAGAAATACAAAAGTGCGCTAGCGTTTAAAAGGCGCATTTGATCGATCCCAAATTTGGTATATACAGTCGAACCTCGATTTAACGTACTTTGATTTAACGAATTCTCCGATTTAACGAATATATATATTTTTTTTGTCCCGACAAAAAGGGTGTTAAAATGCTCTGATTTAACGAATTTTTAGCTTTGATTTAGCGAACAACAATCGCTGAAAAAAAATTCTCACATAAAACTAAAACTTTGAATTTTTCGCAAGCAAAATTTTAATCTTTCACACCCTACTCCAAGTGTGTAATACAATAATTTTTTTCTCGTTTCTCCAGATGAAGCAAGTGCCTACGAAGACAGCGATACAGAAACAGTCATTTACAATTACGCCATGGATAACGATGATCAAATGCCTGGATGGGAAGATTTTCCTAGTCATGGAAATTTTACAGGATATGTGTCTTGCGATGTACAGCTAAATACCTGCGATAGTGAACAGAAAGAGAATGAAGATTCTGAAAGCAGCAAAGAGATGACGAAGAAACGGAAATTGAATTAAAAAAGGTGACATTCTAAGAAGCAGTTTGCCACTTGAATGCTTTAATTTATTTTTTATTTATTTACTAGCTGAAGTACCCGTTCTTCGCACGGGAATGAATGGACTTTTTGATATTACGATTTGTGGTGATTATTATTCATTGTAATAAACAGATATAGCAAAATGGATATTGCGTTAGATTGTGTCCAATAATCATGCATACCGAATTGCAAGGCAATCGTTTGTACGGTGCAGAAGGCGATGCGGCGTAGCGCAATCTAGTGGCGAGTTTTAGCAAAACGGATACGGCAAAAATATTCTTCGCATTCAGATATCGATGTATATGAATTTTCATGACTATCGGCTGGACAGTCCTGAAGTTCATGTGTTGAAGCGACATCTAGTGGCAAGTTATAGGAAAATGGATAGCGCCAAACTCTTCCCCGTGTTCAAATATCTATGTATACCTATTTTCATAGCGATCATTTGCACAGTCAAGAAGTGATACACTGCCGGGCCATCTAGTGGTTAATTAAAGTAATGATTTGCTACAGCGCCGTCAAGTGGCAAGTTATAGGAAAATGGATAACGCCAAAATATTCTCATTGTTCAAATAGCTATGTATACTGATTTTCATAGCGACCGTTTGAATGGTCAAGAATTTGGCCTGCTGCAGCGTCATCTAGTGGCGAGTTAAAATAATAATGCATTGCAGTGTCATCTAGTGGTGAGTAACATCAAAAAGAACGCAGTTAGAATATATTCTACGTGCTCAAATATGAAAGTATAAAAATTTTTATGCCGATCGGTCGAACGGTATAGAAGTTGATGCGTTGCAGCGCCATTTAGTGGCAAGTTACAGCAAAATGGATAGTGAAAAATATTATCCGTGTTCTAATATTCGCGTGTACCAAATTTCATCGAAATCAGTTGGACGATATTCGCATAGCAAACGGCTAAACGGAATAGCATTCGACGATATTCGCATAGCAAACGGCTAAACGGAATAGCATTCGACGTTGTGCTGCGGCACCAAGTGGCAAGTTAAGGAAAACCGATAACATAAAAACCTTCTCCATCATAAAAGACTTAGGTGAACCAAATTTCATGGTGCAATGGTGCTGGAGTTTTTCAACCTCATAAACACATACCAACATTCATTTTTATTTATATAACCAGTGTTATTATGCAGGGGCGTAGCCAGGGGGGGGGGGATATCGGGATATATCCCTCCCCGAAGTTTTTGGACTAGTGATAAAATTCAGTCTATTTATGCACATATAAGTTCATATCCCCCCCCCCCCCCCCGAAAATTTTTTCAGGCGCATATCCCCCCCCCCCCCGAAAAATTTTCCTGCCTACGCGCCTGTTATTATGTATACCAGTCTCAAATAAAATCCAGTTTCAAATCTAAGCCTCGCCAAAGTGCCAACATACGCCATTTTGCAAGAATTTTTTCAGGGAATCATTTGAAGCATTGACTTAACAGCAATCAATATGGGAAATGGTTCGACCGCCAAAGAGTTATTTGAAAAGTGGAATCCCTTAATACAGCCGATTTTTTTAAAATTATCAACTATAATGTGGCGAGAATTCTGAAGTTTGATCGCTTGAAATCCCTTAATAACTGCATTATTTCTTCACGGATCATTAAAATTTAACGCTGTATTCTAATAAAACCTTTGCACTTGTTTTCAAAATTCTATTTCCTTAAGCTCTCAATAAATTGCGCCAAGCCGAAAACTGTGCAAACCGCTAGAACTCACTTACTCAAAAGCGATATTTCAGCCACTTTATTTTTTCGCCAAACTAAAAAATTTTACACATTAGCCTCAGAAATCTTCAATTCTTATTGTTTTGCGTATAAGACATTTCATTCCTGCTCCGATTTCCCATGCACACGATATTATAATTTAAAAAAAAATAACCTTACGAATATAAACTAACAAAAAAAAATCATTATTATTCTTTTATTTTTACTTTGAGAATTTAAAACATTTTATTCGGCAAAATTGCCACGCATGGCAACCACGATCCTTATTTCACACTTTTTTCACTACAGGGGTTACAATTATGGAAAGCTTTTTGCGTGGAGAGCATAAAAAATCTCTTAAATTCCGGGAACGGGTGGACTTTCAAAGTGGACTACGATTTATTCTATATTATTTTACATATCTGTGCTAAATTTCAGGCCGATAGGTCCATTTTTGTGGATTTGTATACGAATCAAATCCACAAACAAACAAACAAACAGAATTTCATTTTTATTTATAAGATTTTTTTTTTGTCTCACGAGATAGATGCTGTTGTTCTTACGAAGTTAGAAATTTTGTCAAAGAGCTTTGGAAAGTTAAAACAAAGCACTATCAAGGATTTCTTTCCAAAGTGCCAATAACTATGTATGTATATTATGTATTAAATTTTAAGAGTAACATTAAAGAATTTAGATAATTTTAAAGTTGATCGCCTAACGTATTTTTAAGCTCGTAGTAAACAATAATCATTCTTTTTTTCATATTTTTCATAAGGGTATTTTGCACTGATATTTTTATACCATACTCTTTACAAAAATTGATATTCGATTTAACGAATTGCTTCAACGAACGGATTTGTGGGTCCCAATAAATCGTTAAATCGAGGTTCGACTGTATGTTATAGACCACCATCGTAAGACCGGCATTGAGTTTGGTATGTATTATAGTTTTTTTTAGGGGCTTCGAAAGAGATTTCTTTTACATTATGGCCAATAAACGGAAATTCTTGAA